>OY751534.1:5997848-6477848 GCA_963570955.1 Caenorhabditis afra
TCTCTTATCACTTTGCTTGAGAGCCAGAGAGATAGAGAGAGTGTGATGATGACGTGGCAAAAAGATTAATGGGGGAAGGGTGGCCGCCTATCCTCGAGATCTTCCTCTTCTTCATCTTCTTCTTCTGCTGACTGACTGCCTGGTTGGTTATTCATTTCTCTCTCTCGACGAGGACACAACAAATCTTCCGAGAATGGAAAGAGAGAGATGAGTCGATGCGATACGGTGGGCACCGTGCCAAGCGACCCGACGACGTGAAGAAGAAGAAGTGGAGGAGGCGGAGGAGGACACACCCTCGAGAGGCGATGAATAATGGAAAAGAGTGGTGATTGACGGAAGCAAGTGCGCTCCATTGCACTCTTACACACACACACTACCGTAACCCAGTTGTGTGCCGGCCGAAACCAGACGTCATAACTCTTCTCTTTTTTAAAAAAACTCTCACTTTTCGACAGGCACCCGGAGCGATAAATCGGGAGGCGGCCGTCTGTTTCTCGTAAATTTACAGTAGGCGGGCCACCCGCATCGGCCCGCCGATCGCCAACGTCGTCGCAGTTTACGTTGCTCCGAGTGGCTCGTAAAGCGAGCAAAAGAGCCCCCCGCCCGAAGCTTAATGACCGTCTGCACTTTCTCTCTCTGTTTTCAGTCGTAAAAAGAAGTCGTCCGGCGCGACGCGAGCTGCTCGAGAAACGAGCCGAGCACAAGAGCGGGGGGCTCTCGATTGACCCGAATACTTGGCAACACTGACCGTTTCACGCGACGAAAGAGGTTCATTGTGTGTTTTTATTCGGTGGTTGGCATAAAGAGGTGGAGAGAAGAAAACGAGGAGGCAAAAAGCGAGGGAAACGGAGGAATCGAGTTTAATGACGGCAATTCGGCGGCGGGGGATTCCAAATCGTCGTTATGGGGCCTATTTGACGATGAAAACTGTCAAAAAAAAAGGAGCGTTTCCCCCTCGTTAACTGACCTCCAAAAAATGAAAAGAAAACTTTTTGGTCGCTCGCGCGCGCGCGAAGAAAAAAGCGGAAGCGACGTTTCGGGCTCAATCAGAGCTCCAGAAATTTCTCCGTCAAATTCGATTGTTTCTGTGCTCTTTTCGTGCTGCTCCGCGGCTCCCGAACCGGGGCGAACAGAGAGCAAAAACGAGAGATTTGAAACAGGCGAGACACCAACTGGTTTCAATAAATACGCTTGCTCGCGGGGTGGGAACCTCCCAAAACACCGGTCCCCGTGACGTCACAGTCGCCGTTTGAGCGCATCATGATTGCTGTTTTTCGCTACTTCTTTTCCACTTTTCGACCATTGATGACGGATGATTCGACTCGGGATTCGGAGAAGTGTCACTGATCCGTCTGTCGATTGCAGTTCCTGGTTCTTGCTTTTCAGATCATCGATAAGCATGCTCTCTTGCAAACAAGGGCTGGTATTCTGGAGTCTCATCATTTGCAGCGAATTTATTTTCCAGGCTGACTGGAAATGTGCAAAAAGCGAGCTCAACTTGGAGCTCATGCTCAGCTGGCCTAGAAATCCAACTTTTTCAGCTTCTCATTCCGCTCGTGTAGTACACACGGACAATTTGAGCTTCTTCTTTCTTCTTCGATTTTCTCCATTTTTCTCCTATTTTCCCGCAAAAAATAAGTATTTAGAAAGATTTTGATGTCTTCAGAAGAAGAAAGTTCGTTCCCATTCCACATTTGTTCCAAAACAACAAGTTCCCCTCCACCAAAAAGCGACCGAGATTCCCATCTTTTCTCTCCACTTCTCACCCAAACCCTAGTGATTTTGCAGAAAGATTAGGAGAACTATAAATGTCGATTGCAGTCCCTCCGAAAACATGGCGCGCGTACCAAATTGTATTAAAACCTCGATTTCGTTGAAAAACGTCGTTTCGCGGCGGGCGCCACGCGTGACGCGTCCGTGATAAGGGCGAGAAGGCCACGAGGCGAAGGGCAAGATCATTAAAGATCCGCCTGTTATCAGACACTAGAAACCTGTATTCGAATTCGAATCCCCTCCTCTTTCTCTTCTGAATGTTTGATATTCACGATGATAAGGCTTTGTAGATTATGTATTCCCGGTCAGAGATGACAAACAAGGCAATTAAAGATTCGAGCAGCGAATCGCCGCTTTCCTTATCTTTTCCGGCGGTTTGTTTAGGCTCGCGCGCTCCGCGAAAACTGCGACGTTTGGTCTCATTTCGTATGCAAAGAAGCTATTGGATAGGGACTTCTGATTCAGAAGTTCTGAAGCTCCGTCGTCCTCTGGAAATGCTCAATGGTCGAGCTTCTGTACATTGCTGAAATCCCAGGGATTCTCTTATCTTATCTGTTCTCCAATGTTACATCACTTTCTGAATTTTGTGTCTGCGTGATCAGCAAACCAGTACAAAATACCCTCGGCTCCGCCCCCCTCCTCCCCCCTGCCAGTCTGTCCTCCGCATTCTTCTCAAGAACCATTAGATGATCCCTTCGTCCTCGTCTACCTTATCATCACCACTTCGTTTTGCAGAATGCTGTCCTCGCTCCGTCGCATCGCGCCCTCGCTGCCACGTGGTTCGCGTTCTCTCACTTCGCAGCAGATTTTCGACCGAGAGAAGAAGTTCGGATGCCACAACTACAAGCCGCTGCCGGTGGCTCTCGCCAAGGGACAAGGCTGCTTCGTGTGGGATGTCGAGGGCAAGAAGTACTTTGACTTCCTCGCCGCCTACTCCGCCGTCAACCAGGGACACTGTCACCCGAAACTCCTGAAGGTTTGCCCTTCCTTCCGATCGCCCAACTCCTCCGATCTTTCAGGTCATGCAAGATCAGGCTGCCACGCTCACGCTCACCTCTCGCGCCTTCTACAACAATGTGCTCGGAGAGTACGAGGAGTACATCACCAAGCTTTTCGGCTACGACAAAGTCCTCCCGATGAACACCGGAGTCGAGGCGTGCGAATCGGCAGTGAAGCTTGCCAGACGGTGGGCCTACGATGTGAAGGGAGTCAAGGAGAACGAGGCGGTGGTAAGTGCGCTCTAGTGGTCAACTTCTTCGAACCTCTTCTTTCCATGTTGTCTTCGCGAACGACAACTTCTGGGGCCGCTCGATTGCCGCCATCTCGGCCTCGACCGATCCGGACTCTTTCGCACGCTTCGGCCCATTCGTTCCCGGCTTCAAGACAGTCCCATACAACGATCTGAAGGCTGTTGAGGAGGCCGTCTCCCACAAGAACGTTGCCGCCTTCATGGTCGAGCCGATCCAAGGAGAGGCCGGAGTCGTGCTGCCCGACGCTGGATACCTGAAGGGAGTCGCCGAGATTTGCAAGAAGCACAATGTTCTGTTCATCACCGACGAGGTGCAGACGGGACTCGGACGCACCGGAAAGCTGCTAGCTCACTACCACGACGGAGTTCGGCCGGACATGGTGGTGCTCGGAAAGGCGCTCTCGGGAGGAGTGTACCCAGTGTCCGCGGTGCTCTGCGACGACAACATCATGATGAACATCAAGCCAGGACAGCACGGATCCACATACGGAGGAAACCCGCTAGCCGCCAAGATCGCCATCGCTGCCTTGGAGATTCTGCAAGACGAGAAGCTTGTCGAGAACTCGGCGAAGATGGGAGATCTCCTGATGAACAAGCTGAAGACGTTGCCGAAGGACGTCGTCTCGACGGTCCGTGGAAAGGGACTCTTCTGCGCCATCGTCATCAACAAGAGTGCGTTTCCTTCAATCCACCCTTCCCTTCTCAATACACATCCTCAAATTTTCAGAGTACGACGCGTGGCAAGTGTGCCTGAAACTCAAGGAGAACGGCCTTCTCGCGAAGAACACGCACGGCGACATCATCCGATTCGCCCCGCCCCTCTGCATCAACAAGGAGCAAGTGGAGCAGGCCGCCGACATCATCATCAAGACTGTCACCGACTTCGCAAAGGCCCAGTAGAGATCTCAAATGATAATTGCCCTTTACTTCTATTGCACTGGACAGGCTGAAATCGCCCTTAAAATAAACTTTTTCAAATTGAGAAAGGTGGACGATGACGTCGAAAGACCAAGAAACCGCAAGTTCGAAAGAAGAAGAAGAAGGTGTCCTTTGCAGGTTTTCTCGTGCCTGGCGCCGTCACATCGGATCGTATAAAAGGGCCGGTCGGGGCGAAAACAAACCAGCATTCTTCCTCCCTCGACGACGTCTTCTGGCCCCCAGAAGACGTGCGTGTCGGCGGGGGAAGGTGTTCGTGGACTGCCAAGTTCTAGCCATTCGTCCCTTCCCCGTCCCCCACTCCCCCAACCCCCCTTCCGTCGTTCAATGTGTCATATTCTGCTCTAGTATGCCGTCCCGTCGTGCTCCTCCGGATCCTTCTTCTTCTTCGAATCTTCCGGATCAATCAATAACGTCCATTGCATCTACCTCGTCTCTTCTTCTTTCTTTTTTCCAATGAACTCAATAAAACTGTTTTCGTACTCTTTGCTCAAATTCCAAATATACGCAATGAAAAAAGCACTTCCGATCTCGAAAGATTCGTATTTCTCGTCGTTCTCCTGTATTTGAAATCTCTTGGAGAAAACGAGTTCTGTCGATGTTTTTCCAATCCGACACGACGCTTTCGATGACGATTTTCTCCTCCAAGAAGGTTGTGGTCCGAAATTTGCAGCCTTCGGGGAACTTTTTTCGCTCCGATTGCCGATCCTCGACGAGTTGAATGTGAAGCACGAGAACTGGCCGACGGAAAAAATGATTGTTATTCTCGTTCTTCAAAAATCAGATTCGACGAGTTCATTCGACAGCGGCTGAAAAAGGCCTTCAGATACGACTCATCAAACGAGTTTTTCAGAAAAACGGCTGAAATAGATGGATACTAGAGTTTACAATATCAAACTGATGGCGACGAAGACGTGCTTTTTCCGAAACAGTGGAGCCGCTTGATCAGATCAGAGAACGATGCGACTACATTCACTTTAAGAGTCTCTCATCGTGATTCCAGGACGAAGCTGCTCGGAATTCCGATTTCCGACTTCCGTCTTTCAGATTTTTAGTTCCGCCCAGCTCTATTCCAGGCCAACTCTATCTCAGATGGACATCGAATCGATTTCAGCCACTTCTGACGATGTAAAAGCGAGCAAGATCAGTAGCAGGGTCGAGAGGAAACGGGGAATTCTCGGCAACCGGCACCGGCATTGCCGCTCGGCGCTGGTTAAATAGAAAAAGCCGGAATCGCGCCACTTTCCGACAATCGTCTGAAAATATCTGGAAATGTGGAACTGAGCAGGCCGTGCTCAGAACGAGAGGCTGTCTCCAGGCGACGTCTCTTCGATCGAGCAGTCAAGGATCTCATCCAATTATTTCTCTGCGATTTGTCTCCTCTTTCAATATTTTTTCTTCTTAAGAAAGAATTCTTTCACAATCAGATAAAGTATGGCTTTTACCATTTCAAACCACGTCCCTCTCTTCGAGTTTTACTTGCAAATGCTCCAGAAAGTGTCTATTTTAACTGAAAGAATCGATTCTATTAATAGAATGCCTGACGAGATTGTTACTTGGCCGACTGACCGAATTTGTGTCCCATCGGATATCTTTTTTTCAATAAGAAAAGATAATGATAACGTCAGGAGGCCAAAAACCGTTGGAAAGAAGACGTCGAAAGAAGGAGAAGAAGGTGTCCTTTGCAGGTTTTCTCGTGCCTGGCGCCGTCACATCGGATCGTATAAAAGGGCCGGTCGGGGCGACAACAAACCAGCATTCTTCCCCCCTCGACGACGTCTTCTGGCCCCCAGAAGACGTGCGTGTCGGCGGGGGAAGGTGTTCGTGGACTGCCAAGTTCTAGCCATTCGTCCCTTCCCCGTCCCCCACTCCCCCAACCCCCCTTCCGTCGTTCAATGTGTCATATTCTGCTCTAGTATGCCGTCCCGTCGTGCTCCTCCGGATCCTTCTTCTTCTTCGAATCTTCCGGATCAATCAATAACGTCCATTGCATCTACCTCGTCTCTTCTTCTTTCTCTCTTCCAATGGACTCAATAAAACTGTTTTCATACTCCCTCCTTTTCCAAACCTAAAATACCCGATAGAATCTGGATTTCGAGTCAGTTTTCATAGAGATTGTCTGAAAACAGGTAAAGTTTCTTTCACATACTGGATTCGAGTAAATATTTTAAAATCAGATCATTGTTTGATTCGTTTCGGGGCCGGCGAATCGCAGATCACTTCCACATCGCTGTCGGCGTCTTCGAATATCTCTTCCTTCTTCGTGTCCGCCTTCTGATCTTCCGTCTGATCTTTCTCTTCGGCTGGATCCTCCCATTCTGCGATCGTCGCGTCGGGCGTCTTCTGAAGATACTCGGCGACACTGGGCTGCGAAGCGTCCGTGAATCGGAGATGCATTTTGTCGGCGGTTCGGAAAGTGTCGCTCGAAAGATTCACCTGGAAGGGAAAGCGCGCTCTAGCGAACAGTGGAACACGGAACGGACCTGTCCGAGGACGTCCAACTTCTGTTGCACCATATTCCACATCACGTCGTCGGCGGTCTTCTTCGCAATCAAGTACTGCACGAAGACGCTGTCCTTCTGTCCGACACGATGCGCGCGATCCTCCGCCTGCACAAGGATGCCCGGATTGAAGTGGATCTCGGCGAAGACGACGACAGAGGCGGCGGTGAGAGTGATGCCGACGCCGGCGGCGGTAAGCGAAAGGATCGCCACCCGCACTTCCTCGTCGTTCTGGAACGAGTCGCAGAGGGCGGTCCGCTGGTGCGACGGCGTTTTTCCGTCGATGCGGATCGAACGGAGCTTCCTCTTGTTCACTTCCACCTGGATCGTGTCGAGCACGATTTGGTGATGGGCGAAGATGAGCACTTTGCGGGGCGGCGCGTCCGGATAGAAGTAGTTCTCGAGGATGTGCTCGCAGACGGCCGCCGCTTTCACGATGCCCGTCAGACTGAAGAACTCGAGCAGACAGTCGTGTGAACGGTTTCGATCCTGTAAGCAAGTTGAGGAGAGAGATGAGGTACTAGAAATTCTTACCGACGCATTCACCTTATCGTAGGCGGCCTTCGCCTTCTGCAAATCGTCCATTCTCGCGTCGATGGTCGGTCCGGACACGTAGACGACCTCTCTCCGCTTCTCAGGCAGATCCTTGAGCACGTCGGCCTTCAGCCTTCGGATCATGAGCCTCTTGAACATGATCGCGGCGAGCTCCTCGCTGTTCGTACAACCCTTCGCCTCAAAACAAAACCTGCCCTGTTTTCCGTCGCAGTAGCGGACGGCGAACTCGGTGAAGTTCGTGAACAGCTTCGGATCGATGATTCGGATCTGTGTGAACAGTTCGGAGGGTCTCGAGAGGGCCGGCGTGCCGGAGAGAAGGATCACGCGCATCGCGATCTTCGACAGCTCCGTCGCCACCTTCGTCCGTCTCGCCTTGCCATCTTTCAGCATGTGCGACTCGTCGAAGATGATCGTGCGATACTTCTCGCGCTTCAGAACGTCCGCCTTGAGGACCATCTGCTCGTAGCTCATAATGGCCACCGTGTTGGAGGTTCGCACGTCGGGAAGCGGGTCGGAACTCTTGTCGACGATGAAAATGCGGTGTATGATGGGGAAGAACGTGTTTATCTGCTTCTTCCAGGCTCCCTTCACCGATGCCGGACAAACGATGAGAAGAGGCCAGTCGGCTCTGAAATGGATCAGTTGCAGATGGGAATGCGTGTTCTGAGCAGTCCTCACTTGTAGTATCTGGCGATGGTGAGAGCCTGAACTGACTTTCCGAGGCCCATTTCATCGGCCAGCAGAAGACGTCCGTCCCTCTCCAACGCGAATCTGACGCCGTCTTTCTGATATGGGAACAGTTTTCCGATGAGCTCCGGATCCATGACTGTGCTCAAATCCTGCGGGGCCGCCTTCGGTTGGAACGACGTCATCAGATGCGCCACGTTGGAGGGAAGGGGCTCCAGTTGCACATTGACGCCGTTCGCTTTCTTTAGAATGGCGATCGCCGTGTTCATGTCGCCGAGGGAGCACGTCCAGATGCGCTTCGTCGGATCGTAGTGACGGCTCGCGATGAGTTTGATGGCGTCGACGACGGCCGAGTGGAACGGGTAGAATTCGATGCGCACACGGTCTCCCTTGTCCATCGTCAGCTTCACAGAGATCGTCGGCTTCGGAAGATCGGAGGGGACAGAGGGCGCCGCACCAGCGGGACGCTTTATGAAAGAGTCGATCGAGGGCTGCTTGTTGTATGAATTCGTCGGTTTCATCGGCTGAAAATGGGCGTCTGAAAGTGGAAGCGAAGGTGGCCAACCTGTTTGTTCTGCTGGATCGGCGGAAATGCTGGTTTCGGAGGTGGGGCTGGAGCAGTCGAGGCTCTCGCGGCTTCTTCCGCCTCTTTCTGAAAGCCATCGAACTGTTCCGCTTCTCTGCGTCTCTTCGTTTCCCATGCTCTCTCTCTCTCGCTTACCCGCTCCCTTTCGACACGAAGAGCCGCCCTCCTGATCGCCTCCTCTCGCTTCTTGGCAATCTGCACTTTTTGCTCCTCACTGAGAACCATCTGAATCTGAGAAAGATGGTCAAGTGTTTTAGAGACGAGGGAAAGATAAGTGTCACACACGGCAAAAACATTCTCGAAAATCGAAAGAACAAAGAAAGCGATTTTGATTTATCTTCGGAAAATGAGCAAGCTTTTTCTCTTTTTACATAGTTATTATGGACATTGAAGAAGTGAGCAGATCAGGCGAGAGGAGGCGAAAGAAAGGAAGAAGAGGTGAGATTCAGAAGTGAAGCACGGCAAGAGGCAGGTACTTTCGGATGACGTCGCTGTCGGCACGACGCATCTGGAGGCAGTTCGGAGACGTCAGACGGTGACGTGCTTCTTTCGACTTCTGAATTCACGCATTCAGAAGAGAACACGAGGAGAGCTCACCGAAGTGGAGAACACCTTCAGCTGCTGCAAGAATCCGACGTTCGGACTCACGGAACTCCTTCTCTTTCGGATGAACTCGATCGCCTCGTTCCACCTCATCTCGAGCATCGCAATCAGGTAGAACGCGACGAGCGTCGCACTTCTGGAGACTCCGAGGAAGCAGTGAACGAGGACGCCTTCTGCAATGAGACGGGGACCCTTCGTATCGCGTGAACACCATGAATACCGCCTCGAAGACGAGTTCGATGGATGATTCGGAGCGATTCTTCGAGGATCTCGTCGAACTTCGCGTCCGGAGTGTCGGACATCGGATAGAATCGGTAGGTGGTCACTGGCGAGCCGACGGGCGGATACAACGGAATCTCGCGGTCGGACACATTGATAACCGTCTAAAACTCAGAAGGATCTCACGGTTCCAGCCGAATCGGATGCTTACGGTCACTCTGTGGTCTCGGAGCAATTCGAAGTTCTCCGCGACGGTCCGTCCGGAGAGAAAGAGGTTCGGCAGGATCTCCGATATTCGCCGACTCGACAGGTTCTCCAGTCTCGAGGCCTTCGATACGTCGGAAGTTGTCGCGGCGGCGGCGGCTTTCCGCAGTTTGTCGTAGCACGAAGAGGTCATGCTGAGAGTAGGAAACGGATTGGAAGCCGTTTACGACTCGAAGTTTCGCATTGAAACGAGACTTTTTGACAGATTACTCATTCCTCCTCTCTTTCTTCTCTGCGCCTCTCCCTTCTTCACAATCTTTTGTTCGTGAATCGAGAGAGCGTGTGAAATGAAGAGACGCAGAGATGGGGGAGAACAACGAGAAGCGGAATGGAGGAATCAATTGGATACAATGCCACGAGAACGAATAGCACGAAAGTATTCTAGAATTCTGAAGGGCGGAACAGATTTCGTTGAACACAACGCAATATATTATCCGTTTTTATCTAGAACATTTGAGTTTTCAATGGGGGGAAAACAATAACAGAAACAACGAGAAACAAAAAAATAACAATTTGAGGGGTTGTAACAAAAAAAGGTATGAAAAGAAACAAAGTAACAGGACGCTCAGTTGTCCTCCTCGTCGAGCACGTTCTCGGCGACGGCCTGCAGGAACTTCTCGGCCTTCTGCTTCACGATCTCGGCCGAGGCGGCGTCTCCGTGCCGACTCTCCATCTCGAGCCACTTCTTGTACAACGGGCGCATTTTGTGCAGCGAGAGCTTCAGATTGCAGGCTCTTTCGAGGACACGACGCGCGTGCTCGATGCCGAGTCTCTTGAGCACTGCGTCGGCGTAAACGAGCCACAGATCCGTCTTCTTGGGGTGAGCCGCCAAAAGACCCTCGAACTGAGTGACTCCTCGCTGCGCATCTCCCAGTTTGAATTCCAGTTGGGCGAACTTCGAAATCAGTTGAACTTCTGAAAAAGAATACACTGATGAGGGGATGACGTTTCTGCGACGCTTACGTTGCTGAGCCTTTCCGCAACTGGAAAGGGCCCGGTGGATGAGATCGCGAGCGGCCTTCTCGTCCTTCTGTGTCATGAGATGCTCGGCGAGCAGGCCCCACACTTCCTGGTTGTCCGCGCGGAACTTCTTCACCATCTGCTCCAGGATATGTGTAGCTTCGGCGGATTTTTCAGCCTTCTGATAGATTTTGGCGAGCGTTTTGTGAATCAGGTAGGAATTGGCAGATTTGCAAGCACGAGTGAACACTTTCTGGACTGTGGAAGCGTCGCCGTAAGTCACTTCCAAATTCAAAAACGCAGTCCACATCTTGAGACGTTCGTCGGATTCGCTGAAAAGATGATTGGTTCGAATCGAGGGTTCAATACATACAATAGAACTCACGTCGGATCGATAGTGGAAAGCGCCTCTTCGGCGGTTTTTCTGGCGGCTGCCAAGTCAGACTTCTCGACGAAAAGACTCATGTACTCGATCCAGTTGATAGCGGAATTCGGCTCTCCTCGCACAGTTCTCAGGTGGTCCTCCTCCGATCTTTCGATGAGCTCCACGTCGTCTCCCTCCTCATCGGAATCCTCTTCCTCTTCTTCGTCGGAAGCCTCCTCGTCCTCTTCCATCTCCTCTTCCTCCTCATCATCATCCTCTTCTTCTTCTTCTTCATCACTCACTTCGCTATTTGCCGTCAACTTTCCAACTGCAGCCAGATCCTCATTTCTGAATCCTTTGTTCGACCAATCGAATCCGGGATCCTCCGCCTTTATCGTCTCCTTCTGACTTTCGCCTTCCTCCAGTTCCTCCACCTTCGTAGAAGCCTCCTTCTTTATTGGCCTCTTGAGATTCGCTCGATCGGCGAACTTTCGAATGAGAATGTCGTCGAGTGTTAGGGAGATCTCATTCTTCTTCTCGTTGATGTTCGTAACAGTCACTTGGACGACGCTGTTCGTTCCGATCTCCAGAGCCTGCTCATTCTCCTCGTTCACAGCGACTCTTCCTGAAATGCCCGGTCCGAGTTCGACGAAGAGAGCCGCTTTCGTGGCGTTCTGGACGATCGCATCCAACTTGTCTCCCTTCTTCAACTCCTCCACATCCAAAATCAGTCGTCTCTTCTCGTTTTCGCTCTCTTCTTCGTGTCGCTTCTTCAGCGCCATGAAGTATTTCTTCGGACTTGTGGCGATGCGAACGCAGACGACGTCGACAATACTGCCCAATTTCAGCTGCTCCTCCATCAAATCGTCGACCTTCTCGTACTTGTCAGTGATGGATGTAGGCGTCAAAAGCGCCTGTTCTCCGGAAGACAACTTCAGACGAATGACAGACTTGGTGACGGAGATGACGCGACCAGTAGCACTTTCTCCCACTTGGATCTTCTCTCTTTTGGAATCATCTAGGAAAGACAGATCGAGCACCTTGTTCTTTTTGTCGACAGCCGACACAGTCGCCTCGCGCATCTCTCCCTTCTCCAGATTGAATCCTTCGACGCCTCCATCGGCGGTCTTCACTTTCAGATCGTCTGGCAGGTGTTCCCGCGAGAT
This sequence comes from Caenorhabditis afra, assembly GCA_963570955.1. Taxonomy (NCBI): domain Eukaryota; kingdom Metazoa; phylum Nematoda; class Chromadorea; order Rhabditida; family Rhabditidae; genus Caenorhabditis; species Caenorhabditis afra. The sequence goes on from OY751534.1 coordinate 6,009,712, forward strand.
CTTTCCCGACCATTCCGGATTCACTTCGACTCGCAACTCTTGCTTTTCAGTAAGTTGAGCCGTTCCGAAGCATCGGATGAGATCTCCGACGGTGTAATTGGATCGGAAAGAAAGTTCCGCCGCTCTGACCTTTCCGGCTTGGATCTTCGATGGGATCATCGTCAGCTCGTAGATCTTTCCGTTTTTGCCCTTCTTTTCGATGTTGATCACTCTGACGCGCACCTTCTTATGAAGATTCCGTTGAGTGAACTCCTCGAGAGGGAACTCTTCCGTTTGAAGATTTTTAGGAAGTTCCGAGACATGAAGACGTCCAATCGTGTCTCCGGGAAGTCGAATCTCGGCAAACAGTGACGTCTTCTGGTTTGGAGCGCCGCGAACAATACCGGCGACGAATCCATCGTACACGTGCAAGTTCTTGACGCTCGCAGCTTTCAGACTGCTACTCGCACTGGCTTCTACCTTCTTCTCGGTTCCACTGAACACCTGCACAACTTGTCTCGTTCGTGCCACGTCATCAATGTCTCCGCCTCCTCTCGTTGCAATGAAAACACCGTCTCCAATAGATTTCAGGTTGCTCAGATCGACAAGAGTGTGAACTTTGATTTTCTGTTCCGGGATCGGGAGATGATTCGGGTGAAGTCGAGTCGGCAAATAGACGAGTCCTTTCGAAGAAACAGCGCACAAATAGTCACGGCGAATCGCGACGATCTTTGCGGTGTCAGGAAAGGCAGAAGACGTCGGAAGTTCAGCGAGAACGACCTCGTTTGTCGCGTGATTCAAGTCAATGACGACGTACGTCTTCTTCGTCGTCTTCTTTTTCTTTTTCGCTGGCTCCGACGACGCATCGTCCTTTTGAGTAGCCTTGTGGACCACTCCAGCGACCTTCTTTCCGTTGTGCTCGAATTCGACGAGTGTCAAATCATCCAGTTCCTTGGTTACTTTCGCCTCGACTCGAGAGCCAGGAGCCGGGAGTTTGGAGTGCTCGGCGAGCCATTTGACTTCCTCGGCAATCGATTCGAGAAGCGGAAGTGCGTAGTGCTCGAGCATTCGTTCTCCGTCCTCCATCTCAGTCTGAACAACGGAATTTCAGATAGAAGAGCAGCCGGATAACTCACGCAAGGATCAATAGTGAAGGTCTTCTTCTCCCTATCGATTCCGTTGACCTTTCCAATGATGACCTGACCCATTTCCAGCAGTTCGCTCGACTTCTTTGCTCCTTTCCTCTCAAACACTTTTCCGACAAGTCCGCTTCCTCCGACCAGCTCCACAAAGACTCCGACAGCAGTGATAACTTGTCCGACGACTCCGACGACAACTTGGTCTTCCTTTAGACCCTCGAACTTCTTCGGAACCTTCAGATCCTTCACAAACCGGGCAACAGATCTTTTGACGCAAGCTCGATTGATTGCAGCCACTTTGCCCATCGGAACGATTCGCTGTACCTTCTCCGGATTCTCAATGAGCAGACGCTTAGTGAGTCCGATCGGGGCGTCGAGAAGATCGGAGAGGAGGTGATCGTCGACAGTGGCGAAAATCTCCTTCGTCTTCTCGGCAGTGAACGTTACGTTGGCTTTTTCTCCTTTCGCCGCCTTCAACGCCCCCGAGTACATTTTTCCGATCGTCACGTCTCCGTCGACTGCTTTCGGCTTCTGCACACCTTTCTTCTCCGAACTGGCATCCGTAGGCTTCGCATCCTTCAGCACGAAAATCACTCTCTTGTTTTCATCGATCTTCTCCACATTTGCCGCCACGAAGTCGTTAACTTTGGGAGTTCCGGGAAGCTTCGACGAAGATTCCTTCGGAAGAACTCCAGTAATTTGATTGTACGATCCGAGAAGCACGACACCGGTCGGGAAGACCTTCCGAATCAAGCATGGCAGCGTCATTCCCACCTCCAGCTCCTCCACACTTCCCACAGAGGGTCCTTTGAGAGCCACGAGTTGCTCGCGACAAGAGACCATCAGGTTCTTGCGCTCTTCGCAGATCTGCCACACCCGCACTTTGTGCTGTGTTCCGATTGCGAACTTCGACTTGAGCTTCGGAAGAGGCATCGGTTTGTCGGAGATCAGGGAGAGCGGCGCGAAAGCGGACACGAATCCACAAACATTGAAGAAGACGCCGCCTTTGGCGATGTGTTTGACGCTGGCGTCAAGGATTTCTCCACAAGTAGCGTCCTGATACGTCGTGATCTTCTGGCTGAGAATGTCCTTCCGGGTGGAAACGACGAGGGTTCTTCCCGCGTATTGGTATCCGGTGACTCTGCACAACTTCTCCTGTCCCACTTGGTATTCAGTGGCGACGGAGTCTGGTTTCTCGAGAAGAGTGCGGGAGGAGGCGCCGGTCACGAGGGACTTCTTGCCGTCGGTGGCCGGAAGCGTGAAGTAGACGATGCTTTTCGAGGCGATCACATCCGACACGGTGCATTTGATTTTGTCGCCGATCTTGATTCCTTCGAAGGAAGTGCGTTTCTCGATGCGGCTGACGGCTACAATGTCCGGATGGGCGGAGAGAACGAGTACTTTCGAGTTCTGCTGGCAGAACATGACGACGGCACGGATCGCTTTGCCGAGTTTCTCCGGATTCTCGCGAAGACGTGGAGGTAGGTTACGACGTGGCAGAATGCCTTTCAGACCGTTTCCGATGTTCACGAACACTCCGGCGGTGACGACGTCTCCCGTCGGCTCGCAGTCGAGGATAGTTCCGGGCATCAGATGGTTCAGTTGAAGTTTCTCGCAGGAAGTCATGTTCAGATTGTCCTGCTCGACGAAAGAGGTCACTTTGACAACGCGAGAGGTTGTCGAAAGGATTCTGACGACCAACGGAAGGCCTTCGCGCAAGCCGCTCGCCGGGAACTGACTCGTTTCAATAAATCCGGTCATCTGGTCCAGTCCGATATCCAGAATGGCTCCCTTCTCCTCGATACTCGTGACAGCGGTGTTCAGGACGAGTCCGGCCACCAGCATGTTCGGCGTGAGATGCTTGTTGAGTCTGGCCGGATTGCACGACGCTCGCACTTTTCCGCCTCCGCTTTTCTTCGCGAGAACCTTGAATGGAACCATTTGGCCGATTTGAAATGCGTCTTTCATCTCAATCTTCTCCTCGTTAATCAGCTCTCCAAACTTCTTGGAAATTTCTGACACGTCAATACGAACAACAGTGTTGCAGGCGGTGTGGAGACGAAGACCGTTGTCGTAAACCTGAAAACTGCGGCTGAATCCACTATTTCCAGTTAAAACCTACTTCAGAAACGACTCCGAGGCCCGTCAGTCCTTCGATGAACATGTTTTCGTCGACCTTTGGGGTCCAGCTGCTCTCTTCTCTCACTTTCTTTGCATCACTGTCCTCTGGCTCCGCCTTCCGCTTCAATCCCTTTTTCGATGCTGGTCCTTCATTCTTTTTCAAATTGTTGAGTGGTTTCAGACGAGTAGAGCCTCCACCACGTGGAAAATTTTTTTCCGTTGTTCCCTCGTCGAGTTTTACCATCTGAAAAATTGAATTGGCTATTGTTTAAGGTCTCATTGTGAGGACAAACAGAAATCCGGAAGGTTCTTAACAATGGTCTTTGAAAGTGACAGTTAAACTTATTTTTAAAAAGTAACAAATCCAATGGATAAGTTAGAAGAGGCTACAGTGTCTGTAAAACTAGGAAAAAAGAGAAAAAATTGTCGAAAAAAAATAGTTTTCAGGTGTGTGCAGACACCGCGACGGCAAAGTGCGGACTTTGTCTACCGTAGTCACTTTTTTTGGATTAATGGATTCCATTTCATGAAATGGATTTTTCAACGAATTCTCAGGAGAGGAATTGAAGTGAACGAATCGAAAACAAGAGCAAGCAGCTTTTCAAATTCTGAAAACACTAACTGAAAATTGAATCACGATTCCGGGCTCGCCGCAATAAGAGTTAACAAGAAGAGACGGCCGAGCAGAGCACATCGGGGAGAGCCGGATTGTGAAGAGCCCTTCTTCTCACATCAAACATCCCTTTTCCTTCCGATAATGACCGATCACGAAGGATCGGAAATCTTTTCCATCTCGCAAGAAGAACACATTAAAAAGGCAATAATTCATTCCAAATACAAACCCCGACGAATTTATCGACTTCCGAAGCCTCCGCCGCCCGAAGACTGGCTCTGCGAGAACTCCTCGGGTCGTCCTGCTGTCTGAATCCGTCGGAAATCGATGGAACGTCTTCTTTTTGGACCATCTGTCGTTTCTTTGCTTTCCTTCGAAGGTATGTGTCGATAAAACGAGTATCGTCAATGTTTCAATTGAGTTCACTCCAATTATCGAAGTCTTCCAACTACGGCCAGATGGCACAGAAACAGTGAAAAGAGCGAAGGAACGAAAAGTGGCACCTCTTCTTCAGTTTCTTGCTCCGTCGGCCCACTAGTCTTTCTTTTCTTCTCTAGTCTTTCCCTGCTCCAGCTCCGTAGTCGCCGTGAATATTTTCATTTCGACGACGTCTTCATTTCCCCTTCACAACGGCCGTCCTTTCATTACAGCCGGGGGGAGAGAGAAAACAGATTCATTGGTTGATGGAAACTCTTAATTTTGCTATATCACTTTGTTACATGAAAAAGGCGGTCAAATAGGTCGAATTAATGGCAATTATAAGTAAAATTACAAACTTATTCAATAATACAGGTGAACATTGACTGAAAACGAACAGGGGCGAGAGAAAAAGATTCGAATTCCAGTCAATCACATAGTTTCCTAGTCTTACTTACAGAGAGTCTAACTGCATCGATAACAGGGGAGGTACAGTGAATCCTAAACTTACAAGAGGTGTGAACTAGCCCTTCCATTCCTAAACCCAGGGGACAATAATTGGGGGGAAGATCACACGGAAAAGGAGTGAGGGGCACCGTACAGAACCATTTGACTCGAGTTGATTGAGACAGGATAGACTAGATGAGGAACACACGAATGTGGCGAGAAGAGAGCGATGGCGAGGAGGAGGAAGAGCTACGTGAACTGTGGAAGTCTCAGCGGCTTCCGGTTCTTGCTCGGCGACGGCGTCTGCAGCGCTTTGTTTTCTGGGTCGTACAGATGGAAGTTGGTTGGCGAGTTGAAGACGTCAAACTTCAGCTGTCTTTTTCCAGCCAAACTCGGCTCACGTGGATTCGCCGGCGTCCGATTCTCCTTTTCGTCGCATCTCGCGATCGGATTCGAGGCGGCGGCGATTGAAGAGCTCTGTCCGATGATGTCGCACGATCTGAAAGAGAGAGAATGAGAAGTGGGAGCGAGAAGGACGGGTAACTCACGCTGCTCGCATAGTCGACTTTCCGACAGTTCTCTTCGATCTTCTGCTTTCGTGAAAGTTGTACTTCTTCAACTCACGCGCATAGGCTTCATCTCCCATTCGAACGTAGCCAGTCGGAATGCAGAATTGCTAAATGACGACGATTCGATTGAGTTCTTCTTCTTCCAGAAAACACACAACTCACCGCTACTCTCTCCACTTTGGCGAGGCTCTCATAGAAGTTTTTGTAGCCTTCGTCCAACACGTACATTTCCTCGAAACAGCATCGCGGGTACATGTGAGCGTTCTTCTTCCGCTCGTAAACGCGTAGTGCGTCGGCCATCGAGGGTCCTCTCTTCTGCGAAAACTCGCAGTAGAAGATTGGCACTCGCGAGTGCTTCGTTGCGCCACGAGTGTTGAAGAAGAGGTTCGACACGTTGTTCCGGTCGAAACAGTTGATGGCGTGCTGAAACGCACCGAATTTCAGATTCGCAAAATGGTTTCGGGAGTTGTCCTCACCTTTATATGGCCATTCTCGTACTCGTACGGGTAGCGGCAATCGACAAGCATGTACTTTTCGGTAAAATCGCCATTCTGCATTTCTCTGCACAGCGTCTCTGCCGATATCCGCCGGTAGGACGGGGAGCATTGCGTGGCTATCGTCTCCAGCTGATAGTCGACGACGAGATGAGCCTCTTCGTAAGGCTTGTCGTCCGCCGTCTCTTCTTCCTTATCGGCGGGGCGCTGGTCGAAGAAAGAAGAGTGGGAGAGCACGCGAGGGACAGGCTGCGTCGACCGCGGAGGTTGCGCCCGCCGCTGAACCTGTGCCAGAGGACCGGGCGCCGGAACGGCGAACTGGAACGGGGAAGGTGCGTCTGACGACGTCGATTGTTGCTCGACCGTCTCGCACAACTCCATCAACTCCGACGGATTTTCGTTCATCTCCGTCGCATCGAGAGGGCTTTCCAGATCCAGAAGGGGGTGGTTCGACGAACGTCTCCCCGATTCGATCATTCGCCTCCTCTTTTCATTGCTCGGAATGCGTGGCGAATCGAGTGGAACGGGGTAGCTTTCAGAAGCGACAGGCACGGAAGCGTAAGAACGCTTTCTCTGCTGCTGCTGCCGCTGCTTGTTGGCGGGACGGACGTTGAGACCGGGCGAAGCCAATTCAAAAGTGGACTTGAACAGCCGACGCACAGAGCTCTTCCTGCAAAACGCGGAGGACTTGAAACTGGTGTGACAACGCAAAATCGATTTGTTTTTCGCCGTTTTCACTCATCCCGTGTTTTACCAAAAAGCCTAGACGATCTTATAGTTCTGTAGAAGACGTCATCGTAATCGAGAGTATCTCCCGTCCCGTCCCGTCACGCATTCTGTCTCCTGTAGTTGTCACGCAAGTCGCGCAGACTGTCTTCTGAATCTCACCTCCGCAACTCGATCGTCCTCGCCGCCTCTTCCCCACGTTCGACAGCTTTCACTTCTTCCACCTTCTGCTCTTTCACCACGGTGTACGTCTGAAAATCGAGAGTTTATCGATGAAATTGAAATGCTAGAAGGGCATTGGCCTACGAGCAGGATTGCCAAAGGCATTCAGTTTGAGAATACAGGTGCGAGACTAAAGAGCGACAAACTCGCTGGCACACGTTTTCAGATGTTCCGAACTTACCGTGACGGATGCTTTCGGGACGACAGTCAGCTCGGCGAAGCTCGTTGGGGCGTCCTCCTCCATGTCGCAGATTCCGGAATCGCGCGAGTTGGAGTCGTCGTCGAACGTCATCGATGTTGCTTCTGAACGAAACCGTGAATGAATCTTCAGGAATGGCATCGGATACGGACGATACTGTACTTTTATAGGGACGATAGGATCGGGGCGGGGCGTCAGAACGGGGAGGATCCGCCCCTTGGCTCCCTCTTGGGATGAATCGGAGAAAATAAGAGACACGCGCCCACCCTCCCATGCTCTTGGGACACGATTCGAATCTTAAAAAACGAGTGGCGGCCAGAAATCCATCTTAAGATAATGTCAGCGTCGACACTATCTAACACATCGGTTTCAGGCACATGTCAGATTCGATGGGAACCGGCGGATCCTATCGAATCTCGCCGTCCCAGGAGGGAGCGAGAAAAGGGATCCTTTTGACACGTACTTTGACACATTTTGAGACCTCATCGCACAGTCCGAACGGTCCGTTCGGAAGATCCTACAAAGAGGAGCTAATTCCAGGGGTGTCAAAGTGGACTCGTGGAGAAAGGACATGGGAATCCTCTGTGCGCCCAGAGCGACGACTCATCGGTTTGAGGGAGCTGAAACTGTTCTCATGAACCAGGAGTAGGTTTTCCAGAAAGAATTCCCCTCCGGTTGGTTCCGAATCCGAAAGTCACAGGCAGACGGCTGACACTGATATTCCAGAGACATCCGGAATTAAAAAATTGAAAGACGGAAGTCGGAATTCCGGACATCTCTACTAAATGCCTTTTTGATACAGAACTTCTTTTTTCGCTTAAACTCGACCTTGTCGCTCTTCCTGGTAGCCCTAGCTGGATGTTCAACTCCTAACGATCACGTAGCCGATTCAGTTATCGAATGGACGCCACCGTTTCAGTGGCACATCTTGTGCAAACAGGTTCTATTTGCGCCTGTGCTACGTTAATTCGCCATTAGCCCTTAATACAGTGGATTCTTGATCTATCTAGGTCTACCTAGGTCATCTATCGAGGCGGCTGCCACCAGAAAAGACCTAATTTCTGAACGAACACCAGACGTTGGATTATGGACGACTAGAGAGTAGAGATCTTCTGTGGTAGGGTTCGCAGACGGCAATGGATTCATGTGAGTCACTAGAGACAGTCACGAGGGAATGGACAGAGGAAGGAGTGGAAACCCCGGGGAAAGGAGTGGAAACGGATGAAAACTCAAGAAAGGGAGAGGAAGAGGAAGAGAACCAGACAGAAAACGAGGCAGGATCTCGAATGAATGCCAGAGAGGTCTCATCGTCCAGTCGGCCTCGGAGGCGGGGCCGACTCGTCTACAGACCCGTACACTCAAACTCATTCCCATTGTTGTTGTGGTTGCTGTGTCTGTTTACAGTTGTCATAAAGGTGGGAACGTCGTATTCACTTCCGTTCTCACTGTGGACTACACTCATAAAAGGAGGAGACCCGCCGGGTGGAGACACTGTAGAGACACTGTAGAGGGATTCTGTAGATGTGGAGCGAAGGTGTGCAGCTCGGGAACGAGAGTATACCATAACAATGAGGTGTGACATCGCAACTGACGATTTGAAGACAAAAACAGCCAAAACGACTGGAATACTGTGGAAATCGCGAAGAACCCGTTTACTCGAATGCTCGAAGAGCTCTTTTTCCTTATTTGCTTCCTACCGATAAAGCTGGAAAACAGAAAACAAACAGACAAGTGAGCAAAGCGGTGTCGAACACAACCGTCAGCTGGAGAAAGCCGCTCCAATGTTTTCGAGCGTAAACTTTTCGTAAACGGGGGACGGGCAGAGGGTCACTGTTGCGCAATGCGACCGGCGATAATCTCAGAGGACCGGGTCAAGCCGCTTTTTGTAAAACTGTTGCGGGTTCCCATCAATTGTCACTCAAAAAAAGCACTGAAGAACTCGAGGTAATGTGCTGAACGGCTACTTAGATATCCATTTTCCTATGGCACTGAGAATGGGAATCTGTTGAATCTTTCAAAATATGAAGGTAGTTCTCTGAATTGAAGACCATCATTATCTCGAAGACTGTGTTTTTGAGTTATTGACAGATGGGTGCAAATTCTCTCCCGTTCGTGACGGCCTCAAGGACCACCTGACTAGGTCCTAGCGATAGCGAAAGCCCTCATTCGAACGTATCTCGACTCAACGTGTTGAGAAAAGCCGGCTGGCGAGTGTTCCGTATTCATAAAACCGCGCCATGTGGCAGTCGGAGGCTCTTCTTCGCGGAGGAACGACGGTAATACCTTTACATTCGTTTTTTAAATCAGTTTTACATCAGTTACATTTACATCATATTTAGGGGAACGAGACGAGAAGGACACAGGTGTCCTACGAGGCAAAAAAAAACATTTGCAATGGTGTGAGCGAAAATGAGAACTGAATTGAAAACGAATTCGAAATCTCGACGACAGGTGGGTCTCGGACTCACGAAGAGAAGGGGGCAGAGGGACGGTAGCGGAGCGAGTGGTAACCCGATCTTTGAGCGACAGATCCGTGCTTGTGACCCGACCCTTATCCATGAGCAAAATGTTTATGTTAACCGGGGTCGAAAGGTGTCGAAAACTCCTAAGACACGCATTTGTTTATATTGACGACTGGTCAGCTCTTTAACTGGTACCACGAAGACATTGAACTTAACTAAACGAAAATAAACAACACTTCCGTGGGAGGGTATGAGAAGATATGGCGAGATTCGAAAATAAGAGGGGAACGTCGTCGAAAATCAGATCAAATCAGGAATCATGGTGCCAGGCTTCTCGACATGCCAATTTGTCTTCTTTCACTTCGGCCCGATGCCTATCTTCGTGCCAATTCCGTTTTCTCACCTTACTTGAACAAACTTAGAGATGGGAGCGCTACCCTCTGGGGGCAGGTCAGATCGAAGTTAAGATTTGCCTTTGCGGCGATTTCGCTGTCCTCTCCTCAACTTGTATGGAAGTTGTAAATTTGAAATTATTCCCAAGTTTTCTTTCCTCGTGAGTGCACTAAGACTATTAAAAAGAGCGATAATATTGCGGAAACTGGGACATAACTGCTCGGAAAGACAAACTCGAAACTAAATTTCGCTCTCAACTCTCAAAACCCAGCAATAAACCGATATTCAAGGATCGAATATCAATGAACATTTGAACCAAGTCCCTTGACCCTTTCGGTGGTTTATAGCGCCCCAAATCTCTTTCGGTTTGGTTTTACAGCCTTGCGCGTCCGTCAGTTTACTGCCTGATGGATGGTAACCAAAAAAAAGAGAGACACTTTGCTTATCTGACACCCGCATCCAAGGCCGTAAACCAGTAGAATTAGCGGAGGGAGGCAGAAATACTGTTTCAAATTCTCACTAATTTGTTACCCATCCCCGTATTGGTCTTCGCCACCGCGAGGTTTGAATCTTGGTCCTTATGGCACCAAATGATCCCTCTACAAACCATAAGGAGGGCCCTCTTTACTCGAGAAATACAATAGGTATCCTCTCGTTTTCCGTGTACTCTCGGACAGAACAACTACGCAATCGATAGGTTGCGTCGGCGAAAAGCATGCGCAATCAGAGGCTAATGATTTGAATTCGGTCTCTCGCTCGGCCGAACGGGCGGACACACTTACACAGATTACGTACGAAGAAGAATGAAGGCAACGGACCCTCCGGATCCAGAACTTTCGGACGATAACGGGTTCGAAAGATGAAAAAGACTATGGAAAGCCTATGGCACCACACAAAACTGTCTGCGATTCCCCGCGTTTTCTGGTCGGAATTTCATAAGTTAATTTTGAGAACGGTTTGTAGATTTAATTAAACCGGCTCTTTTTTGTGATGAAAACTTGACTCCCGTCCAATAAGAACAAGACCTGTGTTCGTTGGAACTTTTTTTGCGCGGATTTTCAATAATTTAGTTATTTTTACAGTTTTTCTGTAGTTTGTAATTTTTAGACACTGATTTTTCTAATATTTTTCATTGAAAGGAAAACTTACCATCGACTGAAGACAAGATTTTTGAGCGAAGAAGAAGAATCAAAAGCGCATTTCTGTCGGAAATTTAAATGCCCAGTCCGCAGAGATTATGGTAGCTTGGTGTTTGCGGACTAAGAAACAATTTCTAAATAACAATTTCTGATTTTGATTTCTCGCTTTTTTTCTTCGTTTTCAGTCGGTTTCGTAAGTTTTCCCTTGATTTCTTTGCATTTTTTGTCAAAATCGTGTTGGCTAACTCAGTATCGTCAAAAATCGAAAAAAAAAACTCCAGATTTTTCTCTTTTTTCTCTATTTTCTCTTAATTTTCCTTCTGTTGCACTTACCATCTTTACGCGATGTCGGTGGTGCTCCATTTTGAAAAGACATTGAAGGGGGGAAAAGTGTAGCGCCCACGTGTTTGGATCGTTCTGAAACTATTAGAATACACTTGATAAAAGATGGGAATAAGAGAAAGGTAAGCGAAGACGAGAAAAAAGAGGTATGTATGAGGTAGTGGTGGCTTGAGAGGAGTCGGGTGGGAGGAACGGAAAGGCGGTGCAAAGAGCACGCGGGGTGGCCCGGTTGCACCATCATGACCCCGACGAGACACTATTCGGATCGGCGAGACGGAGGAACGGATTTGCGAGAACGACAGTGGCCCGCGACTATTTCAAACAAGGGGTTCCTATAGGTGAGGGAGAGTTCGGTCACGGACCACTAACTTTGTCACCGAAATGCAAAAAGTTGAGTGATTTACGGTCGCAGAAAGAAACGAAAAGCTGGTTTTTTCCTGTGGAATATCAGGAAACCGCTTTTCATTTCGTTTTCGATTTCATTCAAATTTGAAGTCCCAGGAGCAGTGCTCCGAGGCTTATGTCTTCGTTCCCCCACTAATTCCCTAATTAGACCGATGCTTCTACGACGTAATCAGTGAAGAAGCGGGGCAGGTGTCTCCCTTTATGATGCAAACATGCCCCAGCGTAACCAACCATTTTCGTTCGGATTCCGCTCTCCGGTAGGCCGGATTATAAGACGCAACTCTCGTGGGGTACAGCTTCATATTCAAAAGGCCGCCGGTTCTCAGACACTGTCCTGCGCAATTTTCGACCTCACTCCGACCAGTCATCTCATCCTTTCTATTAGATATCAGGAACGAATGTTTAATGGGGAGAGGTATACAAAAGAAGTGCTGATTATTATGAATGGAAATGGAGAAGTGACTAGATTACGCATGTTACAAACAGCGCTCGAGAACTCAACTTGTATCGAGTCTCAGGCGGAAGATCTTTTTGGCAGAAATGAAAGGCATGGTTAACTGCGCCGGAACTACTCGGCAGCGCCATTCCTCAATGTAGCCAGCCGTTTGCATTAGGTCATCAGAAGACTTTTAAAAAAGATATAGCTGATAAGATTAACTTCCGTGAAACTTTAACTAGATCCCATTGGTTTGAATGAATCATTCTTTGCTGCCACCTCCGGGTAGTCACATGTTCCAATTAGCTCCAGACAGCTTGCACCCGAACCAAAAACGAAATGGCTCATTTCCCCCGCCCCTTTTCTTCCACCATCGCTTTTAGTTATGCAATCTATCGTAAGAAGCCTCATTTCGCGGAGAGACTGCACAGATCAGCGAGACGGAGACATGCGTCGACAGCTGACAGCCAGACGTGCGAACCGTCTGCGCGCGGAAGAGCACGGAAAGAAGCCACCTACGTTTGAATATTCAGGCGGAGGAGACGCCTCCGGAGCGGAACATGTGCGCGATGATTGAGAGGAAGAAGGAGGTGCTCCGGAATTTGGGCCACCGGGTGGCAGGTGCTTATGAGGTATGGATGGGATGACTGATGGATGTTTGAGAAGGAAGAAGCTTAGTTTTCAAATAACCACTACTTTGGAAGAAGAACTTAAAGGTAGAACTGAGATGCTGGTAGACGAATCATAAGCCGTGGTCTTATTCGATCAGTATCTCGAATCTGGAGTATGATTCTATGTAGATGTAGATGTGAGGAAAAAAGTTGAAAACTTCTCAACTGCACACGCCAACATGTTCTGAAGCAAACTCCCATCACCAAGGTGCTAATCCGACTCCGAGACGACAGCCAGATTGCCCGAACGACTCGGTGGCGTTCAAATTTTCCCTGTCTTCCTTTCTCGCGTTTCTTCAAAGGTTATTGCCACCCTCTAACGGAATTCACATAATACGCGCATATGTGGCCCACTCGGTGCCTTATTCTTTTGGATATGAACGCGCACTCAAAAAAAAAGATCACCCAGACGGTGCATAAAAAGGGCCGGCGAGAAGAAGTGGGACTTATGCAGCCAAAAGGAGGTGGGCAAATAAACTTTTTTGAAGACTAAAGACTCCGCGAGGAGAAGAGGGTCGTCTGACTGAGCAGTGATAAATAGGTAGCAGTGGAGACGTTGTAATATTCAAAAAGGTGTTACACTGGTGGAGTGCGCACACCAAATGACACCTCCCAGATGCTCGCGAGCTTTGGATTCAACCCCTTCTAGTTGGATTAAAGATCCATTTGAATATCGCAATCTCAATCACTTATCTTTCGAGTACTCTTGTCAGAATCAAATTTGTCCCTTCGGAAGTCTCCAAGGTCCCTTCACAGAACTCTTCCGTCTTCTCTTCTTTCGCACAAACATAGTTTCAATGACGTGGCAGAAGGTCGACGGATCTCTCGATCTTCATAAAATGACTGGGCTTAGGGTCGGCAAAGACTGTGCAGTACAGTAATAAACCCCGGCCAAATCCGAACCATGTGATCGTGTACTCAACAATGTGTTCAGGAAAGATAGTTTGTGGCGGGATCACACGGTATAGTGACTGTGCCCAAATGTTGTCAGTCGTAATATAGACACGTAGTCAGTGGGATAAGCATTACGTCGATTATCCGGTGTATAAGCGTAACTAATTTAGGATAGCTTAAAATTTAGCCGACTAGCCAAAACGATCGGCCTTCGGTGAGACCATGAAGCTTAATGCAGACAAATAAAAAAAAACAGGAAGGTGTGAAAACAGTAGAAAACGTAAAATAAGTAGTTGACTCAGTCGTACTGTGGTTCTGGCCTCCGGAAGTCTTATCCTCTGGTGACGCTGAAAGCTTCACTGGACTGGTGTGACTCTTCGACTCGTGACATAAAAGGTCACGAACCTTTGAGTCAAAACGGACACGAGGTGCTAGAAGCGAGACGACCTTACGCAATCCGGTGGCTCAAGAACTGCGACGTCGTGTTCCCCAGAGGAGAGGTTCACCCCACGGCACCCCAGGTGGTCCCACCTATTCCTGCGTCTCCTCGACAGACGTGTATGTCTCGCTCGAGACGAGATCGTCTTGTTGACTGTGATCTCTCGAGATGTCGTTAGATCGCGGACCTCCTCCGTCGTAAATGCGGTACCGGCATGTGCTCCTTTGTTCGTGAACCAAACCGCCACGCACTCTACGGGAGGCCTGATGGGCGGCAGGTGTTGCGCAATCTGCTAGCGCTTGTGTCTACTGGTCCTGTTTCCGTCGAGTTTAATGGACCTATTCATGGGGAATAAAACAACGTTTCGTGTGTACTTTTATTCTATGCAGGCACGTCGCGAAACGTCGCGAAACCCCCCGAGCGAGGTAGGTTTCGCGACATGCAGAAATGAGCCATCGCGGCGAGACCCGCCACAATTTTGACGCATGCTCCTTTAATCCACCGTAATTTCCGTTTCTCGTGGCGAAACCCGGTAATATTTTGGCGCATGTTCCTTTAAAACACGGTATTTTTTAAAGGAACATGCGTGAATTTAAAAGCGGTTCTCGTCACGATAAGCAAAAATTACGGTGGATTAAAGGAGCATGCGTCAAAATGGTGGCGGGTCTCGCCGCGATGGCTCATTTCTGCATGTCGCGAAACCTACCTCGCTCGGGGGGTTTCGCGACGTTTCGCGACGTGCCTGCATAGAATAAAAGTACACACGAAACGTTGTTTTATTCCCCATGAATAGGTCCATAAAGTTCTGCGGAACTAAAGATCAGCGTTCGAAAGCCAGGTTCTTCTGGCCTACCGGTGATCTATAGCCTCGTAATACACATGCCGTCCAGCGCTACCAGTGCTCCAGCCTGATCCTGTCAGCCGTAGCTCCTACTCTGCTCCTACACCTTCGAGCTCCCTAGTTGCACAATTCTAGGACTCCTTCTCAATCTGCCCAGCGTAGCAAATACAAAAAAACGCCTTCATTTCCCGCGTAATCGTCCAGCAGTTGCTCGAGCTTCGGCTAGAGAGTACGGGTTATGATGAGACCCAGGCAAGAAAGACAGTATGAACGCATGATGTGTCTAACCCAGCATTCTTGTGAATGAAGAGCCATATCGTTCGTTAATGGATGATGAAGAGCAAACGTATCAGAATTCTCATAGATAGAGCGATTTGAAATCAAAAGAAAGACAAGAAGCACCAAGGTGTGAAATGAGTGAGACCTCACTCAAAAATACCAGTTTTCGGTGGTGGGCCTAATGAAATGCAAGTCGAATTCCACCTCGGAACGAGAAGGAAAAGGTGTACTGCCCGTCCTTCACCGCAAAAAGGAGTGAGAAAAGCGAAAAGGCGGTCGGAAGAAAGCCCCACATTATTTCATTTTTTCGCCGCCTCGCACTGTGTGCGGAGCGCCAAACGGCGCGAAATTGGGGTCAATTCGGGTGGCGGTTCATTACTTTTTGATTAGTCTTTTCACCGCCACATGTGTGCGGTCTTTGTGGATATAGGAAGTGTGGTTTGAATTCTATCCGTTGACTCGAAGAAGATTGGATCAGCTCTAATTCGGCGCTGCAAAACTCTTATGTTATCTTTGTTTTCCCACCAATCGTGTAATTTACAACAAATGCCAGTTTAGGACACCCTAAAACCATAATTGGTGTGTTGATCATGATTGTCTAAGAGATGAGACTTGGCATCCGAGATCTGCAACCCACTTCTCTTCTGAATATCGCACTGAGAAATCTGATCTTTACTATTATTAATCGCCAACTTCCGTCTGTCTGTCTGTCTGTCTGTTTATATGTCCGCGGCCGTATCTCGGCTCCCACTGGACCAAAATTCCCCACTCTTCGCCGGTAGGTCGGTAGTTAGGACCGCATGACGCGCAACTTTTTTGGAGTGGATTGGTTCAGTGGAAGTAGGTCAACAGGGAGCAAATGTGCCTTTTTAGGCTTTTCAGCTCTTTCATTTCTGAATTTCGAAAGGGGGAAGGGTCACGTTTCCGTTTTGTAACGGTTTTTGTTCTGTCCGCTTTCATTTCTTACAAGGCGGAGCCAGCCGCCTAAGGCCGCCTGGTTCCAATAGATCGTTTTCTGAGGTGCTCTGTCTTCATTCATCACGATGTGCTTCTTTTCAAACCTTCCTCATAGCAATTCTGAATCTCTTCGAAAGGCAAAGAACTGCACCGGTTAGAAGTGCTCGTCTACTCGAATCAGACGATTTGATACGCCAATGGTCCCAAGTAATCCATCAATTTCTCGTCTCCCACCATCTCCCGTCGAGAATCCAAATATCGCGCTGTGGGGCTGGGCAGCGTATTCGATGTGAAATTGTGTGTGCGATCCGTGTTCTATCGGGAGAGAATCAGACAGAGACACAGGACGATTGGATGGTCCGTTCGAATGGGGATGTTGGGGCGGGAGGAGGGATATTTCTGTCGCAGCGAGAAGAGTGGAACCTCTTCCCGTGTCTGTTGGCTGAGCACACACGGCGGGATGTATCGTTTGGATGTGAATGCGTGAGTTTGATTGCCAGGGGGTTCCGGCTCCTCCAGGAGACGCAAAGAATTATCGGAGAGTGGAAGCAGCTCGATGATGAGATTTCAGATGTCTGAAAACGGACGAAAGCCGACGAAAATCGGAAAATGAAATTGTGGCCTAAAAAGTAATTTTTTTTCTAATTCTTATCGTTGTTGCTCAGCATAATTGTCAGTTTCAATTAATGGCATCTAAATATTTTTTTAAACCAAGTTCTGAAAAAAAGACATGTTCCGCCCCGTTTCAGTATTTCAAACCATTGTTTCATCTAGAAGAATCTAGAAGGATCTGGACACTTTTCACGTCGAAAACAGCGAGTCTCCAAAAATAACGGGCATTCGCGAAGCTTCTGGAAAATTCGAAAAGGGCGGAGGGGGAAAAGAAAAGGATGAGGCAGTGTGAGCGCTCGCAGAGACGCAGACGACGAGACGACGAGAGAATGGAGCGGCCGCCTCGGGACTGGACGCTTCCAGAAGCTGCTGGAAGGATCGCGAAGAAGTGCTTCGGAGAGTATATAAGCGGACGGGTTCGCCACAATGTCACCCTCAGAAGAATCTACAATTCTACTGCTCTCATCACAAACTACAAGCAATGTCTTCGTGCAAAGCTATCGGAATCGACCTCGGAACCACATACTCGTGTGTCGGAGTCTACCAGAACGGAAAGGTAAGTCCAGCAGAATGTGAAGCCAGTTTCAGTCCCAACTGTTCCCTTTTTCAGGTGGAAATCTTGGCCAATTCGGAAGGAAACAAGACGACTCCCTCCTACGTCGCGTTCACTGACACCGAACGACTCGTCGGAGATGCAGCCAAGGATCAGGCGGCCCGTAACCCAGAGAACACCGTGTTCGACGCAAAGAGACTCATCGGCAGACGCTTCGACGAGCCGACCGTGCAGGCCGACTGCAAGCACTGGCCGTTCGCGGTGAAGGCGAAGCAAGGCAAGCCGGTCGTCGAGGTGGAAGTGAAGGCCGAGCGCAGACAGTTCAACCCGGAGGAGATCTCGGCGATGGTGCTGCAGAAGATGAAGGAGACTGCGGAGACGTATCTCGGACACGCCGTCCGAGACGCTGTCATCACCGTGCCCGCCTACTTCAACGACTCGCAACGACAGGCCACCAAGGACGCGGCCACCATCGCCGGCCTCAACGCGATCCGCATCATCAACGAACCGACGGCCGCTGCTCTCGCTTACGGACTTGACAAGGGAATCTCGGAGGAGAAGAACGTGCTGATCTTCGACTTGGGAGGCGGTACTTTCGACGTCTCGATCCTTTCGATCGCCGAGGGATCAATCTTTGAAGTGAGATCGACCGCCGGAGACACGCACCTCGGAGGAGAGGACTTTGACCAGCGCATGCTGCAACACTTTATGACCGAGTTCAAAAGAAAGACCGGCAAGGACATCTCGCCCAACCCGCGAGCCATCCGCCGTCTCCGCACCGCCTGCGAACGAGCCAAGAGGACTCTCTCCAGCTCCTCGGAAGCCACCGTCGAGGTGGACTCTCTCTTCGAGGGCATCGATCTGTGCTCGAAGATCACTCGTGCCCGTTTCGAGGAACTGTGCGCCGACCTGTTCCGCAAGACTCTCGATCCGGTCGAGAAGGCTCTCCGCGACGCCAAGCTGGACAAGTCAAAGATCGACGAGGTCGTGCTTGTCGGAGGATCCACCCGAGTGCCCAAGATCCAGAAGTTGCTCAAGGACTTCTTCAACGGCAAGGAACTCAACTGCTCGATCAATCCGGATGAGGCCGTCGCCTTCGGAGCCGCCGTCCAAGCGGCCGTCCTGTCGGGAGTCAAGGATCAGACGATCAAAGACGTTCTGCTCGTCGACGTGGCCCCTCTGAGTCTTGGAATCGAGACTGCCGGGGGAGTCATGACCAACCTGATCGATCGAAACACCCGCATCCCGACCAAGGCCTCCAAGACCTTCACCACGTACGCCGACAATCAGCCGGGCGTCTCGATCCAGGTCTTCGAAGGAGAGCGCGCCATGACTCGCGACAACCATCGTCTCGGCACTTTCGAGCTCTCCGGCATCCCGCCAGCGCCACGTGGCGTCCCCCAGATCGACGTCACGTTCGACATCGACGCTAACGGCATCCTGAACGTGTCGGCGGAGGACAAGTCGACGGGCAAATCGAACCGCATCACGATCCGCAACGAGAAGGGCCGTCTGTCGCAAGCGGACATCGACCGGATGGTCAACGAGGCGAAGCAGTTCGAACGCGAGGACGCCGCTCACCGCGAGCGAGTCGCCGCCCGCAACCAACTCGAGGCGTACGCGTTCCAAGTGAAGCAGGCTCTCGACGAGCACGGCTCGAAACTGCCCGCCGAGGACGCGCGTCGTGCCACCGAGGCGTGCGAAGAGACGATCCGTTGGATGGAGGCCAACTCGCTGGCCGAGAAGGACGAGATCGAGGCCAAGGACAAGGAGCTGAAGGCCGTCTGCCAGAGCATCCTCTCCAAACTGCACCAGCAGTCACAGCAGCCGCCTTCCGGATGCGGAAACCCGGGTGCCGCCGGATTCAACTCGAGCAACTACCCGCAGGGACCCACTGTCGAGGAGGTCGACTAACTTCTCAATTACTACCCACTTTTTATATCTTCGATCTCCCTGTTGTTTTCTAATGACGTGTGCTTTTGTTGTAAATAATGTTTTCTTCAATAAATCTGAAAAAATACTCATAATCGATGTGTTTTGTGTTATTAATGGGACACCGAGTTGCAGTCCGAGTTTCAGACACAATAATGAGGGGAGTCTTCATCGGGACACTCGGAACTCTGTGAAACCCCTTCGGAATGTGGACCGAGTTGTTGTTCCAATCTTCCATTCGAGCACATTTCGGTTCAAAAAGATGCTGTTGTACAACCAACCGAATCATGTTTGTCTGACGGTCCTCCTTCCAACTTCAATTCCTCATTCCAGGGATCGAACTTTGTGTACCGTCACTACGGGAATCCGACGACGGAGAACTCTCGATGATCCTCTGATCCACTATAACAGACTTTTCATTGTGAAAAAGTATGGGTATGGAAAAAAAACGAGAAGTAACAGAATTAGCAAACAAAGAAAAAACAAAGGAATGAATCGAGTGTGCTCAATGGTTGTCACCAACGAATCCGCGAGTCTTGAACAACTTGTTCGACTTGACGGCGACACGCAGATCGAATCGCTTGCGGAATCTCTCGACGAATTTCATGTCGCGAGCCACCTTCTTTGCCTCCACTTTGGCTGAAATATCAGATTTGTCGTCAAAGAAAGAAGAGAAACGAGATCTTACAAGTAGTTCCGGTCCAAGCGAGCGCCGGGTAGAAGCCTCTTGCCTTGTCTAGAGCTGCCTGCGTCACCATTCTCTGAGTTCCATCGACAGGTCGGAGGTACTGCTTGAAGTAACGGAACAGATTCCGATGTCCGATTTGTGCTCCGGAGGGCAACGTCAACGACCATCCGTCGTCGAACAGCTGTCCCACCGTCTCGTCGTCTTCCTCGTACATCGGACTGTAGTCGTAGAAGTCGTCGAGCTCAATCATGCTCTCCGGATCGCGTCGCAGTTTGCAGTGCTGCTTATCACGCATGTGCTTCTGGCACGCCTCGACAGTTGCGTAGCGTGCTTTGACGTCCGGACAAAAGATGCAGCAGCGGCCAGCTCCCACTTTGAGGCCCAAATAGCTGACGCATCCGAGCTCGTCGACGAGATACTTGCGGTCGGGAAGTTGGAAGCCGTGATGGAATCGCATGTGCTCTCGCATCTCCTCCAACGAGGGCTTCGTCTGTGGACAGAAGAGGCAAGAAGTGGCCGGGAGCGCCTCCTCGTCGTTCAGCTCCTCGATTCCCTGCTCTTCGTCGTCCGTCTCCCATCCACTCGAGTCGTCGTCGTCGTCCTCTTCTTCTACGACCTCCGACTTCTTCGTCGGCAAGTTCTCCACCTTTTTCCTCGGCTGCTTCGGTCCCTTCTTCTCTGTCTCCTGACTCTTCTTTTCCATCTCCTTGTGCTTCTTGCTCGCCACGTGGTCAGTCATCGCGTTCTCTGTCTTTATGGACTTCCGGCACGCTTTGCAGTACAGCGGCTCCACTTCGGCGGCGTCTGTCGTCTTGATCGGATTGAACGAGGCGGCCTTCTCGGTGAAGAGTTCGTGAGAAATGGCGGGAAGTTCGGCGGCCTGGCGTTTCAGATTGTAGCGGTGCCACTCTGTTTTGTAGTGGTCCCGCTGCAGCTCGGCCGTCTCGAAGACGACTCGGCACGTGACACATGTGAATCCTGTGGATCCGTCCATTCGTAGAGTCTGAGAATGAAGAGAATTCAGTGAAAAAGGACAGAGTAAAAGTGGAAAAAAGTATCGATCGGTGATAGAGACCGTTCAATTGAAAAACAACGAGAGTCAAGAATTTACACCTCTATTTATCGATTAGAACAGAAAAAGACAAAAAAGAGTTTCATTCGATCTATTGGAAGGAGATTAGCACTTTCTACAACATCTTCCTCTGTCGTCAGTTTCCTGATTACTTCGCGGCCGGCAGCTGAGTCTGAATCGAAGCGATCTCCTCATCCCACGCCTTCTCGATCTTGGCCCAATGGGCGAGAAGCTCCTTCTTGCGCTGCTCACGCGTGTTGAAGTAGTACGGGAACTGCTCGCGCTCGGCCAGCGTCCACTGATCCATGTCGACAATCTCGTCCGGAGACTCGCGTTCACGATCGTACGAGGAGCCTCCGGGGTCGAGCGCGAAACGGAACGGCTTGAAGTGCCGCTTCTCCCAAACTTGACGGCATCCGTCGGCGAGCAGAAGCTGACTCTTACGGGTGTCCGTCTCGTCCTTGTTCGCGTCGAAGCGGGCGCGGATGATGCACTTCTGGAAGCGCACCTCCAGATTGTCTCCTCCGTACCAGTTGTCCACTTCGCGAAGACAGCGTTTGTAGAGGCGGGTCACCTGAAACACCGCATTTTCGTTCGCATTCCTCCATATTGTTTCACAATATCTGGCATTGACTCACTTTTTGTCTATGGCTCAACGCCTTCGTGAACATCCACGCCGGCGAATCCATGGCTCTTGCCCGGCTTCTTCTGGAACGATAATAAGTGGAAACTAGAAGAAAACAATGACATTTTAAGTATTTCAGTTGGCAAAATGACACCAAACTATAGAAGATGGGGAAGTGAGAAACAAAACATTGAATTTATTGTTGAACTTTAAAATTTTCAGGTGGGTAAAAGGGAAACGACGAGAGATAAAGATGAGGAAACAAGAAAATAACAATAGAAAACAAAACAAAAACGTAACGAGAACAGTGGGAATGGGAAAGAAACAAGAGGACGAAGGAATCAGGCCTTGACACGTTGCCGTGGCTCCGCCTCCTCCTGTTCGTACTCGATCTCAACGTGCGCGCGCTTCTTCAGCTTCTTCTTCTTGCCGTCAGAAGTGGTCGCCTTCTTGCCACCCTTCTTCACAGTCTTCTTCGCCTTCTTCTTCGGCGGCTCGTCGATCTCCATCGGCTCATCTCCGTCGTCCTCTTCTCCGTTCTCGTCCGAATCTTCTTCTTCCTGTGGCGCCTGCCAGTCGTCGTTCTCGCTGTCCGTCTCTTCCGGAGACCAGTGTCCGCCATCGCCTCCGTCCTCCATATCTTCTCCTTCGTCGTCCGAACTGTCGAAATCAGCAACGAACTGCGTCTCGCCGGTGTCCGCATCGTCTTGCTCCGTCTCCTGTTCCACTTCAAGCTCTTTCTCAGTGTTCTCAAGCATTTGCTCGAAAGCCTCTTGACGGAAGTTGTAGACGTCTCCATAAGTTCCTTGCCTGAAAAAAAAGCTCCAGTGGAAAGAAGAGAACGAGATGGCTTACTTCAGTCTGGCGAGCAGCTCCTTCTCGATGGCGTGATCCAGTTTAGCGGCGACAAGGGCCTTCTCCTCACGACGCTTCTCGCGTCTCTCCACTTTTCGGCCGATCGGAATCAACTTCTTCTGGTTTCCGCGCACCGCCATCTTGCGCATACGAATCAGATACTGATGGATGCGGATGAGACGAGCCTTGCACTTGTGCCGCACGTACTCGCTCCAGTGAAGCAGCTGGTCGCTGATCTGTTCGAGAGCCTTGTTCATGTCCTTCGACAGCTTCGTCTTCTCCCACAGACGACGTGGGTAGTGGGATCGCTCGACGACCTTCGCGTACAGATAGCAGACGCCGTTCTCCTCGCGCACCGTCGCGTACTGCGAATTGGCGAGCGGGCACGACGCGCGGTTGCACAGACCGGTCAGATTCATCTCGTTGCGACAAAACATCTTCGGTTTTGACCACGCCTTGTAGGAGCATTGTCCCTTGTTGAGAATATTCCACGTCACATCGTCGCACTGCATTTTGTGCCCAGTCTGGAAAGAAGGGAACGAATGAAGGAGCAAGAGAAAGGCTCTACTTTCTCTTTATCCTTAGATCAAGAGAAAAACATAAGTATAGAATTATGGGTTGAAAACCCAAAAACAAAAAGAACTAGGAGACGTGCAATGGAAGGCAGGCGAATAAATTCATTGGAATTGATACAAACTGGACCGGTCACATGAAAGCTTATGGTAAAGATGATAATGAGACCATTGTTGATTGATATGTCCATCATTAGTTCTCGCTCTGCTTCTCGTCTTCGTCTGCCTGATCCTCCCACGTGGATCCTTCCTTCTCCTCTTCCTCCTTCTTCAGAGCCGCGGCGATTTCTTCCTCGGTCATGTCTCGCTCCACTTCCACCACATACTCCTTCTGTTCCACCTTCTGCCATCCGCCCATCTCGCCACTTCCCTCGTCAGCCCACCAGTCTTTCGGCGGAGAAGAAGAAGAAGTCGACGACGATTGATTAATCTTCTGATCCTCATCATCCGATTCTTCTGCATCGCTTCTCAGTGATGCAAACTGATTTTTTTGGGTGACTGGGATCGGCTGCGCAATCTCTTTTGGGGGTCTGACTTCTCTTCTGACTACCATCTTCTCCGTACATCTCAACGGCTTCATCAGTCCTTCCTCTTCTTCTTTCTTACTCATGGCTTTGTCGAGCGCGTCCTTTCGAATAACAGCAGGCCCGGGCGTTTTCAGGGCTCCTTTGAAATTGAGGAGATCGCTGATCAGAATCATTGGCTGATGGGTCTTCCCGCGAGTTGCTGTTAGCATTACGCTTCGCTTCGGTGGACTGTCAACACTTTCCGAGGCGATGTTGAAATAGTTGGCGTACTCATGGATGAATCGTCGCTTCTCTATATTCATGGGTGGCAAATGGACACGGAAGACTTCGTGATAAGCTTCTCCCTGAAACTGAGAAAAATTGGGATCTCCCTCGGATGCGAATGGGAACTCACGCTGAGAATCTGAATGACGAGATCGTTAAAAACTTTTTCGATGGACTTGACAAACTCGAAGTTCGTCTTGACCATTTCCTTGAGATAACATGGAAACGAGATCGTTGGAGCCAGTCTGTTCATCCCGTACTCGTCAACGTCCACCTCCAGTGCTTCGGCTACTTTCCGATTCCTCTCGAGCTTTTTGCACTCTTCATCGCATTTCGCACAGTTGAGTTGGGAGAAACTAGCAGATCGCTTCAGTTTTCCTTCTTCGAACGGCTCCGTACTCGATTCTCCTTCCTCCTTCTTGGCTTCCTCTTTCTCTTGTTTTGCAGCAATCATCTTGTACATGTCACAGCACGCGACCATCTTTTTGATTCGTCCGCACTCGCAAGTGACACGTACAGTCGCTTTGCATGGACTCGGTTCGCACGGAGCATCTCCATGGCACGGAAGAGCACACAGATGCTCGCAGTTCTCTCGGATCACTTCGCACTTCTGGTGACATATCTCTCCAGGCTTCTCGCATTCTTCGCTGTGACAGCTTCTCTGACATACGTGGACTCCACAACGGAGTGGTTTTTTGCAGATAACGCCGCAGGATACGGAATCCAAGTGACACGGTATGTTTTTCCGGGTCATGTGACCACCGTAGCACACCTTATCAGTGAGATGCGTACATGGAGGGCAAGTTGGGTCCCCGTGACACTTGTGCGTGACTGGATGATCGCACGCATGAGGACGGGCACACGGTTGGGCGCATACTGGAAGACGAGCTCCACACGGAATTGGCGGCATGCGGACGGTCGTCCCGCAGTGGCAGAACTGTTCGTCGAAGCTCGCTTGAAGGCACGGTCGACATACTCCCGCGTGACAAACGTTCTCGCAGGTGTGTATGCCACATGACAGCCGTTTGTTGCACATTTGCATGCAGAAGTGTTCGTCTTGAATACAGCAAACTTCTTGACATTTGTGCATTCCGCACGACTTCTTCTTTCGACAGCGTTTTGTGCAGAGATACTCACCGGCTGAAAGTTATGGAACGGTTTGGAAAAAGAGGAGAAAATAGAAAACTCACTATTTTTCATGATTTCGAGATACTCGTCACACGGAATCACTCCTTTCGAGTTACCGCATCGACAGACGACTGATGTGTTCAGTGTGCACGGGGGACAAGGACCGTCGTGACACTTCTCGCGACATCTGTGATTGTTGCCGGGCGTTCCGCAACTCAGCCACTTGTCGCAAATCGATTCGCAAGTCGGGATCATGTCCGTACACTTGCTTCGTGTGATTTTCAGTGATTGAAGAGTGTTCCGTCCGCAGTGACAAGTACGAATTCTTGTGACTCCCGTCTCGCACTCTCCACACAGTCCGTCGTGACATTTTCGGGTACAACGATGCACTCCACACGAGAAGAATCCATCGCATTCGGTTCCACAAGCGTACTTTTGACCGACGGTCGGATTGCACAGAACCTCTTTCGGAGTGTGGCCACAGAAGCAGTCCTGCGTGACGAGCTTAGTGCACTCACCACAGTCACCCGTATGGCACACTTTCTCACAGGTGTGTTGTCCGCATGGAAGCATCTTGCCGCAGACAGTGTCACACTGAAAAACGGGTTTTCAGTTTGAAAAAGAAAAACTGGAAGGATCTCACCATGACGATCTGATCTGTTCCGCATTTGATATTCTTTTTGGTTCTGCCGCAGTTACACATTTTAGTCGTGAATAGCTGGCAGTCAGAACACGGTCCTGGATGACAGAGCTCAGTGCACGGGTGAGGGCAGTTGAACTTTCTCGCCGCGCCGCAGATCTCACCGCAACTATGCGGTGTATCGCCGATGCGGTATGTCGGATTCCGTTGACGACCGCAGAAGCAGAGGTAGGTGTAGGGCATTGTCTCGTTCTCCTGTTGGCAAGTAGGACATCTCCATGTGTTTGCACCCTCCTTGTCACGACTCGATCGGGCCCAGTCGGTGATGCACCCGGTCGAAATGTGAAAGATATGGTAGCATCTTTTGCACGACCAGACTCCCTGCTTTGTGGTGATTTGCGTGTAGCAGATCGCGCACTCGTACTTGTTATTTTCCAGCTGATAAATCAAGCGCTCTCGAAGTGGTTTGTCGGCCAGCATTTTCACCTCCTCTGGTGTTAACTGCTTCTCCTTCCGCTCCCTTTTTCGAGCTCCTTGGCTTTTCTTCGGATTACGGCGGACATCTCTGTTATCCGGTTGATTTTGATCATCGGGCAAAGCATTCGAAGGCTGATCTCTATTTTGTAGTCTTCTTTGATTAGGATTATATCTCTCCTGGTTCTCTGGCTGCCTTCGTTGATTATTTTGCAGCCCACCACGTCTTCTGGGGTCTTGGGGTCGACCTTGCGGTCTTGCTTCTTGATTGGACTGTCCACTCGAACTAGCACCCACCAATGGCGGCGGAAATGCGTATTGGCCGAATTCCATGGGAACCGACGGGTTGAAAGTTGGCGCAGCAGGATTAAAGGCAAAAACTGGTACTGGGCATGGTTGGAATTGACCCGTGGGACCTGAATTGGAGAAAATTCTGATACACTATTGAAAAAATTCAAAAAAAAACCTCTTGGCTGGCCACGTCCCCGGTTGTTTCCTCGTCGACCTCGATGTCCTCCTCGCGGGTTCATCGACGGTCCTTCTTCCTTATTTTCAGCATTATTGGCTCTTTCTTGTCTCGGAGCCGTCTTCAAACGTCCACCTCGGCCTCGATTTGGTCGGTTTTGAGGTGGGTTCGATGATTCAGGCATCCCGGCAGATGGCCCTCCGGGTTCTGCCATAATTACCTTAGTCTGGAATAGAAAATGGTTAGAATCGATAAATTTTGGTGTCTATTTATATTTATCGGATGGTTTTTGATGGAAAAGCAGTGAAACATTGGAGGGAAAATGCGCAATGTTGTGCAATCGCCGACCACAAAACACGAGTTTAAAGGGACATGGCTGCCGACGGCCAGGCTCCCGCCACGAAATTACACAGCCGAGCGAGTGTCACCGTACTCGACAAAAGTTTGGGCCCGCGTTTTCTTTTCAATTTCCCACAGTTTCAGAAGGATTTTCATTCATTGTGATTATTGGTTTTGTGACTTTCGGTGAAATCGAATATTAAAAGAGAAAAGTTGCCTATTTCATTGCTGTAACAATTCGTTACTCGTCTTTCATCAATTTAGTGCCCGTTTCTAACCTAAGTTTCTTCTTTTCAGGTAATCCGCATCCACCATGGGTCGCATGCACAATCCAGGAAAGGGAATGGCCAAGTCGGCCATCCCGTACCGCCGCTCCGTGCCTTCGTGGCAGAAGATGACCACCGAGGAGGTCCAGGACCAAATCGTCAAGATGGCCAAGAAGGTTTGCGAATGATCTGAGGAGCTATTCGGTGCGATTCCGATAGTTTCCATATGATCACCCATACGGAGTTGTGTAGGTCGAGAAATCGGTGTCCAACTCCTTTTTGTATAGTTGACATTATTTATTCTTTTTCTTTATAGGGTCTCCGTCCGTCCCAAATCGGAGTCATCCTTAGGGATTCTCATGGAGTCGGACAGGTTCGCCGACTCGCCGGAAACAAGATCTTCCGCATCCTCAAGTCCAAGGTATGTATAAGAAATGGGAAGAAGCACTTGCTCTTCAAAAGCACTGGTTATAGGATCCATTATTATCCAAGCCAGCCGTCAAAACTGAGCAATAGCAAAAATCTTGTTTTTGGGTGAGGTGTATTCACGTCAGAATGCGTCTCAATAACACGATGACACTTTCCTAGATAATTCCAAATTGGGGAGAAAGAATAGAGAGGACTTTAAAAAAAAAATGCTTGTGGTTTTCAGGGAATGGCCCCAGAGCTCCCGGAGGATCTCTACCATCTCGTCAAGAAGGCCGTTGCCATCCGCAAGCATCTTGAGAGATCCCGCAAGGACATCGACAGTAAGTACCGCCTTATTCTCGTCGAGTCCCGCATCCACCGTCTGGCTCGTTACTACAAGACCAAGAGACAGCTTCCGCCAACCTGGAAGTACGAGTCCGGAACCGCGGCTTCCCTTGTCTCGTAATTTTTTGTTGACAATGAAATAAATCTTGTTGTTTTTGACTAGAATCTGATCACAGACATTCAATAATTTGCTGCCTGCAGCGTTCTTAGATTGGAACAATTTACGAGAAATCAAACAGGGGGAACAGATTGTGGGAATGCTTGGCAGATGTCGAGGGCGTGGAAGGACTGCGAGGCATCTAGAAGTTTATCACAGTGGGAAGAAAGATACAGAAGTGCATGCCGCATTTCCTTAGTTAAGGCAGACCCCAGGTGGTTCGAGTTTCAGGCGGCATACAGTTTTCGACATTTTTTGCTATTGCTTTTCAAACAACTAGAAGAGATACTTAGTCGTCAGAAAGTTTTAGAGGCACTCCTATCTCTGTATTTAAATCAATGTTGCTCAGGTGCGACGCTCTCACCCTTGATCCCCCTCGTTTTCCGACGGTCTTCCTTTGTTCTCCTCAGTTAGACGCTTCCCAGGAGGAGGGGGAGGCTCATTGCCAGGTGCACGTGGCACATCGACGATAATGATCGTAAAAGACTGTAGATGGGGGGTGCTCCTTGCACATAAGGAGGACACACAACTACACCCCACAAGGAAGAAGGGGGCGGAGCTTGAGTGGCCCCGCCTCCTGTGGTCCAGAGGTCCCTCCCGGTGAGTTCCTCAGTCATTCAGTCATTCTCACTTCCTCTTGAGAACGTCTTCTGCTATTCTCTCTCTATCTGACACTATGTCTTCGCCTCCTTCTCTCAACGTCTCCTTCACGTCTTCGGAGTGCCCGACACCTCAGCCGATAATGGACTCGCCGACGCCTTCACTGCCAGTCCCGACGTCTTCGGGCATCCTGCCGCTGAACCCAATTGCCTCCGGACTCCCGCTCTCTTCGGCCCAAGCGCAGATCACTCGGGACGCCCGCACTCTCCGCGACGAGTGCATCCGATTCATCGAGCACCAGGTGGAGCTCGGCGTCCGAGCCCGCTTCCCGATCTGGTACCACGTCGGCTACAACCTGCTCCGGACGCAATGCTGGGCTCACGACGTCCACGTCCCCGTTCTCGATGCCCTCCCGCAAGCAGTCTCCAACGCAATGCTGTCGGAGTACGGAACCGAGCCGACGGACGGATTCCCGCAACTGCGCCCCGACGGACTTCTTGAAGGACCCGACGAGCCGTTGTCGATGGAAGCCGCCCGTCTCGAATGCGACACACTCGAGTACATAAACAATGCCATCCGTGTCACAGGACACCTCCCGCCGACCCGAATCGGATTCTCGATGGCAATCTACTATCTGGGACAGGAGGAACCGGACATGGCTCGAATTGTGCACAGCGAGCTCCCGGAGCACATTCAAAGGGAACTCGTCGCGACGCACGGAGCCGACATGATCCCCAACGGCTACATCCACGAGCTGTGACGTCTTCACAACTGCCCGACGGATCCTTTTGAACGTTTTTTTTCTTTTTTTTTTGTTTTCTACTGTTCTTGTTTTTTTCTCTTCCCTTTTTATGTAATAAAAATTTTTTGAAGAAATAAATGTTGTAATTCAAAAACATCGATTCCTTCTGAAAACTGGCAGCAATCTCAGTCGTGGCCTAGAATCTCCGAGGATGGATTCCTAGTCCCTCCGCTCACCCATCATCTGATAGAGTCCTTCCGGTTTCAAGTTCGCTCCATCGCACTCTTGGTTTTCTCTGCGTCTCTTCTCCGTCCACAGTCTCTCCTTGTTTCCAGAAGTTCAGTAGAGCGCGTTCGCATTGGGACGCGTTTCCACGACCCGTCGGTCCGTTCACTTCTCACGGAGCCGGAAAAGTAGACTGAAGACGTCCCCCCGCACCCCCATCACCCATTCACTTTTCTTTCAGTTCCACGAGCAAGATCTCGAGTGGACGAACGTCTTCTTGGAATTGCCGGAGACGACGTCGAATCAGAAGTGGAGAGAGTGCAAGGCGACGTGCGATCGCGGTTCGATCGTCAAAATGAACATGGGCGCGGCGACGTGGAAGATGTTGCTCTATTTGAGAGCCGACACGCCCGGCCTCAAGATGTGCATCAACGCCGACCACCACAGCGACATTGCGCTGGTGCCGAAGTGTCGCAAGAAGTTCGAGATGTACCTGCTGCCGCAGCAGGGTATCGTCGTGTGGCCCAAGTCGGGACGCTCCTCGCTGATGACGTTGAAGCCGAAGTCGCTGAAGAACTCTGACACGTTTGTGATCGAAATCGGATACGGATGGGAGAATCAGAAGGGCGAGATGAAGGGAGAGGTGAGCATCTTCGAACTGCTCCAGATGAACCGCCTCTTTTCAGTTCTACGTCGCCAACCAGTACCGGGAGATGGTCGTGTCGGACACTGACGGCTACAGTCCCGAGGACGCCTCCAAGATCTCGCTCTTCTTCGCCAAACCCGACAGTCTCATCCGTTCGGGAGGCGTCGAATCGGCGCAAATCGAGAGCGGATTCACCTACATTGACGACGCACTGGCCGCCGATTTGCAGAGCGCGGAGCACAAGAGCAAGAAGGCCGGCGCGGCCGTCGACAAGGGAAACGAGGCGCTCGACGACGACGATGCGCAGGAGAAGACGGCCGTTCAGAATGAGGTCACGACGACTCCGCGACCGGATCGCGTGTTCAGCAGTGCCGCCTCGGGTGGCATCATCGTGTCGACGGACAACACGAACGACGCCGTTTACGCGCCCGGCAAGTGGTGGACGTGGGGCATCTACATCGGCTTCATCATCGGCACCATCCTCGGAATGGCCATCATCGGCTGCGTCTACTACTTTTTGCGTCGCACCGTCTTCAGCTTCTGGTACCGCGGAATGTACAAACGGTACGGATGCGACGCGTCGGGCACCACCGGCGGCATCACTGGCATCGGATTCGGAGCGACGACGACCGGCGCGATGACTGTGCAGGGAACGACGGCGGGAGGCACGACGAGAGGAGGCACGACGACTTCTGGAATGACGACGGGCGGCACGACGAGCAGAGGAAGCTCGACGACCGGCGCCAGCACTATTGCCATGTGATTAACATTTGTGACCTGACTATGAATGAATATGAATGTGTTTTCTGACTTTCTCCCTCTAGCCGAAGACGTCGTGTCGATGAGATTGTTCTCGTATAGAATACTCTCCGCGTAGTACGTCGTGCTGCCGACCAGGATCGAGATGTTCGATCGAAAACGGACTCTTCATCCCCCATTTCGATTGAGACCTGGGAGCCGAACGAAAAGGGCACCTCGGTCACTTTCCTAGTCAGTTGAGGGTTATTTCAGAAACTGTTGAAGTTTTCTATGACCACCGTTCCCTTCTTTCCGGGTAATCGTTGGGATTTCAGAGACACTTCTCTCTGTACATAAATCCTGCTCAGGTGCGAGGTTCTCACTCTTAATCCCCCCCCCCCCTTTCTGACAGTCTTCCTCCGTTCTCCGCAATTCCCAGGAGGAGGGGGAGACTCATTGCCAGGTGCACGTGGCACATCGACGGTAATGATCGTAAAAGACTGTAGATGGGGGGTGCTCCTTGCACATAAGGAGGACACACAACTACACCCCACAAGGAAGAAGGGGGCGGAGCTTGAGTGGCCCCGCCTCCTGTGGTCCAGAGGTCCCTCCTGGTGAGTTCCTCAGTCATTCAGTCATTCTCACTTCCTCTTGAGAACGTCTTCTGCTATTATCTCTCTATCTGACACTATGTCTTCGCCTCCTTCTCTCAACGTCTCCTTCACGTCTTCGGAGTGCCCGACACCTCAGCCGATAATGGACTCGCCGACGCCTTCACTGCCAGTCCCGACGTCTTCGGGCATCCTGCCGCTGAACACGATCGCCTCTGGACTCCCGCTCACTTCGGCGCAAGCGCAGATCACTCGGGACGCCCGCACTCTTCGAGACGAGTGCATCCGATTCATCGAGCACTAGGTGGAGCTCGGCGTCCGAGCCCGCTTCCCGATGTGGTACCACGTCGGCTACAACCTGCTCCGGACGCAATGCTGGTCTCACGACGTTCACGTCCCCGTTCTCGATGCCCTCCCGCAAGCAGTCTCCAACGCAATGCTGTCGGAGTACGGAACCGAGCCGACGGACGGCTTCCCGCAACTGCGCCCCGACGGACTTCTGGAAGGACCCGACGAGCCGTTGTCGATGGAAGCCGCTCGTCTCGAGTGCGACACACTCGAGTACATAAACAATGCCATCCGTGTCACAGGACACCTCCCGCCGACCCGAATCGGATTCTCGATGGCAATCTACTATCTGGGACAGGAGGAACCGGACATGGCTCGAATTGTGCACAGCGAGCTCCCGGAGCACATTCAAAGGGAACTCGTCGCGACGCACGGAGCCGACATGATCCCCAACGGCTACATCCACGAGCTGTGACTTCTTCACAACTGCCCGACGGATCCTTTTGAACGTTTTTTTTCTTTTTTTTTGTTTTCTACTGTTCTTGTTTTTTCTCTTCCCTTTTTATGTAATAAAAATTTTTTGCAAAAATAAATGTTGTAATTCAAAAACATCGATTTCTTCTGAAAACTCGCAGCAATCTCCGTCGTGGCCTAGGATCTCCGAGGATGGATTCCTAGTCCCTCACCGAGCATCTGATATAGAGTCCTTCCGGTTTCAAGTGCGCTCCACCGTACTTTTGGTTTTCTCTGCGTCTCTTCTCCGCCTACACTCTCTCGTCGTTTCCAGCGTGAAAATTCAGTAGAGCGCGTTTGCATTGGGACGCATCGAAGCCGCTCGACTTGGATGCTCGATACACTGGAGCCCATCAACAACGTTCTGCACGTCACGGGACAACTCCCGAATTGCCCCCTCGGACTCTCGATGGAAATGAGCTAGGAAACGGACATGATCTGTGCACAGAGAGCTCCCGGAGCACATGCGGCTAGATCCCCCGAGCTCTGAACCGGTGACAAGACAATATGACGTTTACTTCTTTTATTCTCTTCATTTCGCTGCTCTTGATTGTAGAAGAACATTGTCGGAAATCGATCGAGTTCAGCGAGAGAGAGAGGAAGGGATATTGTGTGTAAATAACTGGATGGTTTTTGAACTGGGCGGGAATAGGGAGGGAAATGAGAAATGGAAGGATGGAAAGGAGAGCCACTCAGTTGTCGCTGTCGTCGTCGAGCTCGAACGAGGCCTTGCTCTTGCGCTTCTGCTCCTGCGCCTCCTTCATCTGGGCGAACGGTCCGCTCGCCGAGCCGAGAGACGTCTTGCTCTCCTTCGACTTGAGCTGCTTCGACTTGTCCGTCGTCTTGAAGTTCTTGTTCGTCGAGTCGGTGGTGATGTCCACTGGAAGCCTCTACTACAACTCTCTGTCACGTGACACTTGCTCACCGATGTTGCACATCATGGTGGCCGCCTCGAAGATGCTGAGCCCGACGCCGGCGTTGGGAGCTCCGCCGAGCCCCGGGGACTCGAGACTGTTGCTCCGTTGCGACGAGACGGCCTCCTTGCCGTGGCCGACGTCTCCGGACTTGGCCACGTTCAACGACATCGTCGACGCCTTCTGCTCGCCCTTCTTGATCGACTTGCGCTTCTGAATGCGTTTGCGGTTCGGAACGAGTGGCCGAGACGACGACTACTCACCGGATTCTTGCCGTCCATCTCCGACATGTACTCTGACAGATTCATCTTTTTTGGCGCGCCGCTCTTCGCGTTTCCCGACTCACTTTGCTCCTTTCTCGCCTCCTCCGACATCTTCAGATTGCTCGTCTTCGCGTTCAGATCGTCGAATATCAGCTCGCTCTTGTTGTTTCTCTGCAAACTCGATTGCACTGAAATGGAAACGCGCTCCACCGTACCTTCGCCTCCTCCTGCTTCTTCTTGTGCTCGCTGAACATTTTCAGAGCAAGAGCTCTCTCTCTCTCTGAAAATCGGGCGGCTCCGATCTAATCGAATAAAAACAGCGAGAGCCGAGAGAATTGTGGTGGAAGGAGGCCGTGAAGAAGGAGAAAAAGAAATGGGGGGATTTGTACATGTAGATTTGTGGGAAAGAACCAAGAATCTGACTCATTTTCAGTGGAAGGGGAAGAGGAAAACGAGTGGGTGGGTGGAAGGGCGTGACTGATGTGTCACGGGACACCGGTGTGTCACAACACATCGCCGCTTACGGTAGTTCGAACGAGGCTAGGCAAGGTCGATGGGAGAAAGGACCGCCCGAGAGCAGACTGACTGGGGGAGACTAACGGTCGGAAGATTGAACCAGGTGAGAAGGAAAACAGCGTGACTGACATGTCACGGGACACTGGTGTGTCACACATGGGGGTACGGTAGTTCGGACTAGTTGTCTGGATTTTGGACCCCGAGATCCAAGTTTTAGGCTCACGGTCTGGACTGGCTCATGGAATAGATCACTCGGATCTGATTGGGACTCCCAATTAGGGAGGGAGCCCTTCCGAAAACCTTTTTTGTTTTTTTGTTTTCTCTCTCTCTCTCTCTGTCCCCCTATTTACCAGCGCCGCACGAATACAAAAATGGTTGTGTTGGGTGAGATTCGGCGAAATAAAGAAGTGAGGTGGGGGGGGGGGGCAGCTCCGGAGAGCCGAAGCTAATCAGCTCGAGAGAGCGAGAGACTGATTGAGGAGACGACGAAGGGGAGGAAGAAGAAGACGTTGTTTGTCTTCGTGGGAAACGGAGCCGGGGGCTCACGGAGCAGCCCCCGGCTCTCCTTCCCGCCCGCGCGCGCGCGCTCTCGACACCACCATAATCAAATTGCGCGGGATTTTTTTTATTAGACTCGATTTCCATGGCAACTGGGCCCCGAGAAATTGGGGGAGAAACGGGACCGAGTGGGCGGAGATTCGATCATCTGCGGAAATGGGGGTGGTGGTGGGAATACGGTAGGCGCAGAGCCGCGGTTTGTGCTCATGGGGAGCTGAAAGGGAGAAGGAATTCAGATGATCGTAGCGGATTCGTCGTCCTGGAGTGGTCATCTACTGTGGAAGAAGCCGACAGCGTCTGGAGGCGATTCGGAAGTGATTTTGTCGAAATGATAGGCGTCTTCTGAATGTTTGACATCGTCAGAGCTCCGAATTCCTTCAATAATTTCATACTATGGGCGGCCAGGTTGTCTCCATTTTCAGACTGAACGTCGCCTTTCACGGCCAATCGACAGTGTTTTCCAGGGGGGCAAACTTGCTCTACTGCGATTTCAGCTCGCGACGACGCCGATTCTGGCCTCTTCGCTCCTCTATGAAGGTGTGCTCCTCGAGCAGTTCGACAGCTCCAAAATGTCCCCCCTCCTGCTGTCCGTCTGAATCTTCTTCCATCAGTTGCCCGTCCCCCCTTCCAGTCGGTTTGCTGCTCCTTTCCTCTATCGTTCTCCACGGCGTGAACTGATCGCTCTCCTGCGACGATGCTCTCGGAAAGCCTATCTGAAATTGCAGTCGCTCTCCGTTGATCAACAGTTCGTTCTGTTTGTGGAATCAACCCGGTCTCTCTTTCCCCTGCCGTAGTACTCGATTTTGTTTGCCCAGGTTCACACATTCGCCGCCCAATGCCATTCCTCATCGACGCCCGGTTCCCCTTTTTTCCCTCTCTCCCACGGGAATTTCCGCCTCGACTACGGTACGCGTTTTGTGTGCATTCGGCCGTCAACTTCGCTGTTTACAGCCAGTGCCCTTTCTCTGCGTCTCCTCACTTTGCGCACTGTTTCGCCGTTTCTCTCGTCCGCAGAGGCTTGGTTTACTGACGATTTCTCGCCCGTTTTCGACTGTTTTCCGCCGATTTTACTAGTCTGAAAGTGAGCAATTTGAGTGGGAATGTTAAAAAAGAGTCTTATAAAGGTTTGAAGTGTGCCAGGCGCGAGAATCGTCCGAAAATCGGGCCAGAAGACCGAGAGAAAACTGATTTTAGGATTTGTGATAAAATTGCCCGAGGCGAGGGGACGATCAGAGTTCAACTCATGACGAAAGCGTCACATTTCATCGGCTCCCCAGGTCCCGATTTCCTACTTTTCCACGAGAAACATAGCTAATCTCTAGGATTTCTGTGCCTTCTGCTTAGGAACTGTAGCTGCCAAAGTTTCATGAAACTTTTTTTCCTCATTCGCCTGTTAATTTTTCGCGATTAAGTCATAATTCTCAATGAAAGTGCATTCTGACCGTCTCATCTTTCATTACGTCGGTTTTCGAAGCAAAATAGGTGAGGAAGACGCGATCTCGCTTGGAAATTCCTCGGGATTCCGAGCAACTAGTCCGTTTTTCACGCGCCCCGTGACCTTCTCTTCAACAAATGCGCGTTGACGACAGAAAAAAGAAGGAGGCGGCCGACCTTGAAGGCGCGGCCAGTCCGCTTCGTTCGGCCTCCCGCTCATCATCTTTGCCTTCCCTGCCTGCAATAATATTGTCTTTTCCTTCGTTATTACCTAATAATCACGTCGCTTCCTCCTTTCCTCTGTCCGATAGCCACTGTCCGTTTGATCTTCTCCAAGTGCTCCCCCGCTTTCGGGCCGCTCCCTTCTTACCCTTCAAATGTACAAATAGTTCCTCTGTTCTCGTTGTGCTGCCGTCAACAACAAGTCTATCTTTTTCTCTTCGCCTCTCGTCTTGTTTTCCATCCATTCGATTTCAAAATTTCTACTCGATTTTCAGGTAAATTGTCGACTCGATAAATCCAAGTCTTGTTCGGCTTATAGTGCATCTGGCAACGTGCCAAACCGAGTGCCTTTGTTAAAAAGTGAGTTGATCGTAGTCGAGAAGCATCGAAAAATCACATTTTTTCTTTCAGAAACTTAAAAAAATCGATCGTATTTACGGAATCCATTCAGGAGTAATCGATCGTTCAAAAGTGAGTATTTTGACTTTTCGATTTGGTTTGGGCACTTTCTGGACTCTTTTGCTCTCGCGGCGCGACGATATTGAGATGGGTCACATCAGAAAGGATCGGGGGGAAGGGACGGTCGCGACTCATCGCAATTTCGTCGTGCCGATCTCTTTCCCTTGATCTGGTGGATCCTTACAGGTAGAGATGCTCGCTCGCTTCTTCTCTCGCACACTCTCCTCTCTCGCACCGCCATCACGACGTATCATGAGCTCCTCGAGCTCATCTGAAGCAGACGACGTACCTTTCGAAAGTCTGAAGCCGTCGGCGGAATTCGAAAAACAGCTGACACGAGAGCAGCGCGAAAAGTACAAAAAGACTCTGAACGAGTTTGAAATATTCGCCTACATGGCCAAATACGTTCCGCGTCAGATGACGGACTTTGACTGGAAACGGACTCTGCAATGCGAGTCTCTCAACGAGAAGTTGCAATTTTGGGAGTTCCTGGCTATGACGCATCGCAGAAAGAGCCGCAAAGATTCGAAATCGAACGAGCACGTCGCCAAGTACAAGGAGCACATGATTGAGCAGCAGAGGATTCACGACAACGGCGGAATGGGCTACGGACCGGAACTATATCAATTGATCACGAATCCGACTCGCAATCAGAAAAGGGTCAACAATTGTCAGGGTGCCCGAGTTCTTTCGAGCATGACCGCCGGTGCTCCGAAAATCGCGTTGGATCTCCAATACATCGCGGAGATGTCGTTACGCGAATCCGGAGAACTCGGAAATCAGATGCAGTTCGTGATTAGCGAGAACTTTATGGCGAAAAACCCGCTCGTTCTGGACTTTGTCAACGCGCCGTCTGTGGAGTTCTCAGAGAAATGGCTAGCGAAAAGCGTCGGCTACTATACGGGAAGCTATCAGAATCAAACGATCCTCCCGGATTTCTCTACGAAGAACATCAAACAGTTCTACGGGAAGGGACAGAAGATGATCTACCTGTCGTCGCACGCGCGCGACGTCTTAGACGGTCCACTGACAGCCGACGTGATCGGAGTGTGCGTCTCGATGAATCGAAAGCGAGAGGCGTTGAGTGCCGCGCGCCGAGCCGGAATCCCGGCCTTCCGTCTGCCCATCCATCGATACGTCAAATGGAAGTCGGGTCCGCAGGTTCTTCCCTTCCCGAACCTTCTCAACGTTCTGCGCACCGTACATGACACAAACGGTGACTGGAAGACGGCTCTGCATAACAATATCAGTCGGAGGCATTTGGTGGATGCGAACGATGACGAATACAAGAAGCTGGCAACGTTGAAGCGGAAGGCGAGAGAGGAGGAGAGGCGCGAGCTGGCAGAAGCGATTATAAGTGCGACGCAGGGTTGAGCAGCCGAGCTCTTAGTCGTTTTCTCACCAATTTCCAATTCAAAATAGATGGTTTTAGTTTTAACTTGCTGATTGTTACGTTAATTGTTGACGCTTCGCCTCTATAAACTGTTGTTGCCGAGAATCCCCGACTGCGATATCACGAATGTCGCCATTTGTCTTCGGGGGAGATGCGCCCTTCTGTTTTAATTGCAGTCACATCTCAAATGTGAGATGACGTGGATCTAGCAAAAAAGGGGGAACGAAGCGAGGAAGAACACAAAGTGTCCTAAAAATAAAGCGAGGGATAGGGGAAAACACGCGAGAAGAAGAAGAAGGGGTTGAGTGGCGACTCGCTCCCTCTCACATGCTGCTTCTGCGCCTTGTTTCCCGCTCTGCCGTCGTCGCTCTTCTGGAGCACACAGTGGCCGGTGGCCATTAGACTGACGTCATCTGGTCATGTTGTGTCGTCGTCGAGGGACGGAAGCAACGGAATGCACGCGCCCCCCCGCTCTCGAGCCCCGAGGCTCCGTTTTCCCGGACGACCACATGCGCCACGCCCCCTTATTCCTTGGGACCCCGCGATTTTTGAATAATTTATGTGAGAAGCGGCACGAGAAGAGGTGTATCCCTCTCTCTTTTTTCACTTTGCGCCCCCATCTTTGACTGGCTTCCCTTCTGAAAATAACCCTTGCGCGGGCGGCTCGGCTCGAATTAGAGCCCTCCAATGGGCGGAGAGAGAGAGAGAGAGAGGTGAAGTTGGGCGTGAAATCGTGTTCTCCCTTCTATAGAAGCGATTCGATTCCGATCTGTGATTCGAGATTTCCTCTGAAAACGGCGGAAACGAGAGGGAGGGTCACAAGTTTTTCTTCCCGGTTTCACCTGTCAGCGTCTTCTCCGCCCGATGTCGAATATTAATTTCTTTCCTCTCGTTTCCTGCCTGCGGGTGCGCGCGCTTGGTGAAGTTTTACGAGAGTTTTGAAGGCTTCTTCTTCTTCTTCCTTCAACTATGCCCCTGGGTATTTTATATTAGTTTTCTCTCACATAGTCGTCATCAGCTCCTACTGGCGCCCCGGCGCCCAACGCCTGGAGCTTTCCAGCGCAGAGTCAGATATCACGAGGAGCTGCTGCTCGCGGAGCTCGTAGAGCGAGAAGAAGAAGGAGAAGCAGCGGGCGGGAGTGCCCTTTGCTGATTTCGGCCGATTGTTGTGAATCTCATCTCTTCGTCAAGCCGCCTCTTTGGCTCTCCGCTTTTGTTTGAGATTGCTGCTTTTTCTCCGTCTTGCTGTGCTGCTTTTCTGGAAACGGCACACGAGATACACAAACACGATCATGTCAGAAATTGCAATTAAGCATCGCTCTCCTCTTCCTTCTCGCTTTCTCTCTTCCCCCTCGTTTTCTTGTTCGAGGAATTCCGAAAAGCGATTATCTGGGTATTTTCGAAGATTATCAGCCAGTTCCAGCTCACCAGCAGATCAGATCACGTGTGACGATGCCTCGCGAACTTCGGTTCGCAGCGCTATAAAACTGCGGCGAGCGCGCGCGCAGCCCAGCAACGATGAAACTGTTCAAAAGAACACATTCGGCCCGCTTTCCTCTTTTTTTTCTCTCTCTCGCGAGCGCTCGCCGTTTTCGCTTCGCTTTTCTCTATTCGGGCGGCTGTGGCCGTCGAAGCACACGTTTCATCTCGCTATAGAAACGGAGCGCCCCCTCTTCCTTCCTCTTCTGAATGTGACAGGCTTCCGTGACTCTTAAATGACGGATCGAGGCTCTCGAATTTCTCTCCTCCCCCGTCATTCTTCTCTTTCATAGGGCGTACCCCTCATTACAAGACGACGACGTCTTCTTCTCCGAAGTCGTTGTCTTGTTCTGCCGCGTGTTCCAGAACAAATGAGGTGTGTCCTTTTTGTTGTGTCTCGTCGTCTCCCATTGTGCTCCAGGGCTCACTGAGCCACGTCATTTTCGGGATCCAATGGGCGGAATGATTCCATTCTCTTTCAGCGATAAAAGACGCGAAATGTAATCGAATCCGAAGACGCGATAGGCGAATATGTTTCTCGAGTGCATTCTGTCGAACATTATTGAGTTTCCTCTCGAAAAGCGGCTCTCTCCGTTCTTCTTCTATTCTGAAACTGACGTCGTCGTCGTCGTTTTTTTTTCTCTTCTCTTCTTTTGTTAACGTCTTCTATTCTTCTCCTTCTTCGTCGTTCGATGATCGAAGGTTGGAGTGGAGACGGAGAACCAGCGCATTGTTCTGTTTTTGACGCCGCGAGCCATACGATTTTGATGGACGGGCTTCTTCTCCTTTTACGACGTCGACGACGACATCTTCTGAAGGAAAAAGACGAAAACGGAGGCGGACGGACACTTCACACCGGTGCTCCCCCCTCAAAAAGAAGCGAGAAAGAGAGACCTCTAATCCCCTTTTCTTCCGTTCTGAATCCCTTTTCGTAGCCCGCGAACAAAGGTTATCTCAAAGAGAAGAAGAAGATAGCGGTTGAATACGCATGGATTAGTATCTCCGGAAAGTGATCGGAAATGGAAAAAAAAAACTACTCATTCGATCGGCTCTCAGGTGACCGAATGCGTCGTTCTGACCGTTTCCGTTGATTGTTTTTGCCCAGAATACGGGGGCAGGGGGAAACCGACGTCGACGACGTCCTCGCCCCTTGAGAATCACTAATTTATCCGCCGTCTCTCGTCTCGTTTTGGCGCTGAAGCCAATCACAATTAGTAAAGCGCTCCTCTATTTTCTGGAAAAAGCATCTGGAAGGCAGGACATACGAGCCGTGTACATCCGAGCGAAAGAAGGCGTGCGCGCGCGCTGCGCTGTGCAATATCTTTTTTCGGGCTGCTAATGAATTGAAAATGAATCCAATTGGCGCCACGCCCACATCCCTCTTCATGTGATGCTCGGCGAGCTTCTGCTGTTGCTGTTGCTTCTTCTTCTATTTCTTCTCTGGATGAGCGAGAGAGGGGAGAGACCGCGTCTCTTTCCCTATTTTTTATTCTGCTCTTTCTGCCCGAGAGCGGGGTTTCGTTGCCTCTTCCCTGGAATTGAAACTTTCAATCCTTCCCCCCGCAGCTTCCTTTTCATGTTTTGTTTTGTGCGATTCCGATTCGATTCACTTCGTTTAAGGCTCGCGGGCTTTATGGGCGAAATTATTGAAGCGGTTCAAAATTCGGGAGCCCTCGGACCCTCTATTTTTAAATGCCACCGCCTGCTTTTGAGTTCCTCGTTTTCCGCCCTATGACCAATGATCAAGGAATACTGTAGCGCCGTCTCCTCCTCCTCAATTGACCCCTTCTTCTTCTTCTTCCTCTTCACGAGCAGAGCCGCCCCTATTCATCCGGCTCCATTCTGTCCATTCACCATCGTTTTGAGCATCATGAGCATCTTCTCTCTCTGGAAATCGCGTATTTTCGCTGCTCTTCAGGCTGGCCCCGGGCTCAGCTGTCTGATTAAGCATGTATTTTTCTGCTGCTCCTGCTGCTCCTGGCCTGTTTTGCTCCGTCGTCGTCGCCGTCGTCTTCGTCTTCTTTCTCTCCTTCTCGTGCCGTTCGCTTCCTCTTTCTCTCATTTCGTTCATTATCTTTGTTGGCGCGGCGACGCAGATAGCTCAGGAATGCGCAGCTGAAAGGCTTCGAATAGCTCTTCGGGGCCGACGCTCCGAAAGAATGTGTAGCCCTCGCGTCCTTCTCAATAATGGACAAGTTATGATTTGTCTTCCGGTTTTTGCGGCTCTCCCCCGGTTTCTAAGTGAAGGGGGATGGGGAGAAAGGGAGAGAGAGGCGGAAAAAGAGCCGCTTTCTGCGTCTGGCGCTGTTGCAGACGTCTTCCCTCTATCCACTTGTTAACCTTGACTCGTTTCTCTCCCCCATCCCCTTTTTGCTCATTTTCGAGTCTCACTTGAAGTTGGGAAGAGCGGGACATTTGATCCGAAAGGAAATTAGACCACAATTTGAGCCCTTTCGCTCTCTCTCTCTCCCATATGATGTCACACTTCCCAGGAAAAGTTCTCTGCGAGGAGTAGGAGGTCCCATCATTATTACCCGCCTCCTTCCTGCCTCTTTCTCATCTATTTACGGCCCTCCTACTTCTTCCTCCCCTATTCTCGCGACGAGGCACGACGAAACTTGACATTTCTGTGTTTGGTCGACGTCGTCGTCGCGGCGCGGAGAGAAGGAGCAAGGGGCAGCTGTCACGCGGGCATGTCACTGGAAATATACTCAATTACACATATTACCTTCTTCTCGGCCGCCTCTCCCGCTACCGAGTCTCTTTGCCTCTTGACTTGGAGCTCTATCCGCAAAAGAAACGAGCAGTCTGGAATTGAACTGGCTCCCCTCCTACGATATCCACCCCCTTAATCCTGATCCCCTTCGTGTTTTATCTCCTCTCTTTCTTCCTACTTCTCCCGTCATTCATCATCTCAATATCATACAGATTGTGAGCCCTCCTCTCGCTTCTCTTCGTTCTTCGCCATTTCGTCACCGACGTCTTCTGCGTTTGCGGCGGCGGCGACGGCGGATGCTGCGCGAGCCGCCGCCTCTTCTTTTCCGTCAGCAGCATCCACCTCTTCCGATCCCTATCCTCCACCCTATCCGTCCACTTCTGTCGCCGGCGAACCGTCATCATCACTGGCGTACGCGGCGTGCGACGCTCTCACTCGTCTACTAATCAGCATCCTCCTGTGGATCTCCGACACGAGTTCGGGCCTCGCGAGTCGTCTGCGCAGAGAAGAGCAGGAGGACGGCGGTCGGAACGAGCGATGTCTCCGTTTCTCGTCCATGTTCTTCGCCGTCACCGACGAGTGAGTATTGATATCGTGACGTGGTCGCTTGTGATTTCCGGAGTGACGTGGTGCTGCCACGTCACTCCCTGTCTATCAATCTATCTCTATCTGTTTCCTCTGTCGCTGGATTCTTCCTCAGTTCTTCCAACTTTCCACCATCTTTTTCTTCAATTTTGATTCGGTTCTTCCTTAGTTCGCAGAAAAAAGAATAGTGCATGCGGAACAACGAGAAGAGGCTCTCTACAAACACATACATATTTTTCTGCTCGCGGAGCCGGCCCACACCACCACAACCACCATAATACAAAACGGAAATGAAAAATTTGTGGTGATGTCAGATGGATTTGTGTGGGCCCGCGGCTCTCGCGACGTCGACGACAACGAGGAGAAGGAAAGCGCGGGGAACATATTTGAAGAGGGACGCGAGAATGCATGGGATAGAGCGGGTTAGAAACTCTGGGAAAGCATGCGGGCGAGATTACTGTAGAAGCAGATCTGAAAACGCGAACTCATTTCCAGAATGTCGTCAGTGGCTTCGAAACACGCGCTGCTCATCGCCCTTGGAGGCTTCTCAATCGCCGCCCTCTTTGTTTGGTACATCAAAAAGAAGGACAATCATCATGAAGATCGGAACAAGAAGAAGAAGGCGAGCGAGATGGTGGCCACGAACGGAACTGTGAAGCAGAACGGACACGCAGTCCACAGGTTCGGACGTGTTCTGGGGGGAACGCCTTCTGAAATTGAATATTGCTCTTTCAGCAGTAGCGGGAATACGAAAGAGAACATTGAACAGAAGAGTGACGATACAGCGACTGAATCTCAGGTAAGGTCGTTGACGTTGCCGTACAATTCAGAATTGGGAGAAGAGTGAGGGTTGTGAATAATTGAAGGGTGACGGATGCAGAGAGAGCACGTCTTCTGAATAAGGACGTCTCTTCTCGTCACTCCTCCAATTAGATGGGAAGATGGAGAGAGATGAATGGCTTTTCTGAAAAGAGAAGGGGGATGTCAACAAAGTTTTATGGAAATTCCAGACGGACCATCGGGAAAACGAGCGAAAACAAGCGGAAACTCAATGATCAGCAGTCCGTTCGGGAATCCTTTCGGGGCTTGGAAGAGGACTTTGAATAATGATTATTGTGGAATTAGGCTTATCCCGTCGGAGAAAGAGAAAGAGAGATTGACATTCTCGAACCATAAGTATCAGCTAGAAGTGCAGTCTGAAATGAAATCCGAGACCATCGAAAAAAACGAGCAGGTCTGAAATACGGAAGCATCTCGTTCTCCGATCCGATCCTCCTAGAAGATGCACTTTTACGCATTTTGTGTTTACACTCTTGTGATAGACGAGACGAACTTTCCGTTGGAAAACGCGATGCAAACACTTTTTT
Source organism: Caenorhabditis afra (assembly GCA_963570955.1). Lineage (NCBI taxonomy): Eukaryota > Metazoa > Nematoda > Chromadorea > Rhabditida > Rhabditidae > Caenorhabditis > Caenorhabditis afra. The sequence continues at coordinate 6,054,088 of OY751534.1, forward strand.
GTGCCTCCCGACCGTGTGCGCGCGTCCCTCAGGGGCATACCGTTCTCTCCTAGGCGAGTCAGAGAAAAAAAGAGAGAGAGAGAGTGTGTGTGTGTGTGTTTCCGGTGACGAGGAGGCAGCGCCAACACACTTTTCGACGATAGTTTCCAATAGGAAATTGAAATTGCTAACATTGGAGAGATCCAATACATATATCTGTGATGGACAGATCTGTTTTTGCTTCGCTTTTGCCAGTGTTTTGACTCTTTTTTCAACTGAGTGAGTGCCGATACAATGCAAACAAATAAGAGAGAAAAAGATAGAGAATGTGAGAGGACTAGGGAAACATTGCCTTCTTTTTCTCTGGAATTGGAGAGAACCCTCTTGTTTTGCGCGAGGTTCTGGAATCAGAAGAGATGTCGGAAGGTGTCCAGTTCCAAGGTAGTCGACGCCGTCTTCTTTTGGGAGAGGAAAACAAAGAGATGGCGATCTGGTGTTGTTCGCTTCGTCCCCTCTGTGTCGGTAATGTCGCCATTCTCTCGCTCTATCCCAGTATTTCCGATCCAGCGCCTGGGGGCGAAATGCAAGTATTTTGCATTCATTTGACTCCCTTCGCCCCCCTCTCGTTTCCTCGTTTGACATGAAAATGAGCTGTGCCTCGACGGAATGACTCGTTTCGGGATCGCCCGGCTGGCTTGCTTATCAGCTTGCTGCCTGGTAGGGAAGCACGTGTTTTCTCGTGTTGTTCTTCCCCTCGTTTCCTCGCTCTCTTCCCCCCAACAACAAAACAAATCGGGGCACGGAATACACAACTCTTCCTCTTCTCCTCCTCCTCCTCTCGCTCTCCTTTTTGACGCTTCTCTCTTTCCAGAACGAATCGAGCGAAAACTCGAGTTTGAACGAGACTCCGTTGGAAACTGTCGTCGATTCGCGCCAGACTGCCGGTCACGAGGAAGAGCAAACTGCGCAAGACAGCGGATCCGCTGAGGAAGAGAAGCAGCACGACGAGACGGCACGTGAGGAGGTCCAAACGGCGCCGGTTGTCAAGAGACCGAAGGAAATCGAGATCGGAAGCGAGTACAACGTCGTGGATCAGCCGGACGAGATGGAAGAAGAGCAACAGAAGCCAGTGGAAGACGATGTCTGTGTGAAGAAAGAGGAAATCAAGTTGAAGGTGGGAGATCGGTTTTTGCACAAAATTGTGGCGGATTTCATCATCTGGAAACTACTAATTCGGCTGTTGACTGACCGCCGTTCCGTTCGTTCCAAACAATAATCTTCATTCTATTGCAGAGTGCTCCGATTCCGCCGCTCATCGAATTGCCATCGAAGAAGAAGGTACTCGAGCACGAGCAGGTAAAAGTCGGCTCGGAGTTCTGTGCTTCAATCTGACCTTTGCAGTTTCAGATACCCGAAGAGCCGACGCCGACGAAAGTGCTCGACATGCCACTGAGTCTCGACATCACCGCTCAAATGTCCCCCGCTGGATGGTCGTGGAGTGAGGAAATGGAAAAGTAAGTGATCTGACGAGTTCAGGAGTAAACTGCCCTCCGTATTTCCGTTCCAGAGAGGAAGAACTTCGAATGTTGAACGAGTCCAGCGACATTGACAGATCGCCGGCGTCCCCGATTCGTCCGATGCAGCAGTCCGGAAGAAAGAACCAGCAAAAGAAGAAGGGCGGAAAGGGAGCCAAGGATCTTCATCACCACCATCCCAACCACCACCAACATCACTACTCGACGCCGCAGAATCAACACGAAAAGAACCGAAAGAATTTGGACAATCAAACTCAGCTGAAGAAGGGACAACGCCGTCTGAACGGCCACAAGAGCGTCGATGAATCCCATCATCAGCAGCATGAGAAGGAGAATCAGAAGCCGAAGAGAGGAGGCATCAATCATCAACAACAGTCGGGAGACGTCGAGAAGGAGCAGCAGCAGCATCAGCAAATCGTCGAAGTGCAACATCAGAGTCCGATTCAGGAGCAACACGAGGAGGAGGTCTACGAGAAGAGCGGATCGCCCGGACTCGAAAGCCAGAACAGCGAGGTAGGTTCCATTTATTTTTAATCGGTTTCTCTTGGTTTCTCTCTCGCGGACCACCCCTTTCATTTCTTGAAAGAAGGTGTATCTCGGTCGTAAAAATCAGATTCTTGTCTCGGCGAGGGCGACATAAAACTGTTTCGAAAAAGAAAAACGGACGTGAAATGACCTTGTCCACTACGAGGCGACGACGAAGACGAAGACGAAGACGAAGAAGGAGAGAAGAACGAGGAAGAAGGACGACGACGTATTCTGATGATCGCACTGATATCTCTCTATTCGCTTCTCGAAACGCCATCCAATTTGTCGGCAGACTATCAATCAGCAGGGAAAGGAAAAGAAACGGCTGATCGCCTGATGTTGTACCCGGGAGAGAGAGAGACGTCACAAGAAGTCGGAGTAGACTACTTTGGACTTTGGAACGTATGAGCCAAACTGGGATGATGTCAGGTCTTCCGCGAACTTTGATTAGATCCTTAGAATTGTTGTTTTTCTTCCTCCGAGCCACAAAAGTGCAAACATCCCTGAATGCGTCACTAATTCCTGCCTCCGCCATAATTTCCCGTTACCGAAGGACATATTCCATTTTTCGATCTCAATCTTTCACCATTCGGTTCGCCTTTTCATGAGCTGCCTCGCCTTTGAAGTGTTGCAAATTTCGATGGTGTCGATGTGATCAATCTCTCTTTTGCCCTCTCTCCCTCTTCGTCGAAAATCGAAAGTGATGAATACGTCCGTCTCTGTTACTATTCACTTACTACGGTCCCCCGCAACCACTTGCTTGTGTGTCCTTTTGCCGTCACTCCGTCGCCGACGCCGTTGTGTGTGTGTGCGCGCGCGCACCGTCATCGGCTTGCTGCCAGACGGCTACAAAAGCGTGCAGCGGGCCCCCTCCTCGTTTTGTAAAAGTGTCAGATTGTGATGAATCAGAAGAGCGAGAAAGAGGGAAAAGGGAGAAGCAGACACGTTGCAATATGGGAGAGAGATCAAAAGTGCATGCGACCTGGAAAAAGGGAGGGAAGTACGATGATCGTCGTCCACCAGGATCAACTTGAGTATCGCAATCCGAGATCTTTACGGCTTTCGTCTTTCTGTCTTCTCCGTCCCCCGTGTCTAGACATCGTCTGTCTCTTCTCCGTTTTTCTTTTGTGTATTGCAACACATACACCCACACGAATGCAAATGAGGAGCGAAAGGAAAGGGTTTTTATGAGGCGACCACCCACGACGACCACGACGAATTCGAGAAATTGGTTGGAAAGTCTCCATTTATCATGATGGGTGGCAACATGTTTTCCTGCGTCCCGCCGAATGGCTCTTTGTTCCGTACGGCAAGCGAAGAAAGACGACGAATACGAAACTTTTCGAAAGTCCGGCCTTCTTCTCTTTGTCTCTTCTTTTTCCCCTCTCACCAGATAATAGATCGAGGGGGGTTTCGCGACACGATTGAACCAATTTATAAACTTTTGGCCGCGTCGTCTTCGCCTCTTCACAGACACCCCCTGTCACACGTCACGCGGTGTCTGGCGACGGAACGAAAAAAGAGAAAGGGAGGTGGAGAGAAAAGAGAGGGGTCTGAATCAAAGATTGAAAAGACGGAGGAACTGGAATTCGGAAGCGGGAGACGGCAGCCACGTCTGTTTTTGAGAGGACGAGAATGGGGAGAAAGGACACTTTCAGATGATCTCTGTGATTCTTGATTCTACATTCGAATGCATTCTGGAAGTGTCGAGCAGTGAAAAGAAAGGTTGCGGTGTCACAACCCCTCTTCTCCTTCACCGCCACTTCCCTTATCTCTGCCCCCTTCTCTCGCAACTCCAGTCTCATTTCTGCTGCTCCAGACAGTGATCCGATGGGCAAACAATCCATGTGATATTGCGGAAACCGCCTCAACAGATCGCCCCCTTTCGCCCTCCCGATTCGTCGATTCGATTGCCCCCAGTAGTTTTTTTTCGGCGGCTACTGTTTGTCTAGAAAAAACTTCGGTCTCCCATTTGTTTCCGAGATGTCTGCGTCTCCACTGTTTCCATGCTCTCTCCGTTTCTGTTTCTCAGACAGAAATCGAGAGAGAGAGAGAGACATGGAGAGCCGATGGTCGAGTGAAATGTTGCGAACGATGGCGGCGCTGGAGGCCAGATGTGACAGACGGGAATGAGAAGAAAACGAAGAAGAAGGAGGAGAAGAAAGAACCAAGGAATCAGATGATCCTTCACGTGTTTTTTCCTCAAGAAGAAGGACCGAGATGATATCTCACCTCTCACCGTATAGACGTGTCTCCCATCGAATGGCCCCCCGTCTCATTTCGACTCGGACAATGGAGAGTGACAATGAGAGATGATTGTGCAAAAAGGGGGGAGTTTATTGCAATTGTGCACTCTTTTATGCGTCGAATTCTGCGTTTCTCCCTCTTCCCCGCACCCTTTTTGTGATCACTTTCAAAAGAGAATGGGGGTCGACTTTAGAGTCGTTGTCTACGTCGAACCGGGCGGTTGGCAGGGTGCCAGATGCATTTCGATTCGAAAAAGAGATAGTACTCGAGAGACCTCCTTCCCCTTTCTCTCCCATTGCCATCAAAACTTTCTTCTTTTTCTTCTTCTCCTATTCCGACCCATCAGTTAGGCGCAAATTTGCCCTTTTCGTTTTCCTCCTTCTTCTTCTTCTTCTTGTGCATGTTTACCTTCGCGTGTTGCAACGCTTGCAAAAAAAGATGCAGAACCCCCTCCCGACCAATGTGACATTTTGGTCTGTTCTTTTGATCGAGGGACCGTAGACACTGGGAATACACACGGAATAGTACCAGGTGAAGCTGTTCCCCCACGAGACCCCTTTCATGCACTGTTTGAGAAGCAAAAGCGCCTGATTCCTGAGTTTTATGACTGTTTCCGACTCATTATCACATCATAGGACTATGTTGATCTCTTGAACCCATGACTGTTTCATCGGAAGAGATATGCCCCGTGAGCCCACTGAATCGGTCTGACATACAGCCGAATCTTCGAATCTTGCATTGATCCGTTTCCCAGTTTCGCGACTTCATTCCTTTGCCCCTGACGTGCCTTCCAATCGTCGTCGACTTCGGGAAGGGTAATTGGACGAGCGACTTCCACTCCCACTGATAACAGGCTCTGCGTCTCCGTGCTCATTCGCTCTGTCTCTCTCTCTCTCTCTCTCGCCCATCCATTTCTCTTTGTCTTCGACTGATAACCCACACACACACACACAAATCGAATGTTGCCATTTTTCGACGAGAGATCATCTTAGACGAAGAGACCGAGTCAATTTATTCGTGTTTTCTCTCCCCCTCACCACCTGATTTTCGATATGGAGAGAGCTGATATCAGTTGCGAATGGCGAGAGCGAGAGACGCGATTTGATAAGAGCTCCCCCCAAAAATGTTGCGTTTTTGGGGCGGAGAGGAGAGGTGGAAAGTGCATTTTTTAGGGCAAAATTCGACAAAACTTCATTATTTCCGCGTTGGGGGGTTACGGTATGCAACCAGGATACGCGCCAAGTCCGCAAAGCGCGGCGCACACATTGGCGAATACCGTAATCCATGGGAAACTTTAAATTGCGAAATTTTCAAGTTCCCAAATTTTCCAAAGTTTTCGACGCTTGCATCTTTTCTCGGGCTGTTTTTCGTGTCGCGATCGGAAATTTTCATCATTTCGGTAACTTTTCACGGGCGGACCGTTCGCGTGTCGCATTCTCCGCCCTTTTGTTTCGCCGATTTTCGAAAATGTGGCCGTAGCGCCAAACTTCCTCCTACTCCTCGTCCGCTTATTTGCCCTCTCCTCTCTCTCTCCCGATGATTTCTATCATATCTCTCCCGTGTCACAGCTGCAAAAATCAAACCGTTTCTCGTCTTCTCCCTCTTCATCGCCTCCCTTTTTTCTCGTTGTTTCGTCGCGCCGCAGGGCAAACTTAGACGCATCACGCACTTTTTTCTCCGATCTTCTCCCTTCACTCGAACTAAAAAATTTTGTCAGCTGTCTTTGACCGCACACGCAGAGACGACGCAACTAAGCGGTCTTTCTCTCTTCTCATTCTTCTCGCGCCCTCTGACTCTTCCCTACCTGCGGAGGCTGCTGCCGATGCACTCGACTCGCCGTCGTCGTCGTCGCGCGCGCGCACCCACTCTCATTCTCTCTTCTCCGCTCTCTTTCTCTATCTACAATCTAGGCCCCGCCCACACGAAAGGGGAGGGGAAGTGTGCGCTGCCCTGCGCATCCTAATAATTTTGCAACCAGGCCACTCCTACCGAGGGGCGAACTTATTGGTGTGGTGCCCCCCGCTCCGATTCTTGCCCACTCGCTCCCATAATCACCTCATACTTCCTTCGAACTACTACCTCATTGCTCCAGTCTCAGTGATTTCCTTCTCTCTTCACGACTACCTCTTTGCCTGACCTGCTTCATAATATTCTCGTCTGGACCGTTTCCACCTTCAGGGTACTGCCCTCATTGGTTAAGTGAGACACAAGCCTCACTCCACAACATTTACGACAAGTTTCTCGTTCGCAACTCACCAACCTCCCCGAAAATCACATGCTGACAACGGCCATCTTTGTGCATCCGACACAACTACCGACTCACATACCACCGCCGCCGTTTTTCTTGACCCCGACTGGAACACTCATCTTTCCGCCAGGCTTCATTCCACCGCCGTTCCCCGCTGTCTGTGACGAGGAGGAACTTCACGAAGTAACTGGAGGATCCATCTCTCCCGACTTCACCGACTCACCCGTCTTCTCGAGCTCTTCTAGCGAATCCGGAGGAGCTCCAATCGAGACCTTCTCAAACGGAACCGTCACTCTGAATCTGATCCCATTGACCGGAGACGAAGACGAAGAGCTTCGGATGTACGCTAAAGCACAAGGAGAAGTAAAAGCGCGTCGTCAGCGTCGCAACTCTGGAACCAACTCTTCGCTTCACAGCATTCGACTTCATATGCCGTCTCGTCAAACCGAGATATACTTTGATACGGTATGGGGGGAATCCGCGAGAGAAACCAAAACCCAAACCACAGAGGAATTATAGTCTCTCTTTCCTACTGAAGTTCTCCAATTCAGGCTTTGCAGGCTTCTTCTGATGATTCTGGACGTGTCTCTGGACCGCATGCCGGTTCGCTTTCGCCAGTGGATCCGGAAGACGAGGATAACTTCCTGCCGATGTACGAGTTCGAGATTCCGAACAGTCTCGTCGGACTGATAATTGGAGTGAAAGGAAAGACGATCAAGGTGGGAACCACTTGAATTCCTTGTTACTCAATCGTTTTCTCATTATGCAGGAGCTCAGTATGCGCACCAATGTTCGTATGCTAATTCGCCAGCATCATGCCACCGATAAGGTCAAGACTCATCAGATCTGTCAGGTAAAGAGAACGAGAAGAGGAGAGCAGAAGATCAAAGATGGTAATCTTTCTAGGTCCGTGGAAAGAGAGACGAGATCAACCACTGCCTGCAAATGCTCCGCCGTCGATTCCCGCTTCCGCGTTTCCCGGAACTCAATCTGCAGCCTGTTGTGCCGCCAGTGATGCCCAACAACAACTTCGACATGCTCTCGACGCAGCCAACTTGGGTACGATCCCTTTATCTCCAATCATCGGAACATCCTAATGACCCCCGCCCTCTTTTTAGCTTACTCTTCCCGATGAGATCAAATGCGAGATTGCGGTGTCGGCGATCATTTCGCCGTCGCACTTCTTCATTCAACAGCCGACACATCCGTCGTTCGCCTCGTTGCGTCATCTTGACATGTACATGGGCAGCCTGTACGGAGAGCACTCGAACCTGCCGGAACTCCCGATCCCATGCCAAAGTATGTCGCGGAGGGAGTGTTGGGGTCAAGAGGGGGCGTCCCGCTGATAGGCCCGTCCCTTTAGGTTATAAATTTACCTTTGCGCGTTTATGGGTTTTTACAACGTGCCTCGTCTTAGTTTGTCTGTCTCTATCTCTTATCTCGTTTTTGTTGCGAAACGACGGGGCGACGAGATGGTAATTAATCAAGTGGCGCGCAGCAGAAGTCGATGAGACGGCTATCAAGCGTTTCGATCAGTTGGCACTTGATTTCTTCTTTCTTTCGTCGATTTTTCGATCTGGATGTGAAAATGTGAAACGAAAAAGAGAAAGAAGAAGAGAGAAAGGAGAAGATTGATGATCGGAAAGTAATGGGCGAAAGGGAAGGAGTCAGTTGTCTCGCTTGCACTTTCGAAGGTGGGGGCGAAGAAGAGAAGACTGGTCTCACAAATGCACTTGGTTGATTAGCTCCCATCTTTCTTCCCGTCTTTTCAACTGGTTTTAAGATGAGAGATAGAAATAGAAAACGAGTGGGGGACTGATCCGCCGGAATGTTTCCTCAACTTGTCAGCTTCAGACGGTCTTCTGTGCGCCGCTGCGGTTGGAACTTCTTGGTTCCGCGCCGTTACCGTTCAATACTACGAGGATACCGACGAGGTGTTCGTGAAGTTCGTCGACTATGGAGGCTACTCGAAGATCTCGAGGAGAGACCTCCGACAGATCCGCACCGACCTCATGTCGCTTCCATTCCAATCGACGGAAGTGATGCTGGCAAATGTGCGCCCGATCGATGGAACGGCAAACTGGAGCGATCTTGCGATGGCCAAGTTCAGAGAACTGTGCATCGGTAGAGTCATCATTTCGAAAGTCGTCGGCTACTCGGTCGACACTCACATACCGATGGTCGAATTGTACTTCACTTTGAAGGACGCGAACGGAGATAATGTGGTGAGTTGCCGTTTCAGAAAAGGTTTTCAATTCATCGATCTCTCTTCAGGAAGTGCGATTCGACGAGCTGCTCATGGACGCTGGACTCGCGCGAACTGCCGATCCGTCAAAGATGTCTCGTCCTGCCGGCTCAGCTCTCCTCATGCCACCTGCCGCCAAAAGACCCTCGCTGGCCTCGCAGACTTCTCAAACGGCCGTTGTTTGCTAAAGTTGACTCTATCTATTCGTTGTGCACTACTATTTGCCAAATTGGTTCCGAATGTATGTGTGTTAGTTGGCAATCCTCCTCTTCTGTATGTGTGTGTGTGCCGCCCGCGGAAAAAGAGGAGAGAAGAACAGATTCCTTTTTTGGGGGATCTCCGAGAAAAGAGAACACGTTTTGACTCATTTCGGGCCTTTTCAGGCTAAACTCCACACTCTCGTTCTTTTTTTTTGCGGGTCGGCTGTTTCTAATGAGACACACCAACAGTACGAGTATTTCCAACTTCACACATTCCAGTCCCAAGTCCCAGCTACGAAGTATTGCTTTCTCTTCTTGTTTCGCCCCCACTTTATTCGTCTCTGTCGCTGTCCTTTCGGCTAGTAACTCTCGTTTTGTTATCTCTCTGCATTTTCACGTAGTTTGCTTCTTGGGTCCTCCAAAACGCTTCTCTTCTTTCTCTATTCCCCTACTACATCCCGCGCGAATTTGCTTTCCCGTTCTTCTTTGTTCTTCTTTCTTAAATATGAGGTGGAGTACGGTAGAGTTTGTCTGTTATCGAAACCAATGTTCCAATCCTCTTTCCCCTATTCTGTCCCCCTTTTGGTAATGTTATTTCCCTGTTTTCCGTTTTCTCTACCCCTGTCCTTTTTAGTTGGCCTTATAACCATTCTAGAACCCCCCCCCCCCCCCCAATACTAGGGCAGTTTTCCCATACTGGGCACTCTGCTGTTGTTTTCTCTCTCCAAACCATTCTCTTCCAGCTACCCGAATCGTGTTTCGCGATAGGCGATCTCGATTTTGAACCTCCTCTCTTTCCAATTCACTCGTTTCTTTGTTAGACTCCTTCCCTGTAACCTATCTTTCAGCAGTTACCGATTAGCCTCTTTTCTGTCTCTCTAGGAATATTATTGGTTTTGAGCCACCACAAACACATACAAACAACCCAGAAACCACCAGGTTCTACTTCATATCCGCTCATTTTCTTTTCCTTTATTCTTTTTCGTGCACCACCGTCTCCTTTTCTGTAATTTCTTGAAATCTATTTGTTTCCAGAACAAAAAACCGAAAAAAACCGATCCCAACCCCAGTAAAGTACCTTATCTTTTGTGTAATTCTTCTAATTACGCTTCTATTATTATGCGGAAAAAAACCCAATAAAAAGTAGAAACTTCTAAAGCCAACACAGTTCATTTTCATTATGCGATGAGCAGTTTCAAATCAGATCTTTCCGCATGTATTGATGCTCGACGAGGCTAATATGGGAAGCCGGAAGGGGCGACGTGGATCTCGAGACCATCTTGGGAGCGGCGGGAGGCATCGGTGGCGGGGGCGGAGCCGAAGCGGAAACGGACGCGGAAGCGGAAGCCGTCGGTGCGGAAGGGTTCGCGGCGGCCGCATTCTGAAAAAAAGACGGGATTAGCGATGGAGCGCACTTGCGAGAGCCCGCCTGAAAGTGCTCCATGGCGGGAAAAACAGTGGTGGCGGTGGTGGAGTGGACGATCGGATCGCACTTGCGATAGCCGATCGATTCGTAGAAACGACACTGGTCCTCGGTGGAGAGGAACACCTGCAATCGGGCGGCAATTCGAATTTCTCGAAAGAGAGAGTTGCAAACGCGCCCCGTTGAACACAAGCCTAATTTCCAGGTGGCGGCGGCGAAATTTTTCATCGGTTTTCACCCGATTTCCTTCTCTTTTTTTGGCGGAAAAAGTTGAAATTCTGGTTTTAAGGCAACTTCTCAACATTTTCATTCAATTTTTCCCGAAAAAAATAAAGGAAATTGGGCGAAAATTGACGAAAAACGACAAAAAATATATTTCCAGCCTTGAAAAACACTAGTTTCCGGCTGAAACTGCAAACGCGCTCTATAGAGGTCGAGTTCCAAAAGGGGGTATTACCGCCAGGTGGACGAACCTCGTGAAACTGATTGGCGCGCATCCAGTTCTCGGTGCATTCCATGAGAAACTTGCCGAGTCCGCGTCCTCGCTGATCTTTTCGAATCATCACTGACTCGATCCACAAAGCGTTGTCGCTGAAGACGAAGGAGCATTATCGATTGATTATCGATCGACTATCGATTACCGATTGGGGAGGCGCGTGACTCGCGAGTGGCCGAGAATCTCGTCGGTGCGCTCGTCGAGCAGCAGAAACGACATGGGCGGCGCGGCGCGGCACGACTTCTTTTGCGAGTGCTCGCGCGATCCGTCGCTTCGAGGCCACTCCTGAGAAAGTTAGGCCATTTGTGCGGTGCTTTCTAGTCCCTCCTGCCGGAAAGCACATTTTTTTACAGATGTTCCAGAGCTTCGAGCCCGAAAATCGATACTCACCGAGTTCAGGAACGTCACACTCTTTTTGAGAAGATCCTGTCGATCGTGGAGCGTCACGAACGACAAATCGGGCATTTTGGGGGACGGAAGGCACGGCGTCCCCGACGAGAAATGCGCAAGCGATTTTTGGTGGCGTCTGCGGTCTCTTCAGCGGCGGGCACTCTCTCGCCTCTCGCCTGCGGCGCGCTAAAGTGGGCGGGGCGAGGCGTCGAAGTGAAGGAAAAGGCGCTCGACTTTGATTGACGGCACTTCGCTAACGGTAAGAGATATTGAAAAATGACCAACTACATTGTTGTAGAGCTTGATTAGAGCAATCGAATGAGCAAACGGGCATCGTTCAGTTTTAAGTTTGAAGCTTGTTATGGTTGCTCAAAGTTTGGCAATTTTTGACAAACTTTGAATAGATGCATCTAGACTCACAGACAAGATTTTCACGCGCTCTCTAAACCAAATTCTTCCTTCAAACGTTCTGAACAACTAATCAGTTGACCATTTTTCTGTATCTTGTCTATCGGCGGAGCTGCAAGCGTCCAAAGGGTGACCAGTTTTCGCATGTGCGCGCAAAAATACCCGGAATTCGAACGGTTGCAGATCCGCCGGTAGACAAGATACAAAAAGATGGTCAACTGAATAGTTGTTCAGAACGTTTAAAGGAAGAATTTGGTTTAAAGAGCGCGTGAAAATCTTGTCTGTGAGTCCAGATGCATCTATTCAAAGTTTGTCAAAAATTGCCAAACTTTGAGCAACCGTAAAAATCTTCAAACTAAAAACTAAACGATGCCCGTTTGCTCATTCGATTGCTCTAATCAAGCTCTACAACAATCTAGTTGGCCATTTTTCAATATCTCTTACCGTTAGCAAAGTGCCGTCAATCAAAGTCGAGCGCCTTTTCCTTCACTTCGACGCCTCGCCCCGCCCACTTTAGCCCGCCGCGCCACCACTTCACTGCGGTGGGACCTTAAAACTGTATCTCCTCCCTCATTTTTGGACGAAAAAAGTCAGTCAACCGCTTAAAATGACCGCAATAAAAATGCGCACAACTTGTGTTTTTCCGATTTTCAAAATTCCGCATATTTCCGAAGAAAATCGCAAAAAACCTTAAAAACAACCGTTTTTTGAACTGAAAACTTCAAAACGTATCTCCTCCCTCAATTTTGGACGAATCAGGTCAGTCGACCATTCAAAATGACCGCAATGAGAATGCGCACAACTTGTGTTTCCGGATTTTGGATTTTTTCGTCGTCCGGCTCAAAAAAGAGCAAAATGAAACGGGAAAAGGGCGTTTCTACAGTTATCCTTGTCGAAAAGCGGTGTAAAACAGAATTTCCGATTGAATCTCTTTGATAATATCTAAATCTATTTCGAGACATCAAAAACTGCTGATAAGGTACATGGCGGACCAGGGAAATAAGCGTTTTTCACTGTCTTTTGAAGAAATCCACGGCACCCTGCGGTGGAGTTAGCGCAATGGAGCGCACTTGCAGAATTGGCGCCGGCGGCGGCGATTTTTAGTACTGAATTTCGGGTTTTTTGAGGGTTTCAAACGAATTAAGTGTATTTTCTCTCTGATTTTCGCTATAAGTTGCGAAAAATGAGCATAAAAATCGAAATGCGAAGAGAAAACGGCATTTTTCCCTTCCTCCGAAGAGTTAATACGAGTTTTAAATTAGCACTGAAAATGAAGTAATTCTAAATTTGCAGAAAGAGGAAGGGCGTCCAGAAAAAGAATTTCGCTATATCTTCTGAAGAATTGAATGAGGAAAATTTTGAGATAGAAAGGAATGAAATTGGTGGCAAAAGAAAGGCTCTGATAGGGTTTGAATATCGCTTTTCTACGGCGCTCGAGGAAAATCTGACAGTTTTTGCCTCTTCTAACATTGATCAGTCAAAACTATGTATCCAAATAACTTCTATTTGCTTGGAAAACTCAATATGACTCATTTCCAGCAGAAAAATGTTACAAATTTCGAGAAATCGCGATTTTGTTGAAAAAAAATTTTTTTTTTGAAAGTTAAAACCGATTGTTCTGCATTCCAAAAATTATTTGTATCACTTTTTCTATCTTATCTTCCTCATTTCACCGTGTTTTCGCCAAAAACCATAGCTTTTTGTTGCCGGGGGTCTGTAACGCGAAATGCGTCAGCTCATCAAGAAACGCGCCATGGGAAACCTTGGCGCGCATAATGTACGCTCCACCGCGCTAACTCCACCGCAGGGCGCCGTGAAATCGATATTCTGACTGTAGACTGGCTCTTCCGGCACCTGAATAGGCTCAAAATGCTGCAAATGTGTTCCTCTATCCGTTTCTTTGATTATTTCTTCAAAATTCCTCCGAACCTTCTCACAATTCGCCTATAAAGTGGTTTGTACCATAAGGCGCTGCAACCGCGCTCTACGGCTACGGGTGAGAGAGCGCGAGACGCCGAGGTGGCGCGTTTCTCGATTTTGCTTGCGCATTTCACGTCGGGGACGCCGTGAAGGGCGATCGGCGGGGGCTCTTTATCTCTATTACACTGTGGTCCCCGGCCGCGGGACGAGAAAACGCACGGCCGCGCGCTAAATCGCTCTGGCCTAGAAATACCCAAATGGCCTAAGTTTTCATGTGAGAAACCCTGATTTTAATCACATTTCCACGAAAGAGCTGTTCGGTAGAGCGTGTTTGAGACTTCTGAAAGACGAGGTAAATTGTTCGCTAGAATTCGAAATTCCCGCTTTCTCTCGATGGCGCAATGGAGCGAACTTGCTGCCTCCTTCTTCTATCCTCTGTTTTTCTTCCTTTTCTGTCCATATTTTCGAATTTCTCTCCTTTTTCGAAGATAATTTCGATACAATTATTTTTGCTTGAATTTCAGTGCAAATGGATGAACCAGACATTTTCGAAGCGCTCACGGCGCTCTGTCTCGACGTCGTCAATATGAAAATATCGCCGATGGAGGGATTCGAACGGGTTCTCGACACTAAGGTTTCTAGTTTTCCACAATTTTAAACTGAAATCGAACTGTTTCCTCTTCCAGAAAAATCGCAGTGAAATGAGCTCGGATCTGCTCGATGTGCTCGTGCTCACGGAGCCCGAGACCGATCTGGCTTCCAATCCGAGCACTTCCAAGGCCAATTTCGAAAGTTTCGTGCATCTGATCACTAACACAGTGAGTTTTGTTTTTTTCCGGAAAACATTCCTGAGATAATCAATAATTGTGCAGATAATCCCGGAAGAAGTGCTCAGATTAGAGCTCGACTGTTTCAAAGCAGGCAAAGAGGAAGTGAACCGCGCGCTGATCCGACTCAAAACCAAAGTCTAGTAAGGGAAACTGACTGGAATTGTCTGCAACTAACTCTTTTCAGCTTCAAACAAGCCAAATTCAACTTGTTCCGCGAAGAGTCGGAAGGATACTCGAAGCTCGTCGTCGAACTGCTCGAAGCTGCCGAGAATCAGCCGACGGAGGAGTTTGCGAAGGTCATCAAAGACCGTGTGCTCTCGCTGATCGGACAGTTCAACCTGGATCCGAATCGCGTCACCGACGTCATTCTGGAGGCGTTCGAGCACTGTCCCAAACAGAAGACGTTCTTCATCGCGCTTCTGAAGGACATCGACGTCGTCCGCGAGTACCTTTGCGCCCTTCTCGGCTTCAAGTACACCTTCTACCAGTCGGATCGAAAAAAGACGCCCTACTCGCTGTACGTGCTCACTGCTTCGCTGATACAACACGAGATGATCGACATGATGAAGATTCTTGCGTTTATGATACCCAAAACAGATGCGATAAAGGAGGGGCATCGGGCGAGACTGACGAACGCGACAGAGAGAAGTTCGAAAGCGGAGACCATCTCGACGGCGTCGATGCCGATCGATTCGCGTGGGTTCGAGGAGAACAGCATCTCCTCGTCCACCACCGCCTCCCAACCGATCTCGTTCACGACGGTCACTCAGATTCAGGAGGACGACGACTTCAAACTATCCGAAGGCTTCAACGAAGAGTCGGTGCTCGCTTCCAACCAGAAGCTCGGACTCGCGTGTGCTCTTCTCGAAAGCGGCAATTGGCGACAGGCGCAGATGCTCATGGACCGGCTCCCCGAGTATTATGCAGTGCAAGCTAGTCCCCGACTCTGCAGAGCTCTGTGCAAGATCATCGAGCGGGCGATCAACGACTTCTACAAACAAAACTGCGCGTTCAACGTCTTCGGGGACGTTCTGAAGTCGAACAAACCGATTCTGGACGACATGGGCAACGGATTGAAGCCTATCGAAAGCTGGGATGACCTCGGAAAACTGTCCACTGTCCTTTGGTACCTCGGACCTCGGTTGGCCTTCCGATCGTCGACGAACATCAAGATCCTGCGTCTTCTGACCGCCTACTATCAGAAAGTGGAGAAGGAGGAGCTGCCGAGGGACGAGAAACTCAACCAGACGTTCGTCGAGATCGTCTCCGAATGCCTCCTTCCCTCGCTGACGCTCTCCGAAACGAACGTGGCGCTCAGTGAGGAGCTCTGGCAACTGCTCCAACTGTTCCCCTACTCGTGGCGCTATTGGATGTATTCAAAGTGGAATCAGGAGACGTCACGTCATCCGGAGTTGCTCATCATGAAGGGCAAGATCTATGGCCGGACCAAGTATGTGCTGAAGCGGCTTTCGAAGGAGACAGTCAAGATAATGGGCCGGCAGCTGGGAAAACTGTGTCACATCCATCCGTCCACGGTGCTCTCGAGTCTTCTCAGAGAAGTGCAGACGTTCGACAACTTCATCGGACCCGTCGTCGACAGTCTCCGTTATCTGACGAGTCTCGAGTTCGACGTGCTCACTTACTGCATCATTTCCCAGCTGGCGGACCCTTCGAAACAGGCGCTCAAGTCGACGGACGCCACCATTTCTCCATGGCTGCAGGCTCTCGGCACCCTCGTCGGCTCCCTGTATCGTCGATATCCGCTGGAACTGAACGGAATGCTCGACTACGTGCTCAATCAGCTGAAGTTGTGCAAGAGCTACGATCTTCTGTTGCTTCGCGAGATCATCCAGAACATGTCGTGGATCGAAAGCATCTCCGGAGCCACAAAGGAGCAGATCGAGGCTCTCGGTGGCGGCGATATTCTGAAGCAGGAGGCCGGCGGATATTCGACGGCAACGAAGAATCGGAAGGCGGCCGCACGTCTCCGCGACGCTCTTCTGAAGGGAGACCTCGCCATCGGACTGTGTATCACGATCGCGCAACAGAAAGAGCACATTGTGTACAACGAGAGCTCGAGTCTGCCGCTGAAACTGGTCGGAGAGATGGTCGACCAGTGCAGTGACACTCTGCAGCAGCTCGCCTCGTTCCTCTCCGTTTATCTGAAACACGAGGAGTTCGCAAAACGAGTGCCTTCGGTTCGGGAGCTTCTTTCCGAGTTCTCACTGGGAATCGAGGCGACCATGTGTCTTGCAAGACCCACTTTCTTCCCACGCATAGTGGACAACTACGAGGCGGCAAAGAAGGTTTCGAAAGCCGTCGTGGAGGAAGGCGGTCAGAAGACGCGACTCGACACGCAACAGAAGTCGGATCTGTTCTCGACGGCCATCGAGAAGTGCTTGGAGGAGCTGATCGAGCAGCTGAAGACCGCGATGCCCGAAATGGTGCAGAAGGTGCCGTTGCGGTTCTTCGCAGTCTTCTGGATGCTCACGATGTACGACATCGAAGTGCCGACGGGCGCCTACGAACGGACTCTCGACACACTGAAGAAGCAGTCGAGAGAGGACTCGCACGGGAAGATGAAGAAGGCCGACAAGAATCTCGACAGCAAACTGCGCGAAGAGCTGAAGAAGCAGACGGAGCACGTCGAGAGAGTGAAGGCGTGGCTGCTGAACAAGAAGGACTCGCTTCTCGAGGACGCCCAGTACAAAGACGTGCTCGATGTGTTCATCCAGCAGTGTGTGCTCCCGCGAGCGCTCTTCTCGGAGCTCGACGCCGTCTTCTGCGGACAGTTCTTCATCTTGCTCCACGAGATGCGCACTCCGTTCTTCCCGACCGTGCTCGTCATCGATCGCATCTTCGAGAACGTCGTTCCTCTCATCGCCGGTCTCACTGAGAACGAGGCGAACTCGCTGTCGAGATTCCTCGAGATTCTTCTGTGCACCGCCCAGAAATGGCACTCGGAGAAGGAGATTTTCGAGAGGGAGTGCGTCGGATTCCCCGGAATGGTCACCAAATCGTCGATGGACTTTGCGACGTACCGAAAACTCTGTTACCGCTGGCAACTGCGGCTCGTCAAGATGTTCCAAACGGTGCTCGGCAAAGAGGACACCGACTACGTGATCCTCCGAAACGCGTTGATTCTGATGACGAAGTTGACGACGGCGTTCCCGCTGATTTCGAACGCCGTCGGGCAGATGGAGACGGCGGCGTGCAAACTGAGAGATCGCGAGAAGGGAAAACGAGACGACTTGTCACTGAAGGCCGCCTCGTACGTCGGAAGACTCAAGATGCGCAACGTGAAGATCTATCCGCTCGCTTCGGACTTTGCGCCAGTTCCAGTGAAAAAGACGTCGTTGGGCGAGAAGGCGAAACCGGTGAAGAAGACGGAAGAGAAGGCGGAAGGAGAGCCGGCAGACAAGAAGGCGAAAGTGGAGAAGAACGGAGGAGGGACGAAGGAAGAAGCATCGGAGAACGGAGAGCAGCCGGAGGAGAGCAAGGAGCGGAAGAAGAGACCGGTGAAGACGTCGCTCTACGTGGCACCGAAGGGAGGATCGGCGGAGAAGGATCAGAAGAAGAGCGGAGAAGAGGTAGGCGGCGAGGACGGAGAGGTCATTACTCCGAGTCCGCCGCCGCCGAAGAAGACGAGGATCGGAGATCGAGTGAAGAGGGTCGTTCCGGATGAGTCACAGACGACGGAGAAGCCGAAGGACGAAGAGAAACCGGATAAGAAGTCTCGTCGCGACAAGAGCCGCGATCGGAAGGAGAAGCGATCGGAGAAAGACAAGAAGAGTCGAGAGAACGGAGAGGCGAAGAAAGAAAAAGAGCATCAGAAGCAGCTGACGAAAGGACGCAGTGAGGAGAGAGAAAAAGCCGGACCGGCGGTAAGATAGCTAATCGAGAACTTCTGAAAAGAACCAACGGTTTTGCAGCTCCCTGACCCACCACCGGCGAAGAAAGAAGACAAGAAGGGCGCGCGTAAGGCGATAGAGTTCGATCTTGACGGCTCGGCCGCCGCGAACAACTCGTCCTCCTCGTCGAGAAAGGATCGGAAGGACGCCGCGCCGAAGGGCTCTCGGATAGCCGATCCGTCGCCACGTGGAAGAGATCGGGACCATCGGGGAAGCGGACGACCCGGCGAGCGCACATTCCGATGAGGCTCGTTCTTCCGAGGAAACACACACACACACCCACACAGACATACATATCGCTACCATTTCGTATCTCATTTTTCCCGTCTCCCTCCCCACACAATCTCTCTGAAATCGTCTAAAATCCCACACTTCATTTAATTTTTATTTGTTTTTTTTTACCATGTACGAGGTCGAATCTGTTTGATATTCACTGACTTTTGATTTCTATCGTAATGAATAGTTATTTTCATCTGAAAATTTCTCTGTTATGAATTTGTGAATTTGCATTGCGAGCCGAGCGGGATACGGTGTGCAAAGTCCGCAAGCAACACAACTGACGCGTGCTTACACAGCCGAGCGCTGAAGATTTGTCATCACTTTTAGTTCTCGGCTTCTCGAAACCTCGTGCTTCTTCGATTTTCAAAGCGAGTTTCTCAAATCCTTCTTCAAATTTTAGTTTACACTCATCTTCTCAATTTCAGACAATGGCTGCCATGTTCAGCAACACACGCCCGACAGCTTCCTCGTCCGGCCACATCGTCGAGTTCAAGGCGGGCCGCTCGCGTCTGGAGCCCGGCACCGGCGAAAACATGCGTCGCGTCGTCGGCGAGCCGACGAAAGGGCTCGTCTACATCAAGCAAAGCAGCGACATGCTCGTCCATTTCTGCTGGAAGGACCGCGAGAGCGGCGCCCTCGTTGACGACCTTATCATCTTCCCCGATGATGCCGAGTTCAAGGCCGTCAACGGATGCCCGGATGGCAAAGTCTACATGCTCAAGTTCAAGTCTTCGGGAGAAATGAAGCTGTTCTGGCTGCAAGACTCGAGCCCCGACGCGGACAAGGATCTTGTGAAGAAGGTCAACGACGCGCTCAACAAGCCGCCAGCCACTCGCATCTCGTCGTCTCGTTCCGCCGCCTCCAACTCGAATGCTGATCGCTCGTCGGCCGGCGGTAGTACCTCTACCATGGAGCCCCTTCAGGACTTTGGAGCTCCGTTGGGCGGTCTCGATCAGGGACAACTTCTTTCGCTGATCCAGTCGCTTCAGGGAAACAACGGCGACTCGCTCTCGCTGCCGCAGAGTGGCGCTTCGAGTCAGGAGACTTCCTCTGCTTCTGGCGGAGAAGCTGACTGCGAGCCGCCAGTCACCGAAATGACCACCGCCAGTGATGTGCCGTCCAGATCTGACCAGCTCTCGCTTGACAACCCTGCGATAGCTTCGATTCTGAACAACTTCGGACGCAAAAAGTCCCCCGCGAACATCTCGCTAGCCGAAGTTCTTTCGAACGAGACTGTCGCCGAAGTGGCTCGCGAACACGCCGCAGAGCTCGCCCCGCACCTCCCACCGACTGGAAACGTGGCTCAGGAGCTGGCCGAAACTGTCCGAACTCCGCAGTTCAGACAGGCCGCCGACACTCTCGGAGCGGCTCTCCAAACCGGACAACTCGGACCGGTGCTCCAGCAGTTCGGAATGAACGACGAGACCATAGCCGCGGCCAATTCCGGAGACCTGAAGGAGTTCGCCCGCAAACTGACCGTTGCTGAAGGAGGCGCCGAGTCGAGCGGATCGACGAGACCGCGTAAGTGAAGCGGGAGATGCCCCGAGAGTTGTCGAAAGATGTTGGTTGTGGTGATCGCAGCCAACGTCTTCCGACAAAACTCGATCAATATCTGACCCTTGTTCGTTCAGTGAACTGCCGGAAAGCAGTGATGCCGTCCGCCTATCTCGGCTTGTTTTCCCCCTCAATTGCGGCGACGGTGTCTCGGCTAGGTACGGCGCACTTCAGTTTTCATTTATCACTCGTGTGGTGGTCGTCTTGTCCCTTTTTCCTTTCCACTTTCAAACACAAACACCTCTTTCCTGCGCGCCTCTTAACACAGGCTGCCTAACGAAAAGAAGCGTATTCGGTTGACATTCATAGCGTTTCCACCATTCTATTTGTTGTTTTCGTTCTCTAATCCCCTGTCAGCTTCTTCAGAAACTTCCGACGACGATGTGGCGCGCGAGCCGGAGCCGAAACGCAACCGTCCGGACAACGAGGATATGGACATTGATTAAATGACTGAGAATATGCCCCCGCCTCCCTCTCCCCCCATCGATATACTTGTGTCCTGACCGCCCCTTTTTTCTCGTCTCCTCTCTCTTTTCGCTGTATCATGCCAGAAATGGTGTGATAGGTTATCAACTGCGGCCCGTCGTCTCGATTGATTCCGCTCTATTTATTCACATTTTCTGCCTTTCGCATTCTTTTTTACACTATTCTTTTGTATTATTTGAGTAGAAGGAATGAAAAGTGATTCAGAATTTCATGTCTCAGTTGTTTACTTTGCCCATCGTTTCGATTACGACTTCTTACATCTCAAAATTCTACTAAACAGCGGCTCGAATCCAGTTATTGAGCCCTGCAATCGTGTTTTGCCAAACTTCACAATTTGATCCTTCTGTCTTCAGCATGGCTTGTCAGTGCTTCCTCGTCGGAGCAGGCTACGTGGCTCTCGCCGCCGTCGCCTACCGTTTCCTGACGATCATCTCCAACATCCTCGGCCCCTACATGCTCCTCTCGCCGGTCGATTTGAAGAAGAAGGCCGGAGCTTCGTGGGCAGGTCGGTTCTCCTCCCTCGAATGGGGTGACACGGAGTGATAAGAGAACCGTCAGAGAGCCATCAAAGTTCGCCTGGAACTTGTTCCCTTTGACTCGCCGATAGTGATCGTTCACGTGATCGTTCTCCTCGTTTCAGTCGTCACCGGAGCCACCGACGGAATCGGAAAGGCGTACGCTTTCGAGCTCGCTCGTCGCGGCTTCAACATCTTCCTCGTCTCGCGGACCCAGACGAAGCTCGATGAGACGAAGGAGGAGATCACCGAGAAGTACTCGGACGTCGAGGTCCGTACCGCCGCCTACGATTTCACCGACGCCGCCCCCAACGGATACAAGGACCTTCTGGTCACCCTCAACAAGGTCGACATCGGAATTCTGATCAACAACGTCGGTCTCAGCTACGAGTACCCGGAAGTGCTGCACAAAGTGGAGGGAGGCCTCGAGAGACTCGCCAACATCACCACGATCAACACTTTGCCGCCGACCCTTGTGAGATCGTTTCCAACTCGGTCCTTTGTCACCCAATAAGTTCTTCTCTCAGCTCACCGCCGGAATTCTGCCACAGATGGTCGCCCGCAAGGCTGGAGTCATCGTCAACATCGGATCGTCGGCCAGCGCCAACCAGATGACCCTCTGGGCTGTCTACTCGGCCACCAAGGTATTCTAAATTTGGAAGACGTCGATGCGAATCTTCTCGTTTTCAGAAGTACGTGTCGTGGCTCACCGCCATCCTCCGCAAAGAATACGAGAGCCAGGGAATCACCGTTCAAACGATCGCCCCGATGATGGTGGCCACCAAGATGAGCAAGGTGAAGCGCACCTCGTTCTTCACTCCGGATGGATCCACGTTCGCCAGGTCGGCCATCAACACGATCGGAAACGCCTCCGACACCACCGGATACATCTCGCACCAACTGCAACTGGAGCTGATGGATCTGATTCCGACGTTCATCCGCGACAAGATCCTCACCAACATGAGCGTCGGCACTCGCGCCGCCGCCCTCCGAAAGAAGGAGCGAGAGGCGAAGGCTCAGTGATTCTCAAATACATTCCAATGTTGTTCTTCCTCATATTTCCCCGTTTATTTATCTAGATTGATTGCTGCTTTTGAACCTTATTTATTGCTGTGTAGAAACAAAAAAGAGTGTTTTCAGGTCTTGTTTGTTCTTTATCTTTCGAAAATTGGAAAACGAAACGGGCGGCGGAGGAGACGGCAGTTCTCCAGGGATCTCGTCCATCCTCGTCTTCTTCTTTCCACACTCGCATCATTACTTTTTCTCCTGACGTCTTCTGAATTCAGAAGACGTCGTCCGACACGGGACAGAAAAGTAAAAGAAGAAGACATTAATCTTCTTCTTCTTCTTCTTCTTCTTCTTCTCCGTCCCTCCGAATAATCTATTGGCGGCGTTATCAGAAGAAGAAGAAGCAGAAGCCTCTTTTCGTTTTTTTCTGCTCGCTCGTCTCTTCGTACTTTCTAATCTCGTTCGTTCAATCTTGCTCGCCGAGCTCCCCGGGGAAACAAGTGTCGAATCCCGTTTTGCTCTTTTTCGCCCCCCGCTAAGCTCCGCCCACTCCTTCGGCTCACTCAGGGCTCAGCGGCTCTTTTCATTCATTTCCCCGCGCAGTTTTCTAATCAAATGAGCGCCTCCCCCCTCCCCCTTTACCAGCACCAAAAAAGAAAGAAAAGGCCTTATTAAAGAGAAGAAGAGCCGTGGGGGGAAAGAGAAAAACCCTTGAAAATGGAAGAAAAAAAGAAGAAAAAGTGTCGTTTCTCGCTTTGTTTGCCATTTTGAGCCGCCCGAATTTGGAAGAAAACGACATGTTCTTCTTCTTTTTTTTTCTTCTCAATTCATTTGTCTCTCTTCTTTTTTAAGTGAGAAGACACGACGTCTTCTTCTTTTTCTCTTTATTCTCTTGGAAAACTCGAGAGAAAAGAGAGCTTTTCTAGGCCAGACGACGTTATTTACTAATAATAATAAGAACTCGGTTTCTTTTAAGTTTTCATGAATTTCCGTCCGCTCACCCCGAAATTGACACTTGTTGTTTTCCCCTCTCAACACTTTTTTGCTCTCTCTCTCCGAATCTGCATTGCTAATTCTCTTTCTTTCTCTGTGTTTCTCCCCCGAGACCGATTGCTCACAAGTCACGACGTCTTCTTCTGCAGAAGAAGAAGAATGGTCAACGAGCTCTCGTTCAATTGCGAGGACGCGTGGCTCAATTTGTACGTCGGCGGCGAGCTGCATCCGGTGCAGGTGAAGACGTTGATGAATCCGACGACGTGCGGCTCGTTCTTCCGCGACGTCGTCAAAGTGTCCGAGGCGGCGATCAAAGTGCGCGGGTGTCAGTGGGAGACGTCGCCGAATCACATCAAGAATCGCGTCGACATCGATCGAGACGGCCTTCTTTTCCGACACGTACGTCTTCTTCTTATTCTTTCCGTGGCCTAGTTTTCGCGCACAGATCCTCTTCCAGGTGCTGCAATACCTGCGGAACGGGAAGCTCGTCAGCCTGCCGGACGACAAATTCACGCTGGAGGCGCTCGTCGCCGAGGCCGACTTCTTCGGACTCGAAAAGTATCGGGAGATGCTGAAAAAGAAGCTGTGGAAGTTGACCGGAAAGCGGCAGTACTACGCGTGCTACTCGGATTCCGACTAACAAACTTTCATTGACTTCTTCTTTTCTTTTAAAAAAACTTAAACTTAAACTGAATAAATATGACTCGGATTTCTCGCGATGAAAAAGGGAAAATACAAAGTGAGAAGACAACAGCCGAGAAACGGGGCGAGACAGAGCTGGGATGGGTGAAAAGCAACTAGAGAGATGTGGAATGAGTACTCACGAGGGGGCGTGGTCTAAATACAAAGATGGCAGACTGGTAAGGGGTTGGGAAAGGGAAAGGACACTAGAATCGAGACCGGGACGGGATCACCTAATTTTTCTTCTTTTTTTCACGAGTTCAACTTTTTGTGTTTTCAGTGTGACCGGCAACGAAACAAAGTAAGCACGGGGAGACGAGAGAAAATGACTAAATTAGAGAGAGAGAGACAGAGAGACAGAGAGAAGCAGACGAACGAAAAGCTATACATGAGTGTAGGAAAGTACAGAAAGAGGTTAGAGTTCGACGGTATGAACCCGCATACTGTCGCCGACTGCCACGATGAGCGCCGAGTTGCCGGGACGGCCGCCCCAGCAGTCCGAGTAGACGGCGCGCGGGAAGATCGGATTGTGCGGCTGCGGCGACTTGATCGAGCACAGCATGTCGCCCGATACCAGCGACCAGCCGCGCACGTACCCGTCGGAGCCGGCTGAAAATGGGCGGGGGCTAGATGGGAGGACGTGAATTTCCTCTTCTCACCTGCAAACACGAAGCGCTCCTCCTTGTCGAAGAAGACGTTGAGTCGATTGCAGTTGTTGCGGTGGCCGTGCATCTCCATCATCGCCTTCTTCGGCCACCGGAAGTCCCACACTCGGATCATCGAATCGAAGCCCTCGGTGACGACGCACTCGGGCCGTGTCTCGCTCAGAAGACGTACGAACGTGGTGGAACGAGCTCCGTTCAACTGTCCGGTGATGTGGTCTCGATCCATTCGGAGGTCCGATTTGATGACGTCGTCGCCCCGCAATCCCATGTAGACGAGGTTTCCGTCCTGCGAGAAGCAGTGGCTCAGCACGTTCTTCTTCCTGCTCGACATCAAGAACGCGCGATCCGTGAGCAGATTCTCCACTCGGAAGCACGTCTCCATTCCGAAGCCGATCGACATCTGAGGCGCGTTCCAGCCGACGCTCCAGATGTTCCCCTTCTCGCGCCACCTCTTGTTGTAGATCGGAGAAGCGAGCGTCGGCATCGCCTCAGGATCGGAGAGGTCGGCGAGCGGCTCGAGATGGACGGTGCAGTGAGTAAGGATGCTTCCGTATCGATTCATCGTGTCGGAGGCCGTCACAGTCAGCATGCACGTCACATCTGCGTCCACTCGCGCCATCGTCTGATCCACGATGAACGAGTCGAAGCGGGTGACGGCAAAGTCGACGTACGAAGGCTCGTTGACCGTCCTGTCCGCTTCGAGCATCGGATTCACCGTCAAACCGAGCGTGTTGAATCCGCACGTCGTCGGACGGCTTCGGACCGGCAATATCTCCCACTTCTCCTTCCGCTCCGACTCGGATTGGATGGTGTCGCCGATCGAATCCACCTCGAACACGTAGACGGCCGAGTGTCGCGGTGTGCTCAGACTGTCGACGGTGAAAGTGCCAACGATGCGATCGCCGTGGTCGGAAACGTCGAGAAACTCACAGCCGGCGACCACGTAGTGATCGATCGGCGTCTTGATCGTGAACGTCGGACGAGGATCGCAGTTGAGCAGGCGGCTTTCGTGAATGTGCCTTTCGGCCCGCGCGATTGTACAACGACCCAGCATCATGTCTGAAAACATCCTCATAGATACGGAATTCCGACGAACGTACCGTCCAAAAGTGTCGAAACGGGCTTGAAAACCGGCCTCTTCACGAACGATCCCGACGTGAAGCGCGGCCGATTCGCCTGAATCTTGGCCTCCCTGGCTCGCTCCATCCGATCCACGTCCGTCTTCGAGAAGCCCTGCGGCAATGTCGGATCGTTCGTCATCTTATAGTACTTCTTCGTGCGCGGATGGTACATGAATCCGGTCATGTTCAGCGGTCCGCCCTCGTACGGAAGGTCTTCGACGGGGGTAACGGGCGCCACGACGGGCTGCTCGGGCTCGACGAGTTCTTCAAACCGACAGATCAGACGTCCGTTTTCGGCAAGGGAAAGAGAAAGAAAAACGAACGATTATGGTGAATTGGCGGCGGTTCCCAACGGACATTGTTGTCGTTGTTACCCATCGGCCAGTTGCTCCTAGTCTTCTTGAACCTAAACCTCGACATGAGCCTGCAAAGACGATCGATATAATTGGGGCGAATTTAAGATCGAGAGGCGAAGAAGTGTTCGGATGGCACTCGGCCGTCAATGGCAGTCATGAGACACTCGCACACGCTTCGGGCGACGGCGCACACTCCCTCGTCGGGCGTCTGCGTGTCTCGCGCTCTCTCGGTTCCGTGCACTCTCTCACAAAGCGGTACGCAATTCGTCGTCGATTCGAGTGTGTAATAACAAGGAGCGGTTTTTGGTGGTGTTTCTTCTTCTTTCCTTCGAAATCGGGTCAAATTTTACAAAGAAGAAACATCAACAAAACGATGGGTCATGTGATTATGTGATGATGATGATCACCTTCTTGTCAGTTGGGATAACTGCGAACTGGCAACTTATCGGTTGTGAAGAAACATATGATGCTATGGGCGTACTAATACTGTTTACTCTCCTCACTTTTCTACGACAGAATTAAAGGGGGGAGGGAACTGATAAGTGTGAGGGAATCTGAGGTTCCCTCGGACAAAAACCCGTTAAGTCTCGGGAAACCCTCGACTTCCTCTGCTTGTTACTCGTTTGCAGGCCGGAACGAGCGTCGTCGCCGCCGCTTCTCCCCGCCGACCGATGCAAGTGCGCCCCACGGACAGCCACACCGCGAAGCTCCCGCCTCCCGGATTTAAATGATTACTTTTTGTTCTCTCCGCGCCCTTTCGGCGCCAAATAATGCATTTCCCCGCTAACCACTTTCCCGCCCTTTCTCACCCTTTATAAGGCCCGTTGCTTCCGGCAACGAGGCAGTTCTCCGTTTTGTCCCACTCACCCCGACCCGCATCGCGCTTTCACCCTTTTTGATTGTAATTTCGGCTTTATTTCGAGAGCAATAAATCTTGTACCCAAAACCCTGCGTACGCTTTCTGGTAGCAGCAAGTGGTTGACTTGTGAGAAAATTTTTTTTTTTCTTTTTCCTTGTCAACCCGCGTTTCGATCCACCGCGCAAAATTTTTCTCTCTCCACCCAAAAAGCCACCGCCCCCACCCGTCCCCGCGCCTTTTTTTTCGACCGGCCAATCGAACAAGCGCGCCGGAACGAGGACGTCAAGAAGAAGGTCACGCCGTCGACGTCGGAGGCACAGACAATCCGGATTCCTGCGGAGGAAGCGCTCGTGATATCGACGAGCCGCAACACCTTCCGCCGCAGCGGGCGCAGCTGCAGCAGTCGCCCGTGCCACGCTTGGGCCCCGCCAGCCCTCCTGCCGTTTTCATCGGTAGGCCGTTGCAACTAACGGCGCGTTTATTTTCAGAACTTGGACAACAAACAAATCCCCGCCATGGAGTCCTCACCGGAGGTCGAGATCTGGCAACTCGAACTGTCGCACCGATCACGCCTGAGCATGACGGCTATAAGAGAAGCCGCAGCCGCCGACGACAAGAAAATCGTAGGCATGCTAAAGACGTTCGAAAAGGATATTCTGGCGCGCATCTACACACTGGAGAGCGAGGTAAGCATCCTGAAGGGATACGGTGCCA
Source organism: Caenorhabditis afra (assembly GCA_963570955.1). Taxonomy (NCBI): domain Eukaryota; kingdom Metazoa; phylum Nematoda; class Chromadorea; order Rhabditida; family Rhabditidae; genus Caenorhabditis; species Caenorhabditis afra. The sequence goes on from OY751534.1 coordinate 6,081,679, forward strand.
CCCACGTGGGCGAGTCCCTACTCGCCCGGGTGAACACCCCCCGACAGGCGTCTTCCTCAAACAACCAAAATCAACTCTCGCAAGAGAACGGCTTCACGCCAAACCCCACCCAAGACACCCCCTCGCCAAGTTCTGAAAATATCCCGCTTCCAACCGAAGTACCCCGTGCATTGGGAGCAAGAATGCAGATATCCCTCAAGGAGGATGACGCCGAAACAGGCACAACTGAGAATCGACCGGAGCTCAACGGTCATGATGGACAGGAAGCAAGAGGACGTGACACCGTCGAGAAGCTTCAGCAAATGGACAATGGGACCCTCGACGGAGAACAAGCAGACACCGTCGAGAAGAACACGAAACAGAGAATCTCAGGTGAGATTGTTTCAGATGAGGAGCAGGACGACGACTCCTACGCTCAACCGCAAGCGCCGGAGGGTCCGGCAAGGGAACACGACGTTCCACAGCAAGTGATGAGAGGAAACCCACTGCTATTCCCGGACGAATCAGCAAGTGATGAGGACGAAGAAGAGTCCGACCTCGACGAAACCGTCCGTGAGGCGCCATTCGTCGGAATGCTCAACCTCCGACAAGACAACCGAGTCGAATCATACGGAGGCACCACAGGGGAAGACTTCGGTGCGTTCCTCCGCTCTTTCGACGACTACTACAACGCCATCCCGGCGCACAAGGAGGTGAAGAAAGAGAAAGTGATTCTCATGTATCTGAAAGGAGCCGCACGAGACAAGGCAGAAGAAATCCTACAAAACGACCGGGATATGCCGATCGACGAGCTCATCAGGAGGATGAAGGACACGTTCAACAACGGAACGTTCAACGAGAGAAAGAGGAGCCTGTTCTACAGGTGCAAACAGCTCCCAACCGACTCAGTCGAGTCGTACCACCTGCGCCTGGCCACCCTCGCGAGGCAAGCCTTCGGCAACCTCAGCGACCCAGCCGCAATGGAGCAGATCGTGTGCCATCAGTTCCTGAGCGGCCTCAACGACAACATCAAGAGATGGACGAAGCTACGCGGCCCGAAGACGCTGGCCGACGCTCTCGAAGCAGCCATGGACATCGAGACCATGGAGCAACCGGACGCGATTCAGAAGTCTCGCGAAACCGAGGATCTCAAGACGCAGATCAGCCTGCTGACGGCTCAAGTCGCCCAGCTCAGCGACGCTTGGGAATCCGGACGATCGGAGACACGCAAGAAAAGAGGCTGTTTCTACTGCGGCAACCCCGGACACTTCAGCCGCGAATGTCGGAAGAAGCAGAAGGACGAAGCCGAAGGCAGATACACGCCGGAAAGGAACCAGCAAGACCCGGTTGCACACCACCGCGTCGCGTCGGAGCAGCAACCGCTGGTCAACACGCTCAACTCGGAGATTCAAGAGATGCGGCGACTGATGCAAGAAAAGGATGATCAGATGGCAGCTCTCTCGCGCCAAGTCGAATCACTGACGACGAACGGATACGGAGACCTGTACGCCGGATCGATGTGGACCGAAGAGGAACCAGATCACCATCAAGTGAAATCGGTCACGCAGAAGCCGCAAATGCTCACCGCACGCATCCCCATCCTAGCCAATGGCGCGAGATGCTTCGGACTCGTCGACTCCGGAGCCACGATCTCAATCGGAGGCCCGGAAACACGTACTCTCCTCCATCTCGGTCAACTCGACCAGTGCGTGACGCAAACCGTCAACGGAGTCGGACATCACTCGGTGGAGATGCAGGGCTCGGCCCTCATCGATTTCCAAATCGGCTCGCACAAGCTGCGGCACACGGTCCACTTCGCGGCCACGCCGTGTCTTCCGAGAGGCAGAAACGGATACGAATTCATCCTGGGAAACGACCTGCTCGCCCGACTACCGGTCTTCTTCATCAACTACGCGAGTCGTCAACTCCACATCGGCACTGACGTCATCCCAGTCGGCCAAGGACCTCATCGATGGACTCGCCCCTCCGAGGTAAGCGTCTACACCGTTACAGCGACCGTCATCCCTCCACGCTCGGAGAAGATCATCAAGGCTGTTCTCAAGGATCAGCCCAAGCACTTGGCTCCGTTCACACTCCAAATCGAACCCAACGCCTTCGCCAGCGAAGAACTAGTGGTGACACCGTCGATCTCAACGTCGGACGACATCCGCCTGCTCATCGCAAACACGTCTACGATGCCGATCACGATTCCAGCGGACACCGCAGCAGCTCAGGCTCAACGCGTCACGCCGAGTCTGAGTGGATTTCAGTGCCTTTGACGTCAGGCGATCCCTCGCCACCGAAGTCGGCAGACCGAAGCCGACGCTGTATTCACGATCAGCTCCACGAAGAAACGAAAGAATAAGAAGACGTCAACGGAGCAGCAGCAGGAATTGCCCGAACAGCAAGAAGAGACGGAGAAGCCATCAAACAGCGAAGATCCGCCGGTCGAAGAACCATCAGTCCCGGAGACCGCGCAGGCACATCCCGCGGATGCTGAAGAGCCAGCGAACTCTGACGGTGAAGAAGAAGAGCCAGAAGAAGCCGCCCCGAAGCGCAATCAGACAAGAACACAAGAAAGACCTACAAGAGCCTGCGGTCGCAGTATCATCCGGCCGACGTGCCAAAACAACAGGACGACGACAAGGCGAGCAAGCCGAAGCACCAACCGGACGTTACTACGTTCGAAATCAGCCGCGGAACCTCCGACACCGGAAGGACCGAAGGTAAGCGGGCGCCCCGAGAGCCAGCAGCACATAGACGAGTCCAACTCGTCTGCTGTCTCGTCTCTCGCGGCATTAAGCCCAAATGACTGAAACCTATGAACCAAAAAACCAATCCCACAAGGGACCATTCCCCCTTTTTCCCCGCCTTACCCTACTCTCTAGGCCGCCCAATCCCAATCGGCCGCCTACCGTGTCGGTCGCAGTAAAGCGCTTTCGCTCCTCCCATGTCGTATCCACGAAGGAACACACGGCCGTCGACTCCGACCCGACGGGCCGCGCATCCCGCTCTGGAGGATTACCGGAGTATCAGAGACGCGACGGACGCGCCGTCGGTGCCGAAGCATCACACGAGCCAACCGCCCGATCAGGCCGAAAAGATCGAAGACTGAAGGATGCTCGCTTCCTCGACCGCCAGTGACCGCGGGCACCCGCGCTTTGAGTGCTCCGCGGACAAGGCGTCCGCTCTGAGGTCGTAAGCTTTCCCATCGCTTCTCCGACGCCTTCAAGCACGGTAGTCTCAGTCAAGAGAAGCCCGAATCGATCCCATCCTCGAGATGGACGGCAAGGCCAAGTAATTCTCGACGGAGCTTCGCCTCAACGCCGAGCCCGCCTACAGGCGTGACTGCACCCCAGAGGAGGACGGGCAAGCAGTCGGGGCACCCCCGCCGTCTTTTTCCCAACGAACATGGGAGACCGGGCCCGGAGGCTTGGAAGAGTCTGTGCTCCTGCACATCGACAACGCCCTGTTCGGAAGTCGTTCGGAAAACGGTCAGCCGATTCCAGTTTCGCAACCGGAAGGAATCGACGAAGCAGTTCGAGTCCGACTGTGAGCCGATTGTTTTCTTGGTCACATGATCAGCGAGAACGGTACCACACCGAACGAAGCAAGTTCGGCGTAAGTCGAAGTGACGGCGACGCCGACAAACGTCAGCGGGACTCGAAGATTCCCAGGAATCGCCTCGTTTTCTCCGCCGTTCATCGAGATCCAGCGAGATCGCCGAGCCGCGGGTGCTACCCCAGGACGTCAATCGCGTCCGGTGAAGCCGAACAGCGAAAAGCTCGTCGCACTGAAGACGGCTCTCTCGAGCCAACCATCCGTGGCCTCGCCGAGCTACGGCAAGGAGTTGCGTCCTCTTCGGACGCCAGAGCCGACACATGGAGCTGCTCTCGAGCAGACCCCCGACGAAGGCCCGAAGGACTTCCACGTCTTCGGAATAGTCAGCCGGACACTGGCCGGAGCCGAATACCCTTTGGTACAGAATCAGCTCTGAGCCGCCACCATTGCTCTCCGCCACTTCGAGCGAGAGGGGCTCGGAAGTGATCCACACGGATCGTCGTCCCCGCGCCTATCTGCCTTTTCCGGCCTCGTCCACATGGAGGACCTCTTCAAGAGCGAAACGCGCTGACGCAAGTTTTCTTTGCCTCATGTGGTTTTTGTCTGGTAAAGGGGAGAACGTAGTCCGAGGACGGACTATTGTCTTGGGGAGGGAGATGTGAGGGAATCTGAGGTTCCCTCGGACAAAAACCCGTTAAGTCTCGGGAAACCCTCGACTTCCTCTGCTTGTTACTCGTTTGCAGGCCGGAACGAGCGTCGTCGCCGCCGCTTCTCCCCGCCGACCGATGCAAGTGCGCCCCACGGACAGCCACACCGCGAAGCTCCCGCCTCCCGGATTTAAATGATTACTTTTTGTTCTCTCCGCGCCCTTTCGGCGCCAAATAATGCATTTCCCCGCTAACCACTTTCCCGCCCTTTCTCACCCTTTATAAGGCCCGTTGCTTCCGGCAACGAGGCAGTTCTCCGTTTTGTCCCACTCACCCCGACCCGCATCGCGCTTTCACCCTTTTTGATTGTAATTTCGGCTTTATTTCGAGAGCAATAAATCTTGTACCCAAAACCCTGCGTACGCTTTCTTAAGGGACACTAAAGTCAGGTGATTTTCGCGTAATAGAACGTCAGAGAACTTGACGAAACGAGACATGCACCTTTAAACTCTACAGTAACCCGACACAAAGTGAGGGCTGCGCCTTTAAAGTCTACAGTACTTCGATGGAGAATTTCTAGCGTCAAAGAATGGCAAAATCGCAAAAACGCTGTTCAAACAAAGACAGAAAAGGGGGACGAGAGGTGTTTGCTGTAATTGTAAAACAAGTGAAGTGAAACGACGACGCGCACAAAGAACTGAACACGCTGATTAGGGTATCGCACCCCCTCGTGCTGCCGAGAACTCGGCACTTGTCGGAAATGCGCTCCACCGAACACTCACTCACACACACAAAATCCCATCCCATTACCGTAACCTTGAATGTATACCTGAGGCAAAGGAAAGAGAGAAACGGAAGGAAGGAAAAAACGAATAAGACGAATGAGGGGGGAGAGAAAAAATGGGGGCCCCCTCCGTTGTTTTTTATGGGATCGCATAAAATCGAACGGGCCCCCTCGAAATAATCTCGCGGAAACGCACTCCCATAAACCATCCCATCACCGTCTTTTTTCACCCGTTTTTTCTCTTTTCACGACGACAATGACGATGGAGATGGAGACGGAGAAGTTTGAAAATCACGACGAACTCTGATCGTCGCCTCTTCGGTTTTCGGTGGAAGCGATCGAAGAAGAAGACGTGGAGAAGAAGAAGACGTGGAAAAATGGTTGCGGAGAGGGAAAGTGACGAGGGATTTCGGAGAATTCTCTCGTTGAAAAGACACGGGTGGCAGCTGAAAGCGAGTGGAAACAGGTGCTTCTCCTTCTTCTCAATCGCCCCTTTTCTTCTTCCAGAGACCAAACAATTCTCGCGTTTTCAGCACGTCTTCAGAATTCCGCATCGCATATCGAAGAGTGGTGTCACGTGACTTCTCCTTTGTCTGAGAACCCCTGAGAACCGGAGCACCGATACAGTAACCCCTCCCTTCCTTTCCCCACGACGTCTTCTTCTTCTTCTTCTTGCTCTTGCTCTCACTTGCTCCGTGGAGCTCTTTGGAGGTGCCCCTCCTCATCGCCGCGCCGCGCCGAGCACATGTTTGCTCATAATAATAGGCGCCTACTACTGCTTCTGCTTCTGCTGCTCTCCTCCGAAACTGAAGGGGTTAGGAAGAAGAAGAGGAGAAGAAGCAGAAGGAGGAGAAGGAGGACCGCATTGAAGAAGAAGAAGCTTGAAAAGGGGCGGAGCGTCGGCGGGAAGAGGGGCGGCCCGCCCGCCCGAATGTGCTCGCGCGGGGGCTCTTTCCAGTCGTCGTCGTGCTCTCGCCTTTCCTTTTTTCGTCCCGCCGCACCGCACCGCCTATCTATCAGCCAATCTTCCTCTCCTTCTTCTCCTTCCCTTTCAACACCCCCTTCCGACGGCTCATCTTTGGCCGGCCTTTTGGCTGTAAATTTTATATGATACAGAGGCGACGGGCCGTGAAATTGGCCCCCCTTTTATGCGCCTCTTTCCCGCCAAGTCCTCGAATGCAGCAGCACTCCCCGCCCACTTCCGTTTAATGAGTTAATGTAATTCGAGAGCCCCCCCCCCCCCTTTCTCTCTTCAGCCCCCCTTCCCGATCTCGTCGTCGTTTTAATCGGTGCCCGTCCTTCCGTTTGTCCAAGAAACTTGTTGCTCTCTTCAGATATAACAGAGGCGAGTGATGCTCGTCGACGTGCGACGGCGGTGGTGACATGGAGCAGAAGCAGCGATGGCGGTGGCTAGCGTGCTCCTCGCCCTCTTCATGCTCGTCCTCTCGATCGTGACGGTCGTCGGCAATCTGGCGGTGCTGCTCTCCTACTACCTCGACAAGAACATCCGGCAGCCCACCAACTACTTCATTTTCTCGCTCGCCATCTCCGATCTGGTATGCCCCCCTTCTATCTTGTTGTGTGTGGGGATGGGGAGGACCTTACCCATTAACTCGAATCGGAAATTTGAATTAGGCCTTCTGCTGGTTTCGAAGACGAAAGAAAAACGGAAAGTTTTGAGCTCTCTCTCTCGTGAAAATTGGGGGCGAAACGGCGCTGGAGGGGGGGATGGGTGATGTCTCGAGAGACCCGAAAGTGGTGAAATGACATGCAGCAGCAGAAGCAGAAGAGCAACTAGTCGGACTCTTTCCAGAAGAAGAAGGAGAAGAAGACGTCGTGCTCCTTCTTCCCCTTCTTCTTCTTCTTCTTCACGACGACGACGACGACGACCATAATCTTATGTCAGGGGGCCCACGAAAAACGAAGACGACGACGACTCGTCAACTCTCCCCTCTTCTTCTCCTTCTTGCTCCGCGCGCGCGCGCGCACGCATCCTAACCTAATTTTTCGAACATTTTGCGTCGAACCGACCGGAGGACCGAGAGCACGAGAAGAGGAGGCAGAAAAGTTAAAGGGGAGGGGCGTTTCCGGCGGAAAACGAGAACTGTAACTGTGGCGAAGGGAAGGTCTGCAATCTACCGTGGTTGTGCATGCAGACTCGACACCACATGTGACGCGCAATTGGTTCTTTTGAGTTTGAAATGAGTTGATTTAGCTGTTGCGCGTCGAGTGTGGTGTCTAGTCTGCACACACACACCATTACGGTAGATTACAGAAAGTGTTTCGTTCGGAATCCTCGAAACTACGTCTTCTTCTAGAATCCGTCGACGTCTTCTTTCCCGCTCACAAGAGGTCTCTCTCTCTCTTCAGAATCGCCACCTAATTTGACGCATCCGGCCCACTTCCCTCTTCCTCTCTTCGTCCGGGGCCCGCCCGTGTGACCCTTCTTCGATGGTGCCACGTCATCATCTTCAAGAGAGAAGACGTTGTCGTTCTGCTGCTTTCGGTTTTGAAACCGGAAATCAGCGGTCGGGCAATCGGAAGCCTCTTCTTCCCCTCCTCCACCACCACCAAGGCCTCCATAACCCATAAATCATCATAGGAAGAGGAGGCTCAGCGCCGCGCCACAGAAGAAGACGTGGAGGAGAAGAAGAAGACGTGGAGAAGAAGAAGAAGACGTGGAGAAGAAGAAGAAGGGGGTTCTTTCGTATTTACTATGCGTCGCACACACATGCCAAGATAGCATCAATTATGGGGACGCCTTCTCTCCCCCCCTTCTCGAGTGCTTCAGATCTTTTTTGTCGTCGTCGTCGTCGTCCTCGTTTCGACGGCGACCGACGTCTTCTTCTTCTTCGTGCGCTGAAGACGACGTCGCCGTCGCACGCCTTCTGAGCATCATCGCATATCGGCTCGTGCTCATCAGTGCGCAACGGGTGATTGTGTGCTCGGCGAGCCCAAGACGACGACGAAAGGAGAAGGAGAAGGAGAAGAACAACACGTTAGTGCCGCCCGAGCGGTCTCGGCGGGAGGAAACTTATCGTTAGGTGAAATCGAAGAAGAAGAAGAGCGAAGAGCCCAACATGACGTGGCAAGGCGGGGGACTAGCTTTTCCTAGTCCCCCTTCCGTTTCATTTCAACGCGACGACATGTTTTGCATTCTGAATCGAGAGAGGAAGTTCTTCGGTTGATAGGTGTCAACTCGTCGTCTCCTCGAGAAACCGACGATGTTTATCTTTGCCCCGTGTTCCTCTTCGACGTCTTCTTCTTCTTCTTCTTGGCGCGCGCTCGCTCGAGTACTACTTCAGAAGAAGAAGAAGGGATTCTGGAAAGGATTCTGAAGACGTCGGCAGTGAATGAAATATGCGCAAGACGACGGCGAAGAAGGAAGAAGAAGAAGACGTCGCATCGCCAAACGAAGCCTATTTTGACGGTGTTGCTGCTCCCTCCCCCCGCCGCCGTCGACTGAAGGCAATAAGCAGTTTGTGGCACACACACACACACACAACACCTTCTTTCCCAAGTTGTACAGTAGAGCGCACTTCCATCCTGCGAGGGGAGGGAAGGAGGCGCGCGCGCGCAATTCGGAGGTCAATTGAAGTGGTGGTCGTGGTGCTCCGTGAATAGAATAGACGACGTGCCGACCTCAAACATCATCATCCGCCGACACCTATTATAAGAGAGAGAGAGAGGGCGCTTTTGTGCCAGAGAGAGAGGGAGGAGACGCAGAGAAACGGGGGCCCATCTCTCTCTAAGTCCCCCCCCCCCCCCCCCCCCCCCCTTCCAGAAGGGTTCCCCTAATCCTTTTTTGGGAGCCAAAAGACAAGGAAGGAAAGGAAAGACGGGATGGTTTTGCAGTTGATCGGACTCGAAGGGATTCCCGTCTACACGGCCTTCTACCTCAACAACAACGAGTGGATCTGGGGCGATGTGCTGTGCGATCTGTGGCTCTCCATCGACTACATCGTCTGTCTCGCCTCGATCTACACCGTCCTCGGCATTACTGTTGATAGGTTGGCCTAGAAACCTCCTGCTCCTCTTCCATCCAACCATCCCTGATTGCAGGTACTATTCGGTGAAGAAGCCGGCGACGTACCGGAACTGGAGGACTCCCGGCCGCGTCGTCCTCATTATCATCTTTATATGGCTTGTGAGTCCCCTTCTCTCATTCCCCTTTCATTTGCATCTGGAATTGCAGGTTCCTAGCATTCTGTTTTCCGTGTCGATCTTCGGCTACGGCACGTTCACGGGTACCGGCCGCATTCTGAAGGAGACCGAGTGTTATGTGCAGTTCATGACGAATCCGTACCTCAACATGGGCATGTACATCTCCTACTACTGGACGACACTGTTCGTGATGCTCTACCTCTACTGGGGCATCTACCGTGCCGCCAAGAAGCTGGCGCTGAAGAGCGATCAGAAGACGAAGCGACTCGCGCTTCTCACCGAGATGCGACGTCCCGAGGTGTCGGTACGGACGAGCGACGCCGGAAACAGCAGCTCCGACTCGCCGAACGACACGTCCAACAGCAGCAAGTGAGTGCTCCTCCCGTGGCCTAGGTTTTCCCTGTTCGGCCATCAATCTTCGACCCCGCCCCTCGGGGCAATCCATTTCAATCAGTTCCCCTCCGTTTTTCCCCGATGACCGACCGGGGGAGGAAGAAGGGACGAAGTGTGAAGAAATGTGAAGAAATGCGCATAAATCTCGACGCTTTTTCTTTCCAACACGAGAGACGAAACGGCATATGTATTTCGGGTGCCTCGCGTTTTTCCCCCCTGGGGAATGTGACGTCGTCGGGATTCAGAAGAGGTCGCGTCTTGAAGAAGCAGAAGAAGAAGATGTTGAACACACCAGACTACTTTGCTTGATTATCAGAGAGAGAGGCGAATCGAATTGCACAGAATCGACAATTTATGGGAGAGTGACACTGGCGCACAACAAGAAAGGGGGAAAACCCGCGGGGGAACTATAAAAGTCTTGAAGCGGCGCGGCGACTCAAAAAGGATTGGATTCGGGGCAGCGAGTCAGCCGATTGGAGCCACAGGGTGAGGGGTCGAAGGGGACCTTCCGATGGTGCTTGTCGCCCGCGTCCTTATCACCGCCCGGCGCCACCTGTAACTACAAAGGACACGCTAGCTCTGTGGATAACTGCTTTGCCCGCCATTCTCGCCCCCCGAGTTCGATTCCACCTGCCTGCCAAACTCTTTCTTTCCTCCCCGTACTTTGACCTCCACTGATCTTCTGAACCCTTCCCGCGTCTCGAACCCAATTCCACCAATTCGTCCTTTCTTTCCGACCGGCTTCTCCCCTTCTCCCAATTTGTTTCTCTCTCTCTCCCTCCACAAAAGGAGAGTCCAGGAAGGAATTGTATGCAAATTCGGGAGCTCCCTTCCCTCCTTTAGAAGCCGTTTTGTTGTGCATTGCTCAACGCAATCCAATTGAGTTCGTCCAAAACGAGGGCGCAGGGATGGGGGAAAAGCAGCGAGAGCAGAAGACGTGAAATGTGAGATTTTGAAAGTTTTTGAAGTGAAAGTGCACCGCGCTTCTTCTGGTGGGAAACTCTCTGAAAGTTGAGAGAGGAGGGAGCCGCGCAACTAATGGATGATCCAAATGGGACAGTGTCGCGTGACGTGACACGGATCGGATGCAAATTGAATGCGACGGACTGGCAAATGAGATCGTGTCACTTCTCGAAGAAGAAGAAGGAGGAGGTCCATTTGAAGAAGACGTGCAATCCGAAATCACATTACCCTCTTCCCTTTTATTCTCCCCACCCCTCTTTCCTTCCTTCCTTCCTTCCCTTTTACTCATGACGTACGTCGTCTGAAGTCGTCGTCCGAAGACGTCGTCCGACGACGTCTACATATCACGAGGGATCTCCCGATTTCAGATGCTTCCGAACGGCGCCGCCGACGACTACAATGGCGACGACGCAGACGACGACGGTGGGCACGCCGCCGCCGATCTTCCGAAATCACATGACACTTCACAACAACAACATCGACCACATCAAAGAGATCGACACTCTGCAACAGCAACCGCCGACGCCGCCTCCGGAAGAGGATGTGAACACCTACAGGTAATGGGGGAAAGTTAGGCCACCGGGGGAGAAAGTTAGGCCACCGGGGAGAAAGTTAGGCCACCCGGGGGAGTTCTAGGCCACCACGCACGCACCTCGTTCTTCCAGCAATCCCAACTTTTCGCTATCGGAGCAACAGTTGAACAACAACGAGCACAACACGGCGTTCTCGCGTCAGGAGCCGTCGTCGGTCATCGAACGAGAGAGCACGGCGCCGTGCGTCTCGCCCGAGGAGTCGTCGTCTTCTTTGTCGCAGACGTGCGAAGAGGAGCTCCTCGAGAGGAGCAACCTGCACGCGCACTTCAAACCCGAACTCTCGTTGCCGTTCATCGATGCGGACAGCGTCTCGTCGATGGTCGGACACGACGATCTTCGGCGAGCGATGTCGATTCGGATGGTGTCGAGAAGCGCGTCCGGTGGATGTGATGCGACGTCTTCGGAGAAAGAAGAAGAAGAAGAGGTGGAGAAGGATCAGAAGACGTTGTTGGTGGAGAACGGCGGAATGATGCATCACGTGACGATTGCCGAGGACGAACAACAGGTGGGTTTTCTAGTCCCTCCCTCCCGAACCTCGTCGCTTCTTTCAGCCATCCACGTCGAATGAGCCGGCGGAGCAGAAGGAAGAGACGACGACACCGCCCGAGAATCACGATCCGAATGAAGTAAAGGTCTGCAATCTACCGTCGTTGTGTTTGCAGACCGAACACCACATTTGACGCGCAATCGGTTCTTTTGAATTTGAGAAACGAGTCGATTTAGCTATTGCGCGTCAAATGCGGTGTCTAGTCTGCAAACACCGTCGCCTATTTCCAGGTGCCGCTGATCGCCGTTTCGCGTGTAGAAAGCGTCAAATCGACGACGGGCGGCAAAGTACGTCGTCTGATCACTCAGATGCGGAGTCACAGCATCCGAAGTAAACGGAAACGGAACAACAAGAAAGTGAGTCACGTGACATTCAGAAGACGTCACCTCCAGGAGAGGAAGAAGAAGCAGAAGACGTTCAGCTCTTCATTTTCAGAGTGTTCTAGCGGCGCTTAACTTTTTCCAACGAAAAAAGGTATTCGAGAGTTCTCGCTTTTTGCTGCTGATTTGATGACTCCGCCCACTCCTCCGCCCCCTTCTTTTCCCCGCGAATTTCGAATTTCGCTTCTCTCTCTTCTTTCTCTCTGCATGAAAACTACTGGAGAGAACGAAGAAACGCTTCTTTGATTGTTCATGTCACAGTCACGGTCACGGTCACGGTCCGTTGTCGCCGCGAAAAGTCCTCCCCCTTCGCGTTGAGTAGTAGTGGTTTCTTCTCTTCTTTTCGCTTCGTTTCCAAGTGCGAGACAGTGTTTGAGAGTGGGGGAGGTGTCCCAGTGTCACGGTCACACATATTGATTGATGGTCGTTGCAGGAGTACAAGTCGCGGTCGGAGAATCGGGCGCGGAAGGCGTTGCGCACGATCACCTTCATCCTCGGCTCGTTCATCATTCTGTGGACGCCGTTCTACGTGCTCGCCACCGTCTACGGCTTCTGCGAGACGTGCAAGGCGTCGCCGTCGTTCAACACGCTCTACACCATCTCCTACTACCTGTGCTACATGAACTCGCCGCTCAACCCGTTCTGCTACGCGATGGCCAATCAGCAGTTCAAGAAGACGCTCACGCGCATCTTTAAAGGCGACTTTCGACGAGTTTAGACCCCCCCCCCCTTACAAACAATTCAAAAACGACCCCCCCTTCTAACCCCCCCTGCTGTGGAGACCATCGATGAGCAGTAAAGCGCGAGAAAACGGAGGTGTCCCCCCACTGTCACGCGTGACATTTGCTTTTCGATGGCCTCCAAATGGATATGGCACACTGTGATATGATTGTGTTTTTCGAAATCGTCTTTGAATAATAAAACCACCACCCGCCCCCCTTTTAGAATTGATTCGACTTGCACCGGATGCACACGAATCGACGACAAATCGCACACTTTTCCGATTACAGATTTTCGTTGTCTTCAAAAAGGAGAATCTCGACGCAGTTACAGTAATCTGAGATGGATGATAATTTACGGAAAATTGCGTACGCGAGGTGTGACGCAAAAATGCACAGTTTTCGGGGGTTACAGTAACTCAAAGTAGTTTCTCGTCAATACACGAGATTTGACGCAAAAGTGCACAGTTTGACGAAAACGTTTTGTAAATTGAGATTCATTGACGAAAAAACGTTTGAAATCTCTTGTTTACGCTAAATTTGACGCAATAGTGCACAGTTTGCGAGACTACAGTAACCCAAAGTAGTTGATCGTGGATGCATGAGATTTGACGCAAAAGTGCACAGGTTGACAAAAACTGCAATGCATTGACGAAAAAAAGTTTGAAATTTCATGTTTACGCTAAATCTGACGCAATAGTGCACAGTTTTCGGGGGGTTACAGTAACCCAAAGTCATCAATTATGAATACATGGAACCTGACGCGCAAAACTTCACAATTGCTACCGTAATCCCCTTCCCCTCCCCATCATCATCGTTCGGCTATCGGCTGCTGCGACGGCGACGACGTCCACAAGTATTTATCATCATTGTGTCTGTCGGTGGAGCGCACATGAAAGGGGGGACGCGAGGTGTCAATGCGCCGAGATTTATGGGGGGCCGCCAGCCGGTCCGGCGGTCCACTTGTGCTGGTGCAATACGAGCCGCCCGTTCGGCTCTTCTTCTGTTGCTCTCTCTCTCTTATCTCTTCTCATAACTGATGATGATGTGTTTTGGGAAACGAACGAGAAGAAGACGTTGAACTATTCATACGGGCGGTGCGGTTTGCCGCCTTCTTCTTCCGCCTCCTCGCTTCTACCTTCTTTTGTCGGGACGGCGTCTAATTAGCAGTAGTGCAAATGTGTGCAATGAGGTGCCATAATTGTTGCGTTTTGCCGCCCTCTTTCACGGCTCTTTCTCGCCCCCCTTTTAATGCTAAGAAGTAGAAGGTGTCGAGAGCATGGAGTCGTTCCCCCACGGATACAAGTGTGCTCCACTGTAGACTCTTTTGCGTTGATTCTCAAAGGTGGTAGATCTGAAAGTTAACGCAATGCAAACCTGCTCTACTGCACAAGATAAGAGTGCACAGTGGAGCAGATTTGCATTGTCATTCAAATGTTGTTCTTTCTGCCGTTCCCATGTTCCCTTGCGATACGACAATCGATCACTTCGAGCCATATGGACTCGATTCGTCCCCGTCCCCGTCGTTTTTCGGTACCTTTCGACCCCCCTCCCCCATTAATCTAAGCCTTCTTTCGATTTCTCTTTTTGATCTACATACAAAGCTCTCGGCGCGCGCGCGAATGTTTTTGATAATACCCGTTTTTGTCACCGCATGTATACGATTCGGCTCCTCCGACTGACGCCGCCCAATTTCCTGTGTTTTTGTTCCCACCACCGTCGACGTCTTCTTCTTCTTCTTCATCGGCTCATTATGAATGATGAGTTGGTGGGGGAGGGGAGCCAGTGGCGGCTCCGCGAGCCCACCCCGCTCGCCACCACAACGCTGCTTTTTGCAAATGAAGAAGAAGTAACCAATTATTCAAATTTGAGTAGTCGTCGTCCCTTGTTTTTGTTTGGACTAGTAGAGCTCTTCTTCTCTTCGTATACAACTCCAGGGTTGCCACGGGCCGGCTCCGAATTTCAGTCGAAACTTCAAAGTGCTCATTTTACCGCTGAAATTCATAGTTCTGTACTGAAAAAATCGCTTCGTGTGTTGCAAACGCGCCCGTTTTTTGAGATTTCGCCGTTTTTTGTCAATTTTCGCGCGAATTCCTCCATTTTTTCGGGGAAAATTGAATGGAAATGTCGAGGATCTGCCTGAAAACCAGAATTTCATTTTTTCCGTGGGGAAAATGAAGGAAATCGACACGGGGGTAAAAAAGGGTACGTCAGTAAATACGCTCTATCTCACACCTTGACAGCTGAAAAACGACTGCCACCGTACCTTACGGCCCGTTACGGGTCTCGCAGCGAGTTTTACGTTTTTCTCGTTGGAAATGAGCTGGATTTTAATTTACGGGCTAAACAAGGCACGATGGGCGTACAAACGGAGCATCGTTGAAATTTTTTCTTTTATTGGGCCTAAATTATCAATAGAGCGTATTTACTGACGTACCCTTTTTTATCCCCGTGAATCGAGTAAAAATCGAGAAAAACGGGTGAAAACGGAAAAAAATTCCGCCGCCGCCACGGAAATTTCAAATTTGGCTCCCGTTCAATGGGGCGCGTTTGCAACACACGAATCACGGCTATGGTAGTGAACACCTCCACAGTTGAAAAACGACTGAAACCGTACCTTACGGGTCTGGCTCGTTTTAAAATGGGCCGGATTTTGATTGACAGGCGGCTAAACAGGGCGCTGTGGCCTTACAAACGGAGCATCGTTTGAAACTATTTTCTTGTCATTGTATCCAAATAGAGCGTGCTTACTGACGTACCCCCTGTTTACTCCCGCCGTGATCTGCCTGGTATACTCATTTTCGTTTCGTTAAGAAGAAGAGGTGAGATATCAGTGTGTGTGTGTGTTTGCAGAAGGCGTCGAAGCGCGACGAATCTGTCGTCATCGGGGTGCCTCCGTTCGGGAAGTTCTCCTTCTTCTCATCGAGAGAGAGACAGACAAACATCACCGTTCCGCGCAATGCCTTCCTTCCTTTCTTTCCCTCCCTCGCCCATCAGTTTGCTCTTTAATAACCACCCGTTCCATCCTCTTAACTTTTGACGCTTAATGAGCCTTCCCACGAGATTTGGGTGCCCTCTTTCTCGCTCATTATCCGTCTCCTATTTCCTCCTCCTCCTGTTATTCCCTTTCTCTCTCTCGCCTTGAGTGGATTAATTTCCGGACGGAAGAGGAGGAGGAGTGACTTTTGATAAGTTTTGATGAGAACATGCCACTTCACGCCTTTCCCTCCCGGTTCAATTATAATTCGTTGTGTTCACGCCACTTCTCACTTTCCAGCTGCTCTCACTCACGAGAGTTTCGGGGGCCCCGCTTAATTATAGAGAGACCCCAAATTGTACCTTACCCCCCGACGATTCCAGCTGTCCACTCACCCACTTTCTCTCTGTTATCAACTCTCTCTCTCTCTCTCTGGTTGATATTCAAAGGAGAGGATGGAAGTGCGCTCTATTGAGAACTACTTGCTCTTCAGTTCCACTAGAAGGCTTTCCATCCCCCCATAGTGGAACTGGACGAGTTTTGTTCCGTTTCGCTTTTCCAATCGCCATATCTTGGAAACTAGGAGAGATGGGAAAAAGTTGTCAGCTGACAAAATGTTTCTTACACTGTTGGCTATATTTTGATAGTTGACAACTTTTTTCCAGCTCTTCTAGTTCTCAAGATATGAGAGCTGAAACTGTGAAAAACCGAGCGTAGGTGTTTCAGTGGATGTAGGCCGATTTCAAGTTTCGTGTCTATGATTACATCATCGGCTCATTTCTAGTCTCTGTGAGCCCAAATGAGCCCCCGAGCTTTTCAACCTCAAGCTCCCAGGCCTTCTGGAAGTTCCAGACCATATGGGCTCCTCAAATCTACATAGGGCTCCTCAAACAACCATTTCCCGACTGACAAGCAGAGAAGTGGGCGTGTTTCAAGGGGTGGGGAGGAATGTGAAACAAGGCACAAAACAATCCTCTTCTCCTTCTTCTTCTTGTTGCCCATTAGGCTCAAGTGGTATGTGACATGGCGCTTCGAAAGATTCGAAAGATTCAAATCGAATTTGGATTTGGATGTGCGGCTCTTCTTCTTCTTCCTCTTCGTGCTCGCGGAGCTCATCCATCAACTCTCTCTCAATCTCTTTGTGATGAGGAACAAGCAATAGGGGATTACCATCTCAATGGCTACTTCTTCACTGTTTCTCTCTCTCGCGCACCAGTTGTGTTTTTGTTTCGCCCCTCCTTCCGGAGGAGGACATGCCAATTATCTGACCTTCGGTTCTCCCCTTCTTCTTGTCACGTCTTCTTCTTCTTGTTCTTCTTCTTCTAGTAGTGGTGGTGGTGGTGGATCTCCGGAGGGGGGCCGAAAACACTTGAAACACACGCCTTCGTTACGTCCTCTTGACTCCTAATCCATTCGAATCATCGGATCCCCCTCCCGCCCCCAATAACCGGATCCCCCATTTTCATAACTTTTCATCGTCGTCGTCGTCGACGTCTTCTGGCTTCTGGTGACCTCGATGATACGTGAGCTCTGGAGCAGGAGCAGGAGGAGGAGCCCATAAATCCCGCCGCCCGGGTTGTAAATGCTCTCGGGAGAGGTCGGGAGGGACACCAATTTGTAACCCGTTAGCACTCTCTCTCTCCCGCAGAACTCTCCTCCGGAAGAAGAACGCGCGTCTAATAAAATGTGCTTGTGCTCGTGTGTGTGTTATCTGATACACACGTATCATATTTTTGTGCTCTCTCGCCCCGCCCCCCTCTCCCCCCGGTGAGCAGGCACGCGCGGAGCTCCGAGAGCTTCACACCCACTGGTTTAGTGCGCGCGAACTGCATATATTATTGGGCTGGGGAGGGAAATATGAGGAGGGCATCCTCACAGATTAAGCAGGAAAGAGGGGGACCCCTTCGAGAATCTATTTGTTCTTCGGTTTTCTTTCTCCACACGAGGCTTCCGGTGGGGCACTTTGGGAACACGTTAGGGGCCTAAACTGACTTTTCAGCCATGGCCTAGCTTTTTCACCTATGGCCTAGTCTTCTTTGGTGCATTGCTTCGCACCGTCTAACTATCGTTCTTGAAATATGTATGGCCTAGCTTTCCCACCTTCCAGGTTCTGTTTCAGCCATGGCCTAGCTTTTCCTTCTTAAGCCTAGCTTCGAATCATCCAGCAGCCTTGAAATGTGGCCTAGCTTTCCTTCTTCCAACTATTCCGCCCTTCAGCTTGTCCTAGCTTTCTTTTCCTGAGCTTAGCTTCGCACCGTCTGTTCTGTCTCTAATTCATGGCCAAGCTTTCCGATCTTCCACGTTGTCTCTCTTTTCGCCTGTTTCGCCTCTCTAGGTTTTCCAAAATGGTCTAGCTTTCCTTCTTCCACTCAACCTTTCAGTTCTGGCCTAGCTTTCCCTTCTCGGCCCTAGCTCCATATCCCCCTGACTTCTCTGCTCTTCCTACCATGGCCTAGCTTTCCATCTTCCAAATACTCTGACTTTCAAGTACGGCCTAGTGTTCTCTCCATGGCCTGCAGTGTTAACACTTCTGAATACTCTCCATTTCAGTCCCTACCTCTAGCTTTTCCAACGTGGCCTAGCTTTCCTTCTTCCACTCAACCGTTTAGTTCTGGCCTAGTTTTCACATCATGGTCCTATCCACCTGACTTCTCTGCCCTTCCTACCCTGCTTTCCCATCTTCCAGCTTCTCCGCCTTTCCCTCTTTCCCATCCATGGCCTAACTTTCTCCAGGGGAAACCTCTTCCACTCTCTCCCTCTTTCTCTCTCGTTTGCGAGTGATTCGAATCCGAAATCATCTTGTGGTGGTGGATTAAAAAATGAGGGGGGTTAATGGATGCTGCTCTCATCCGTCCAAATATTTGTTCACTTCAATCCTCTCTCTCGCCGGATCTTTCCGAATGTACTCTCTCTTCCTGTTTCATCCATATTGTAACATTTGTCTCATTTAATCACAACAATCAATCAATGTTCCTCCTCCTTCCAGCTTGTCACCAGAGTCATCGGATGAAGGAGGCGTGATATTGCACCACCTCATCCATCAAATCCCCCCTCCATCCAGTCAGGGGAACATTCATCCCCCCCCCCCCCCCCTTCTTCTTTTGTTTCTTCTTCTTCTTCCACACCATTACCTGTACTAATCAAACCGGATTCATCAGAAGAAGACGAAGAAGACGTGCTTCTTCTTCTTCTTCGCCTTGCCACTTCTTGCCACGTCATTAAACCCCCCTCTCATCCTTGGCCGACCTTTTTCAGCCGACGGAAACTAGTCCGTCGGCTTTCATTCTGAAAGTGAAGGCATTGCGTAAGTTCTGTGACACGGTCACTTGCCTTGCTTTCCGGACCGTGGCCTAACTTTCCAGGTTCGGAAACTCGGCCATTGGGTAATCGAGGCTTCCTTCAACTTTTCAAGTTCAGTAGGTCTGCTTGGCCTAACTACGAGAATCTACAGGCTGGCCTAACTTTCCAAGTTCGGAAACTAGTCCCCGAGCCCCATAACTTCCAACTTTCAAAGTCCAGTAGACCTGGCCTAACTAGTGCTCTCCGGGAGTTCCTAGTCCTTAAGCCGAACACCTACAGTATGGCCTAACTTTCCCCCCGTGGAAACCTAGTCCCCCCTCGCTCACAAGCAATACAATACAAGGGTAGTAAAGGGGGGTCCACTTGGCAATCTGTCAATTGTTTTGCCTCCTCCTCCTCCTTCTCGTCACCACAGAATGACATTTGTCCTTTTGTATTACGCAACGACGATGATGCTTCTCGACAATTCGCTTTTCCGATTACACTCGAAAATGTATACATCCGACGACGTCTTCTCTCGACGTCTTCTGCTCTCATTTTCTCACATTTCTTCCCCTTCTTTTCCATATTAGCCCGACACTGGAGGTGTCGTCGTCGTCAACAAACGAAAAAAAACCGAAAAGAGATCAAAAAGGTCTCTCGTTGTTGGCTTCTTCTTTTTGTTTTCACGAAAGGTCCTCTTTAAGCCCCGCCCCTTTCTTTCTCGAAATAGGCTCCGCCCACTTTCTGCCATCCCTCTCGTTTGCAGCAGCAGAAACAGAAGAGACTTCCATGTGTCCATGATGAATCCACGTCTTCTTCTTCTTTTCATCTCGATTTGCCACGTGGCACTGGTGGCTGGCGTTTGTCGCGAGACGGAGACGTGCATCGAACGAGTGAAAGAAGTCGTCGCTGCTCCGAGACGGTAAGGAGACCAATTAAGAAGACGTCACGGTGGGGGGGGGGGGGGCAATTAGAGACAGAAGGAGCTCCCGCTGTGAGCACAAGAACACAGCAGGTAGTGTGAATAGAAGAGGTGGGGGATTATCCAGAAGACGTCAATTATCGTATTTAGAGCCTCTTATCAAATGTGTCGAGTTTCAGAGGCCATATCTTGAAAACTAGAAGAGATAGGGAAATGTTGTCAACTAACAAAATGTTCCTTACATTGTCAACTATATTTTGATAGTTGACAACTTTTTTCCAGCTCTTCCAGTTTTCAAGATACAAAAGCTGAAAGCCAAAACGAGAAATTGATTTGAATGGGTGGATTTGAAAGTCAAAACTGTTGCATTTCCTTTCAGATTCTGGTTCGGTGAGCAACGGTCGGCTCTGTGCTCTTCGTCGCACCGGAATGCGAAGAGTCTCGAGTGTGGCGGTCCTCCGCAACTTGCCACGTTTCACTCGATCGCCAGCCGTCTCTTCCGGTAAGCTTCCGAAGAAAGAAACAAACCGCCCATTATCACGTCATCTGGGGAGAGAGACTGACGAAGCCTGAAATTAGAGACGAGAGCACGCATGGAATTGCAGAGTGAAAACGTATCATTCGGCGTATCTCCGCAACGTGGCCATCTTCCCGCGCGTCACTTTCCGCGCCTCGCCGGGACACTACCGCGCGTGCGAGCACGACTTCTTCAGCGGCAACACGTCGGCCGTCGAGGCGGACCCCGACATGGAGCCGGTGGAGCCGTTCCGCATCCGGAAGCGTCCCGAGATTTCGTGGAGCGAGCTGCAGTTCGACGATCAGTACACGATCGTGTTCACCGACGTCGGCTACGCGACACTCAACTACATGGCCGTCGACTTTCCGAAGGCGACACGCATTCTGAAGGAGTACGAACCCACTGAGAACTACCGTCCGTCGCCGAATCCGATGGTCGTGCTCGTCTTCCGAAAGGGACGCGTCGACGTGGAGGCGCCGAAGAGCGACGAGGACTTTGACGTGACACAGTTCATGCTGAAGCACGAGCTGGAGGACGATCTCGTCGGTCTCGCGATCGTCGTCGCGAGCAACGACGCGTTCGCCATCGAGAAGCAGCGGTTGAGGGGAAAGGTGGACTATTGTCACAGTCTGCTCCAGAAGCGACTCGCTTCCAGTCCGCCACGTCATCACACGGTGCTGCAGAGACTTCCGATCGACGAGCTCGACTCGTGGCTCTCCGTCTCGTTCGAGCAGCACGCGGTGAACGCGAACGTCTGTTGTCAGAAGGTCAAACTACCGTAAGATCCACATTCAGAAGACGTTCTCCTGAGTGCATCGTTTCAGGAAGACGTCGGTGTTTCTGGACCCGCTCGGCGACGTCTCCATCTCGGCGCTCTCCACACTGACGCCTCCGTCGGTCAGCTCGATGCGCATCACGGCTTCCCAGTCCAACTACATCAACTATCATCGTCAAACGCGCAACTTCGTCGGTGAGTCTCATTCTCAATGGAGCGCACTTCCAACCTTTCGCTGCAGAGCTCTCGAACGAGAAGTTTGCTCTCGCCATCGTGGACGCGCATCACGGACACCTCCACTGGCTCGAAGTGGACATTCCGGCCGCCAATTTGAATGCGGCTAATGGAAACGGCCTCACGGTGAGTGAGCATCAAAATGGGGGCTCCGCGAGCAGCGAGCAGCGAGCAAAAAAGTGGAGCCACGGCGCGAGAAAACTCATCAAAACGGGTACGAATGCAATAATGTGTGGTGGTGGTGGTGCCATTTCATTCCGCTTCAAAAAATCAACAATCAAATGTTGTGCGCTCTCTTCGTGTTGCTCCGAAAATGCACACAATTGAATTGAATTCGGAAGACGTGCAGGAGGCACGATACGGCTACTTTCGAGGGGACGACGTCGTCTTCCTTCC
Source organism: Caenorhabditis afra (assembly GCA_963570955.1). Lineage (NCBI taxonomy): Eukaryota > Metazoa > Nematoda > Chromadorea > Rhabditida > Rhabditidae > Caenorhabditis > Caenorhabditis afra. Next base: position 6,103,512 of record OY751534.1, read on the forward strand.
GTGAGGAACAACTGATTTCATTTCCAGAAGGCCGACTACGTGCCCCTGATACCGAAGAAGGCGTCGACGTGTCACACGTACCTCTTCGTGCTCCTCGCTCAACCGAGCACTCTGAGCCCGTTGGAGCCGTTCTGTCACGGGATGTGTGACACGCGCAAGAAGTTCCGACTGGAGCTGTTCAAGCAGCAGCACGGACTGCGTCTGTCGGCGCTCTCGAGCGTCTCCTCGTGCTACGACCTTCCCTACGCCTACCACATTCTGATGCGCGACGCCGTCAGCCAGAATCGGACGATGGCCGAACGTCGCAGACAGAAGACGTCGTTGCACTCGCCGATGTCTTCTGAAGTGTGCGCCGCGTTCCACGTGTCGCCGCATCACAAGTGTCCCGTCAGCAGCAGCAGCACGTCTCCATCTTCTCCTTCGCCAGGCGCACGTCTTCTGATTCTGATGACACTTCTCTTCACTGCTCACGTCTTCTGAAACCTCATCTGAATTCATTCATTCGTTCATTCTCTCACGGGTTCTCAATCTCTTATTCTCAACCTCCACGACCAATTTCTTCCTTTTTTCCGTTTTTCTACTTACTAGTTCATTCGTACATCGCCGTTTTTGTTTCCCAGTGCTTCACTTTTTCTTCTAATAAACCGATTCCAATATATTCGCTGCGTAGCGACTCAACACGTGCAATGAGGATACGGAGCGAAAAGTTGGAGTCTGTGACAAAACCGGACTTTTGCAAGCGTGCGGCACGATTTTCCTGTTCCTTTTCAAGCTTATTTTTGCCGTTAAAAACGAACAGATTTGCGAATAGCGTGGTTTTTAAGAACAGAATTCTTGAAGTTCTCGTTCTCGAAAAGGGGCTCATTGGCTTTCAACCTGTTAAAATCGATTCGGCCGGTTTCGAGATCAGTGTAAACTGAGATCGCCCAGTTTTTAGTGTGGCGCACTGCAATCGATAACTGTTTGTAGTTGGAGTGCGAAAAGAGACGCTGAAAAAAACACTGTAAATTGATGATAAGGAAATTGCGCACGGAGTATTTAGAAAACAACACTTCGGAGATGTTGTTCGTGAACTCAAGTCCTATCTCCATCCGTCTGTGGCAGTTCCATATGGACGGCTTGAATCTCGACGATGGTTTGAAATAGGTGTTTCCCAGATAGTTGAAGAATTCTGAAAAGTTCGGAAGTATGGTTTTCACTGCACTCTTTACTTCTCACCTATCATCTTCCAGGTGAAGATGAATTGACCGTCCCAATATGATACGGTAGTAAGTTGCCAGGGAGGATAGTGGCGCGAACGACAAGCTGTATGTATACCGTCCTGAGAAGACGCTTGAAGTCGTCCGTATCAGAAAGCCTCTTTCCGAGCACTGCAATTAGATGAGGATTGTTATCTCTACAGGTTCAACTGACGATTAATCAATTTTTTCCTGATAGCCACTTTGAAGTGGCGCCAGCAACCACATTTATCCGCACGCGGCCAGATTCTTTCAGCTGCGGGACAATGCTTACCTACGTAGACCTGATCGGGTTGTATTCCTATTTCTCGCGCTTTCTGGAAGATCGTGACGTACGTATCTTCGGTTGATGATGTGATGAGGGAGAATATTATAGGGACGGCTGCTCTTGTAGTCGCATCCTGTTCAAAAAGCATTTTTATCACTGTTCCCGTTCCAAGTAGTCCTACTTCCGTTGAAATAACCACCAGTTGCTGGAATCCAGACGGAATCTTACTGTATTTTCCGTCGACGTGGAGAACTTTTGTGTGCGACGAGAAGAATTTCTCGGAGCCCTTGACTGTCCACATCATCGTAATGGGCCTCGTAGGATTAAACGTGCCCGAAGAGTCATGATCAAACGAGGGCGGAAAAGAGGCTGGAGAAGTAAGTTTCACTCGGCGGCCTAGTCGCCTAGCAAGTGTGGCGTTTGACTTCACTAGGTCGGAAACTCCGAATTCGTTAGCCTCCCGTATAACAATGTTGTAGAGGCTTTCGTTAGATGTTCCCATCATCTTGCAAATTGCCATTTTTCGCAGAATTAGTTCCATCTGAAATGACGCTACTATTGAAACATGTTCCATTTTACAAGCTTACTGCGATGAAATCTCTACGCATTCCATGATCACAAGGTGTCTCCATTTGCACTTCGCCGGTTGATCGATTGCAGAGAATGCTACCGCTGCAGTACACCTTTCGGTCGTCACTTGTATTCGTGCCCTAACTAAGCCGCCTGGGGGTCTCCTCCTTCGGACGGTAAAATTGATTTTGATAAATAATGAGCAAGAATTTCTTCTGGCTCGTCAGCCTAGTCATAGAACTAGATGTCGTCAGCTTTTCAGTGATTCCAACGAGACTCCTTCTTTTTCCCACTCCACTCAGAGCGTACGTGTGAAGAATAGCTTGGACGTCTGTCAGACTGTAAAAACGGACGAATTTTGCGAAAAAGTATTTCATGTGTACTTGTTGCTGAAATGATAATGAGGCATGTGCTCTCTGATGACGTCGTCTTCTTCTTCTTCTTCTTCTTCTTCTTCATCAGATGAGTTTTCTCGCCAGTCAGTTTTTTTGGATCATTTCATCTGGAAAAAGTTGATTCCGATCGATCAGAAGCCACGTCTTACAAAGAAGTTTGTATCGGTAAAGACGACCGTTCTCAGGTCTTTCTCCAGAACTCGGCTGCTCCGAACGACGGCGCTTTTCCGCTGGTTCATCGGTCCCTTCTTCTCTCGGCTCACGGCGTAGGAACGTAGAGTAGCCGGCGGACTCCGGGCTTTCGACCGGCTCGCGACGACGGGAAGAGCTGCCTGCGGCAGACTCCGGGCTTATGGGCGAGTCCACCCAGAGTCGTGCGACTCCTCGGAAGCAAAGGGTAGACGCTCACGTTGGAGGTTAGAAAGGTTTTAAGTAAAAGATTCAGTCAAGATTTAGTACAGAAAAGAGTAGAGAAAGCTTAGAAAATGGGGATTCTCGGCTCGAGTAGGCGCTTCGCAGAACACTGGGATAGCTTAGCGTCAGTTGATCGGTTAGAGCGGTGAGCAATGGTAGAATAGTCTCGAGGGTGAGTGAGAAAGACAGCTAAAGAGGCTTTAGGATCGAGGATTGTCTAGTCGCGCGCCGCTTAGACTCGAAAAGTGTGCAATTCTCTAGAATTTTGGGACAAATAAGCGAATTTGGGTGCTAAAACACTAGTAAACTAGAATAAATAGGCGAGGTCGTGAAGCAGAAAGCAAAACAATAGAAAATTAGTGAGAAAAACGACTTGACTCAGTCGAAAACGGCGAGAAAAACGTCCAAAAATCGTCGAAAAACACAAACTGTTTTGGGAACAGGAATTTGTTCTCGAAATTTCCTCGTTAGATGTGCAGGCAGCGGTGTTGTTGGTCTCGACGCGAACGATTACGGTAGGCGCGTGCCGCGGCGGTTTGAACTTGAGTTTCGCTGCAACTTTTTATCGATTTTCTGTGGAATCGCGTGTTTTGGTCTGTTTAGCCCGTTTTTTTGCTAGATATCTGCTTGTATTTGTATTAGTCTCGAGTAGGTTTAATTTTCTCGATAGTTTTGATAACGTTTAGTTTAGATTTGCCTAGAGAAAGAGTTGTGATAGGCGTTTATTAAGGCCGTTTCACGACAGGGCTCATCTGAGTGTCTCGAGCATGACCCTCCTCAACGCGACGTTCGTCAACTCCGTGACTATACATCTCTTCTTCCTCAACACGTTCGACCTGGTCCGCACGATGCTCTATGCGCTGCATCCGCAATTGTTGTTGCGCAGCTGCTACATCAAGTCCTAAAAACAGAAATTTCACATTTTCGCTGATTGAATCGAGAGCATCCTAACTCCTTTAATAGGCCCTAGCGCCGCTTTCTTCATCGACTTCCTGTTTTGTGTGTCTCTCCATGGATTGAAATTCTGAAGATCCTCACTACCTGCAAAATCAATTTCAACACTGACAAAATTCGCAAATTTGTTCGTTTTGGACGGCGAAGATAAGTTTGAAAAAGAACAGGAAAAGCGTGCCGCACTCTTGCAAATGTAACCGTGCCGCACTCTTGCAAAAGTCCGGTTTTGTCACTTTTTTCTCCGGTTTCGTCTGTTTCGGTTTCGTCTGTTTCGGTTTTTGGATTTTCTCCGGTTTTGTCACAGACTCCATTTTACAACGAGACAGACGCAAAATGCGCTGCGAGACCCGTCAGGTACAGTTTCAGTCGTTTTTCAGCTATGGAGGTGTGCGATAGAGCGTATTTACTCCTCGTGATATCCAAATGAAAACTAAATAAGCGCTCTTCTTCGCGCCTTTTCACCCCCTCTGTTTTACAATCGCGCTCATCAAAATTTCATTGCAACAAAAGACCGCCCGTATTTATATGAATAAATGGATCACGAGGAATCTTTTCATTACGACGACCACGAAATAATGCGAATTTCCCACCTTCTCCTCCTTCTTTTCTACAGTATTTTCGTCATTTTTCCACCACAAGTGGTTAGCGTGGCTGAGGGCCGTGGCCTAGAAAACAATGTTCGGTTTTCTTTTTTCAGGACGGATTCGAGTGGCCGAAATTTGAATTTCAGAAGGTCTACGGCTACTTGAGACACTGAAAAATCATTCTGAAGTTTCCGATGAGCCAATTGAATAAAGTTTTGTTTTCACTGCCATTTTCCTCGTGAAAACCCCCTCGAAAAAAGATCGCTATCGGCGGTTTTATCGATTGATTTTCTCATTCAGTTTTCAATCGATATCCGAAAACAAATCAAGAGCATCGGATTGGTGGGGAGCCGGGATTCGGCTGAAACCCGATTTCAGACGCGTCGCTTTTCTTTCCGTTTTGCAGTAAACATGACGCTCGAAGCGATAATAGCGGTGATGACGTGCATTGTGATGATTCTGACGGCGTGCTCGAAGAAGTCGAAGACGTCGAGCCAGAACAAGAAGAAGGGCGCGACGAAGCGATCGGAAATCGGCGGAAAACAGTTGGCGCCGACGTCGGTGATCGATCAGCCGCCCACTTCTGTGCAGAACAATCCGCCACCGCCGTCGACGTCGGCGAGTGCGCCGCCGCCAGCAGCGGCAGAAGAAGGCAACAAGGCGCCCGGAGAGGAGGAGAAGAAGAGCTCGCGGAGCAGCAAGAAGGAGCAGCCGGACAAGAAGGAGACGGCGAGCAAGAAGGGCGATAAGTCGGGCGAGCGCGAGAAGTCGCGCGAGTCGAAGCTGAAGGATCCCGACGACGAGGGCGGCGACGAGAAGGAAGAGAAGCCTATGTCGACGACGCAGCAGGCGGCCACCGAGGGCGCCAAGGACAAGAAGAAGGCGTCGGAGGCGGAGCAGGAGGCCGAACAGGAGGAGGTCATCGACGCCGACGAGTGCGATCCGATGGAGGTGACGTTGGACGAGGGAAACCGTTAGTTGGAAAGACACGCGACGCCGACCGCAACGCGCCCATTTCAGCGGTTCTGCACGAGAGGATCATTCGCGAGGCAGCCACCAAAATGATCACCGATCCGAAACTCTCCACGTACCATGGAAACGTGGACCAGGCCGCCGAATCGGTAAGTTCTCATATCTTGAGAACAAGAAGATATGGAAGAAAGGTGTCAACTGACAAATTGTAGCTGATAAAGAGAGGATCATTTTGATAGTTGACAACTTTTTTCTATCTCTTCTAGTTTCAGAGATACGGCTTCTGAAACTCAAACTGTCACACGTACACCTATTGCAGGATGAGGGGGAGCTGTTATTGTTCGAACTGAACCAGGAACTCGCCAAGAACATCAACGCGAATCAGTCGGACGAGCAGGTGAAAGCGCGTCGCAAGAAGGCGCAGATGGTGTTGGCGGCGACCGAGAAGCGCTTCAACGAGGACAAGGCGCGGGAGGCGCGCGGCGAGAAGGTCGACTGGCTCAAGAAGGCCGCCGGTCCGGCCATCGAGAAGAGCAAGTCGGCGGAGACGGGCGGCGAGCGGACCGCCGAGAGCAAGAAGGGCAAACCGCCGCCGCGCATCACGTTCCGCGACGAACGGTGTCGCGTCTTCGAGACTCGCGAGCAGTGGACCGACGAGGAGGATATCCAGCAGGACCAAGACCAGGAACAGAACAAGAAATGAACCTGATCGAAATGAACCTTCTTTTCCCTCCATTGCGAGAGTAACATCGCGGCGAGACCCGCGCGCCAAAAAATCTTCATGCGCCTTTAACTTTCAATCAACAAAATTGATAAATAAGCGGATATACGAAAAAATTGTTTCTGCCAACATTTTTCAGCGTTTTTGTCTGACACGATTGGAGAAGAGCACGGCGCCCTGAACTGGAAATTTGCAGTGGAGCGCGTTTGCAATATTCGCCTGTTTTTGAATTTTTTTTAGTACTGGAAAACCAGTTTTTGCGCGTTTTCTCTGCGGAAAATGAACCGTTTTCGAAAAAGTTCCCCATTAATTGTAGAGAATCACAATACGAATCGATTAAGTTATCGAACAATGCGAGATATTCTCTCTCCGCGGTGTTGATAGGCCCGAAAGATTAGGCCTGAAAATCCGGTTTTTTGGAGTTTGCGAGAAAACGAACTGACGATTCGCCAAAGACCTCCCCATTTTTTGTTCGGAAACTCTTCAGGAACATTTTGAGACATAACACGGGCAGATTGGTTCAGAAATGAGAGCGCTGATACGATTTGAATATTGCTTTTCGAGAGCGCGCATTGGAAATTTGGCCGTTTTCGCCTGTTCTCATATTGGCCGGTGCAAACTATGTATCATATTAGCTTCTTTATGCTTTAAAAACGTTATTTAGCTCATTCTAAGCAGGAAAACGCAACAAATTTCGGAAAAATCAAAATTTGGTCGAAAAAAAATAATTTTTTTCGAATGTTGCAACCGATTGTTTTGCATTTTAAAAACGATTTCAAATGCTTTTTATATCTTTTCTTCCTCATTTGATCGTGTTTTCATTGAAAAAACGTCGTTTTTCGTTAATGGGGGTCTGTATCGCGAAGTGCGTCAGCTCGTCAAGAAACACGCAAAGGGAAACGTTGGCGCGCATTATGTACGCTCCACCGCCAAATTTCCAGTGTAGGGCGCCGTGAAGAGGTTCAAAAACACCAGAAAAGCACGACAAATGTACTGCCTCTCGAATAGCTAGACTTTCAGAGATCATATCCAGAGAACTAGAAGAGATAGGAAAAAGTTGTCAACTAGTAAAGTGTTCCTTGCTTTAACATCTCTAATTTGATAGTTGATCACTTTCTCGTATCTCTTCTAGTTTTCGAGATATAAGTGCTGAAAGCCACGATACTGTCTGCACATTGGGCATCGACCGTCTGCGTCTCTCATTCTGGTGTACTCTCTAAACTTCCGATTCAGAAGTTTCACGTGTCGCTCTCTCTCCCCTCCCCCCTGCTCCCCCCAACGACGACATGTCCCGTGACACGCGACCCCGTGACTCTCGCTTATCTTCCCGTCCGTCGCGGACCGCTTCGTGCGTCTATTTCACAAAACGCACGAATAAATCTGGCGCCGATTCCCCGACTCAAGTGCTCGGTTCTATTGTATTTTTCGGTACAATTCGCGACGAACTAATGTCAAAACCACAGAAGTTAGGCGTCAATAAAACGGAACGTCGCAAGCCGGGACGTCCGTCGGCCGAGCCGAGCAGTCTGAACGCTGCGAAGAGCTCGAACAGTTGCCGTTCGGCGGCGGTCAGCTCGCGAATGTCGCCGGGCGGTCCGATGAAGGAGCCGTCGTCGCTGCTCGGACGTTCGTTCGGAAAGATGGCTCAGGAGTTGTCGAGCACGCGCGGCGCCGTCTCACAGAAAGGAGCCGTCTCGCAGAAGGGCGCCGTCGGTCAGAAGACGTTGAAGAAGGACGCGTCGGGACGTGGCAACGTGGTGGCGAAGAAGAAGGAGATCGCCGGCCTGTACAGCAGCAAGCACGAATTCAAGGAGGGCGACGTCGTCGTCGGCATCAACACCTACAAGGTCGGCGGACTGATTCACAAGAGTCAGAAGGACAACGACGTCTACGTCGTCAGGGATCCCGATCTGAATCTCGAGACGCGCATGAAGGTCGGTCCGTTGGATCTGCATCTGCTGAAGAAGGAGGCCGGACTGCTCCAGAAGCTGGCACGTCTTCCCGGTCAACGGTGTTTCGTGTCGATGCTCGAGTACGGTGTGCAGATGAGTCACAAGATCGAGTTCCTCGTCGTCTCGTCGTTCGGCGCCACCCTCAACGAGATTCTGAAGATGTGCGGCGAGTCGTTCACACTCGACTGCGCGTTCGTCGTCGGCCTTCAGATGTTGAAGGCGATCAAGGATCTCCACTCGGTCAAGTTCGTGCATCGCAACATTCGGCCGGCGGCGTTCAACTGCGGACTCGGCAACGAGACGACGATGATCTTCCTGCAAGACTTTCGGATCATTCGACGCTTCGAGGAGAACCAGAAACACGTGGCACCGCTGGCGACTGTCAAAATGCACGGCACGCAGCGATTCAGCTCGCGCGCCTGCCTTCAGCACAAGGATCAGGGCAGGAAGGACGATCTGGAGAGCTGGCTGTACACGGTGAGCCCACAGCTACAGTAACCCAGGTTCCATTTCTCTTTGCAGCTCTTCTACATGGTCGACGGAAACGCGGTTCCGTGGAAGAAGGAGGGCAACGTCGAGTGGGTGCTGAGGGGCAAGGAGGCGTTTATGAAGAATGGTAACGTCTTCTTCTTCTTCTTCTTCTGCTTCTGAACGCTGAAGATGTTCAGAGGGAAAGCAGCAGTACATCAAGATTCCACGCATAATGCAGCAGGCGGTCAACGCCGTCAACGCCTACGAATTCGCGACGGAGCCCGACTACGAGGCGTTGCGGATGGTGCTGGTGCAGGTGCAGACCGAGATGCGACTCCGCACCGACGCCTGTGATTGGGTCGGCAAACCGAATCTGCAGGTGGTGCACGGAGATACGGTAGGCGACGGAAGGGGCGGGGCTTAGGAGGGTCCTGCTTGTTTGCTCGTTTACAGCTACGCAGTTTCGACAACAAACTCGTCGGCGAGGCGGATCCGATGTAGGTGTCACAGTGCGACGTCGTCTGAACGATCAGTTTGATTGCAGAACGGAACAGACGAAGCAGACGAAGCCGGAGGCGAAGAAGAAGCCGACGCGCAAGAAGTTGAACGCCGGCGACATCATCCAGAGTCAGTCGTCGAGCACCGCGTGGAAAGTGCTCTGCATTCTCGGCTCGGGCGGCTTCGGCGACGTTTACAAAGTGCACCGGAAGGACGAGTCGTCGTCGAAGTGCTACGCGCTGAAAACCGAGTCGGAGGACGGCGACAAACGTATTCTGCGGCTGAAAGTCGAGGTGACGGTGATGATGAAGACGGCCGAGAAGCGAAAGACAAGCAACTTTCACCACTTTGTCGAGTTTGTCGATCGTGGAAAGTGCGAGGAGCTCAAGTGCAAGGTATTTGAGAGCTCGGGAGAAGAGCTCAAGAAGAAGACGTCATCTTTTCAGTACGTCGTCATGGGACTCGTCGGTCCGTCGCTGGAAGACATTCGTCAAAAGTATATCATGTCGAAGTTCTCGCTGCCGACGTGCTTCAACGTCTCCATTCAGACGGTGAAGTCGTTGCGAGACCTTCACTCGATCGGCTACCTCCATCGTGACATCAAGCCGGCGAACTTCGCCGTCGGACTCGGCGACAACGAGCACATCGTCTACATGCTCGATTTCGGCATCGCCAAACTCTTCCTCGACGCCAACGGCAATCACAAGAAGAAGCGCGCGCGCGTCAAATTTCTCGGCACAGTCCGGTACGCGTCGCGCGCGTGCATGGAGTTTATCGAGCAGGGACGGAAGGACGATCTGGAGACGTGGATCTATCTGATGTTCGATCTGTTCGACCAGGAGCGCGGACTGCCGTGGAAGACGATGAGCGAGCCGCTCGAGATTCTCGAGGCGAAGAAGGCGTTCTTCCACACCAAATGTCAGTTGTTTTCTTCAGATCTCCCACATTCTTCCGCTCCTTTTCAGTCGAGACAGTGTCGGGCATTCCGGACTGTCTGAAGGGAATGTCGATTCTGACCGAGTACGTGAACAAGATGGAGTACGAGACGACGCCCGACTACGAGTACATTGTCAAGTTCGTCGACCGCACTGCCCGCGATCATCACATCAAACTCGAGAAGAAGCTCGACTGGGTCGGACAGTTGAAGCGCGCGCCGCCGCCCGAAACCGAGTCGGACCGGTCCGACAAGAAGCAGAGCGGCGACGACGAGGACTAGCCATTGTCTTAGAAATAACAGAGAGAGAGAGAGAGATGAATGAATTTGAATGCTAGAAAAGAAGCGACTTTTCATTGAAACCAATTTGAGTCACAACGTATTTACCAGAAATGTCCGAAATTCCGGTGGTGCGTTGAAAAAGACAGGTCCGCGCTGAAAGTGCAAACGCGCCCCATTGAAATCCAGGTTCTATTCCGTTCTATTGCGGCGAGTTCTTTCGTGACGATTTCTTTTTCGGAGAGTTCTATTTTATCCGAGTTCTATTACGGCGAGTTCTATTGTGGCGGGTTCTATTGCGGAAAGTTCTATTGTCGTTTTTTTCGGGGGGGCAGTGTGGGAATTTCCACGTATGCCAAAATTTGGGGGCGTGGCCGATTTGCAAGTGCCGCACGCTTGAAACTGCGCCCATTGCGTTTTTTGGTTTTCCACGTGGCTCCGCCAATCAGCGCACGTGACCCCACCTCAGGAACACGGTGATTGGCGGGGCCACGTGGAAAACCAAAAAACGCAATGGGCGCAGTTTCAAGCGTGCGGCACTTGCAAATCGGCCACGCCCCCAAATTTTGGCATACGTGGAAATTCCCACACTGCCCCCCGAAAAAAACGACAATATTCCGTAGTATTATGGCCTCGTTTTGTAAACAACGATGGTCCGCAAACACCGCCACGCGTTTTTCTTGATTTTAACGTTGCGGTGTTTGCGGACCATCGCTGTTCACAAAACGAGGCCATAATACCACCGAAATTCCGACTGCCGAATTCCGTTTTCAAAAAATCTGTCCCGAATTAATACGACTTCCGCGTTTTTTTTCCCGCTTCCGTCTTCCGACTTCCGTTTTGAAAAATTTAGTCCGTCAGACCAGGTTTCACTTTCGAATTCCGTATTTACAGACGTACCCTGTTTACTCCCTGTGGGCCGGTTGGCAAGCGACGCGCGCAGGAATTTCTCTTGCAACGTGGCTACGCCCCCCAAATTTCGGGATGCGTGGAATTTCCCCCCGGAAAAAACGACAATATAATACGTCGCAACCTCGTTTATTAGTACAACACTGCGTTACGAACGACACGTGGCTGATGGACGTCAGACTGGGAGGGGGTGGAGGAAGGATTTGGCATTTCGGCATCTGTAATGAACAATTTATTTTTGGCTGCAATCGGCTGGAACTCACAACCGGGCACACCGGTGGCGAGAAGCCCACAAAAGATGGTGATGACTGAAAAAGGAAACAAGGGAGTTGAAGAAGGGAGAGCTTTTCAACTCACGATGGGATCTCATCATCTCTCGCATTATTTTTTCTGTTTTGTTTCACAATCACAAATTGAAGAAGGCCTCCCCCTGACTCCCAACTCAGCCATAAGCTAGAAAAACCTCTTAGATACTTCACCCGTAAGGTCTTTGAGCGCACAAACACCTCTTTCTCATCTTACCTCGACCGTCTCTCCACTCTAAACATCTTCTCCATTAGACACCGCAGGCTTGAGGCACAACTAACTCTTCTTTACAACTTTCTGGCCGACCTCTCTCACTTTCCAGGGCTGTCAAATTTCGTTAGGTTCTCAGACTGCCCGCGCCGTCCCATGACCCTTATTTGTGTCCAACCCTTCATTGATGACTTCTTTTCTTTCACTATTCCCTACTGGAATGCCATTTTTGGCTGTTGCCCCCATTTTCTTCCCCCGTCCGATTTCAAATGTACCCTTTCCCGCGAAATAACCAGATACTAATTCTTCAGTTGCGTTTTACCTTCGGTTGTCTCTAATCCTCATTCTTTTTCTCATCCCCCCCCCCCCCCCTTGGGCACACCTCGTGAGGGGCAGCCCCAAGTCTCTGGCCCCCCCCCCTCGTTGCTTAAATTCTGTTCAATAAATAAATGATGAAAAGGCCGCCCGAGAACACTGATAGAGCGGGGGGAGGTGTGCCACGTGGATGCTGACACTTCTTATCGGATTGGGAGAGCACGTCCGTGTCACGGGACACGTCACGACGACTTGGAGCCGTTTGAGAAGCTTCTATAGAAGAGGATAGAAGAGGGAGAAGGAGTAGTCATGGAGACACCCCAGAAATCGAAAGTGTTTCGTTAGGCATCAAACTTACGACGCTTATTTGTAATGAGGTTATGATGTGCAAAAAAGGATGATCTTTGTTAAGCTATGGTTTATTTTTTACTACAAGAAAAAAGTGAGGACACAGGAGATATTCACAAGAACAATAACAACAACAAAAAACAGAAAAAAATGAAAGTACAATTATTACAATCGAGAGGTTTGAAATCACTTGGAAGTGAGAGTCTTCTTGCTTTAATCACAGACTGTGCGCCAGAGAATACGACACTTGCATGTCTCCGACGCCATTACTCTTCGCGAATTCGTCTACCACGAACTTCTTAAACACCCATCTTCTTGCTTTTGCGGCGATCAAATCTTCCACTTGCTGTACAAGCTCCGGCTTCTTCGCCTTTTCTCCAAATATCACTCCATTCGTGGTGAGGAAGTCTGTAGAGCTTTCTTCTTATCCTCCTTCGTCGGGTCTTTCTCAAGGGGCCTCAACTCGATTGCAGTCTAATTGAAACAATTTTGAAATCTAATTGCAGTGTTTTTGCAATCTAATTCGGCCTTGTTTGAAACTAAAATTGTTGCAATTAGACTTCGAAACTTCTTCGATTAAATTGCAATCGAGTTGCCTGAGGCGGTTGTGATACGGGGCGTTGTCGATAATGAGGACGGATTGTCGTCATGCGGCTTCCCCGGCAGCTCCCGATCAATTTACTGTTCGTACAGGTTTGCGTTCTTCTCCCTATGGTAATTCTCGGTCTGGTCGGCCACAGGTCCACCCGACACCCAAATCGTCGCCGACCCCTCCAACACTCCGTCCTCTGTCAACATCGCCGCCACAATTCCTCTTTTTCCTTTATCTGGTGCCTTTCGTGGTCCAGGAACCGGCGCTTTGATGTCCAGGCTCTCCGCTTTCGTATAAAGGTGAGGGGACTTGATCTGCCACCCGTACTTCGAAACCACTCCCGCGAAGATCCAGGTTTCATCAAAATAAGAGAAGTAAGCGTTCTTCTCCCTCCAGAATTGCATTCTTGCGAGATAAAACTCGCGCTCTCAGCCCAAGACCGACCGGATCTCAACAACAGGTTCATGGTTCTTCAGCTTAAATGAGAGACCGAGCCCATCCAGCACGTTCAGCATCACCGTGCATCCATAGAGAAAGGAGATCACTCTGAACCTCTTCCTCATTTGCCGAGCAGAATCAGGCAGTCGCTGGGTTCCAAATAGGCAGTTTGCTGTCTCCATGATAATGAAAAAAGTCATTTGCGATGTATACAAAAACAACGAGGACACAAAAAATTAGCGCTAGGAAGGGCTGAAAACCTCGAAACGCATTCTCAAAAGCCACTTCCGCGTTACGCTGCTACCAAAGTGTAACGCCGCGACGAGACCCGCGCGTCGAAAAAGTTGTATGCGCCTTTAACTTTTGTGGAGTTTATATACTACAGCTGCAACCTTTCAGTTGCACTCCGTCGAAACCGCTCACAAAGTTGACTGTTTCGATGCCTGTATCGTCAAGAATTACTATCTCCCGAAGTTTTCCGAATGCCATTCCCGATGATCAACTAATTCCACTCCTAATTTTTTCATGGGCTTTAACAATTTTAGTGGCGTTCACGGTTAGCAGCGACCGGAATCTTCTTCGAATATCACAGAATACTAATTCTGCCTCTTCAGAAGCATTTTGACAATGACATCTGAGGGAACGGCGAACTATTGTGACAGTAGCTCTACAATATGTGTACCTGATTATGTCATTTACACAATTCGAGCATACTGACACAGTAACGATACTGGTTTTGTCTTTTAAGATTGATTTCATCACGACTTCATTAGTGACCTTTTCACATGTGAAATAGCGATTGACGGCTGTAAAAATCTATTTCGAAACGTCGTTGAGTTCGCTTCTGACCTGATTCGGAATGCGTCGTGCTCAATAAGAAATAAGCACGTAGTAAGTCTTGATCGGACAGGCGAGCCCACGACGCATCTGCAATTACATGTTTTCACAACCTAGAATTTAGCAACAGTTGCATATAATAAACCTCGTTCAGACTGAAAACTGCCGGAGTCTGCCTCATCGCGCGTGTTCTTCTCATAAAAATACCTCACGTCTTCTTCTCCCTCGTAGGCACAGTCATGAAAATCGGGCGATTCGGCGTCGATCCCATTTCTCTCGTTCTCCACCTTCTTTTCTTTTTTTTTTGACAGCGTCATAAAGCAATCCTTTGACAGTAGGACGAACTCGTTTCATGCAATATAAGAAAAACGTCGGATTCAATATTTCATTTAGATTGTCGTTTTTTTCGGGAGGAACCCTGAGATTTTCCGCGCGCTCCGAAAATTGGGGGGCGTGGCCTATTGCAAGTGCTGCACGGTTGAAACTGCGCCCATTGCGTTTTTTTTTCGGTTTTTCACGTGCGGCGGCCAATCAGCGCGCGTGACTCCGCCTCAGAAACGCGGTGATTGGCGTGATGACAATTGCGAAAGTGGGCGGAGTTTCAACCGTGCGGCACTTGCAAAGTGGCCACGCCCTCAATTTCGGAGCGCGCGACAATTCGCAGGGTTCCTCCCGAAAAAAACGACAATAAGAGCGGAAATAAAACAACTGGAACAGGAAAAGAACATGTTGAAATGAATGTTTACATACGAAATTTCGAAATATGACCTCTTTTCTAATTAGATTTCAAAAGCTTCTAATTAGATTTCAACAACTTCACTTCCTTATAAGACTTCAAATTTTGAAATTTTGCTTTTGAAATCTAACTAGATTACAATCAGACTACAAATATTCATTATTAGATTACAAAATAACATTTTCTTCGATTAGGTTTCAATAGGATCTAATAAGATTTCAACCGATTTACCAGAGGAAATTTCAGGCCGGACCGGAGGGGTCATATGGTGGGCCCGGCCCGGCCCGTGGCAATCCTGCGAAGCGCCCTCTCAAGTAGTTAGACTTTCAGAGACCATATCTTGAAAACTAGAAGAGATAGGATAAAGTTGTCAACTAGCAAAATGTTTCTTGAATTGTCAGCTATATTTTAGTAGTTGACCACTTTCTTCTATCTATTCTAGTTTTTGAGATATAAGTTCTAGAAGCTGAAAGACCAGCCATATTGATCGGCCGCTCTTACATAATGAGTACGGTATTTTGAAAACGACAAACTGACTAGAACCTACTCCCCATTAGGATTTCTTCATTTCAGATGTGATCTGTCACGTCATCTGCCTGACACCTCATAATAATAATAATGTCAACGGGGAGGAGTGGTGAAAATGAAAAATTCACGAGTCTTCGAGGCGACGTCTTCTGCCGGACGTCTTCTTCTTCTTCTTCTGGTCATTCGGTTCAAAACCTCTTTGATAAGTGCAAAAACGAGAGGGACCACTTGCACTTTACTCGTGCACGCGCGCGCCCACGAGAGCTCACCGAGCAACCGGGGGCTCTTTGTGCACTTTACGCCTTTTTTCCCTCCGGGGCTCCATTCTTCTTCCTCTTTTTCTTCTCCGCCGGCTCCGCAGCTCATTAGAACACGAATGAGTTTCGTCGGAAAAAAAGAGAGAAAACGGGGTGCTCTTTTCTCTTTCAACTTTCGCCGCGCTGAGACGAAAAACGAAACGAAGGGGGGCGAGAAAAAATAAAAAATCTTTTGGGGAGGGAAATTCGAGATTTTCGACGCATTTCACACGGTTTTATCTCCTGTTTTCGCCGCTTTTTTATCGCGATTTTCGGCGCGTTTTTATGGCCGAATTTTCGCGATTTCGCCGGAATTCTTCCAGGTGGCCTAGGCTCACAATATGGACATTTCTAGTCCCCCGTCATTTTAAGAGAAGAAGAGAGAGAGAAAATTGTTCAAAATTTCATCACAACTCACTCATTTATTACTCTCTTTCTCTCTCAATTTCAATTTCCGTTTTGATAAGAAGAAGTGACTCATTTCTCTGCGTCTCCTCGTTTCGCACACTCTCTCTCTCTCTCATCTTTTTCTCTTTTTCATCATTCGAGATCTCGTCGCCGTTCAATTCTCTCTCATTTTATTTCTCTTGATTGATGAGGTCCTCTCTCTCTTTTTTCCCTTCCAAATGTGACGCATCGAAGTAGATGATCTGATACAAATGGGGAAAGAAGAAGACGTCGGGGGAGGCGATAAAAACAAAACAGATAGAGAGAGAGATGGGGGAGAGTTTGGCCCCGAGGGTCTAGCTTTCCGTCCAGACCGGAGGTTTCTAGGCCCAGATACTGTCGTCTAGATGGCCTAACTTTTCTAGCCTCCCCTTCAAGTTGTTTCAGACGACGGCCAGGAGGTTTCTAGGCCACGCGTAAGCCTAATCTTTCTGAATCGTAGGTGGCCTAACTTTCCTTTCCTGTGGCCTAGCTTTCTTCCTCGTCCATCCCCGAGCCTTCGAATTTTTCTATGGCTTAACTTTCTTCTCCTATGGCCTAGCTGTATACCACTTCAATGGCCTAGCTTTCCCTCTGCCACCTCTTCAAAATGTCCACCACTACGTGGCCTAGCTTTCTCTCTTCCATGGCCTTGTTTTCCTTTTCCAAGTCTTATAACCGTGGCCTAGCTTTCCCTCTTCCACCTTGCCCTTCTTCTTCGAGACGATGTGTTTCCCACACTCATCACACCTTCTCCTTCTTCACTCCTCTCCGAAATCGTTTCTTTCAATTCATTTTCTGGTTTTCCGCTCGTCCTTCATTGACAGTTTCCCGTCACAATAAGCCATAATTGTGAATCGAAACGTGCATTAATTCTCTCTCCATTTTTCCCACCCCGGCCACTTGTTTCACACCCCCTTCCATTGGCCTAACTTTTACCGCCGGCGGAATCCTAGGCCATCTCCCTCCCCCTTTAATAATGTTTTTGTTTGCCGTTTTGCGGTTAATATGAAAATGTTGCCGATTCGGGCGGTCACAGTCCACTGAATCTCTCCCAAATTTTCTCTTTTTCACTCGTAAATCCGCCTCCAAATCGGTCGTTTTTTGTGTTGCCACGTGGCTGGTCGGTCTCCAATTACAATAATCAAAAAGTTTGTAAAAGAAAAACTTTCCGTAAAACTGAAGAAGGACGTCTTCCAATTTGTGTGTATTCGGAAACCGAAACATGTCGTTCCATATTCTTTTTTTTTCCGCCACGCGATGGCCTAACTTTTCCCCCCACCGAAACCTAGGCCATCGAACGCGTGTGGCCGTGCGTTTTTCTAGTCCCTCCGCGACGCGAATCGCACGAGTATTTGCGAACAACAACAAAAAGGAGAGAAAAGTGTGTAAGAAAGGTGTGACACTCTTCTCTCTTCAATTTTGCAACAAGAAAAGAAACATGTGTCTTTTTGTCCCCGAAATGAAGAGATATGGAGAGAAAAGAGTTCGCGAGAGAGAGAAACTATACAAGTGACCACCTGTCACGCGACACCTCACCCCCATCACTCGTCTTCGTTTCTCGCCCGTATTTCGACCGAACGCCTCTTCTTCTTCTTCTTTTGCTCCTCGTTTCTTGTGTCAAACTCGATGATTGATTGATTCGGATGGAAGAGAAAACTCGGTCGGTGGCTAGTCCCCCCTTCTCCTTACAAAGGAATGGTGGCCTAGAATCCGACAACTCCCGGCCGCACGTCTTCTATTTTCACTTTTCCGCCTCCTTCCATATCGAAATTAACCCCATTCCTCGCTTTCGCTCTCCTCAATAAACATTTTATGACGTGGATTCTTGCAGCCTTCCCCTTCTTTTCGATTTCTTGCCCTCTCAGAATGGTCGCATGATGGACGACATTCAGACGTTTTTCGACAAATATGTACATCTTCCCAGGTAAGGCGGGAGGGAGGGACTAGTTTTCCACTCTCGGAGAAAACTCTTCCATCTCACCTTTTCTCTCCATTCCATTGCAGCGAGATATCGAGCAAAAAGGATCACGCCTACATCCTTCTGATCCTCGTCTCGATCGTCCTCATCCTGATCCTTCTCGTCTGCAATCTGTGTTTGTGTTATTTCATTCGGCAACGAAGGCGTCGCGAGGTTCGTCCGCACGCGGGGGTCGAGGCGGTTTCTAGTCCCCCTCTCTCGTTTCAGCTCATCGACTATCCGTCCAACACGCTGCAGTACATCCCGTTTCCTCGGAACATCCGCAAGCCTTATCGAACGTCTTCGAACACGTCTTCGTCGAATCGAATGATGCTGCCGCCTCGTCATCACGTCTAATGTTTCTTCTCTTTTCGGGTCTTTCACCTACTTAATAAAGTCGCTTTTTTTTGGCAATTCTCGAGTTCCTATCTAGGCATCGGGGCGGGAGGGGGGTGGAGACTAGAGAACGCGACCTTCATTGTGCGCTGGCTGAGTGTGGGCAAAAGTATTAATAAAAATTGGAAAAAAAAAGTATCTGGGAAAATTCAAATGATGACCATAGGGACGAATAGATGGGCGTTTGGACGTTAATACGGGAATAGAGGGGGTTCGAAAATGTGCGGGTGGGACAAATCGATTATTTACAAGTCTCTGGATAGATCTAGACAGGGGTTGTTTATAACGAGAGAGGAGAGGAGAAGAAGAAGAAGAGAGGGGAATCGAGGATTTCCTGTTTTGTGTGGAGACGGTAAAGTGAACGGTTTGCGCTTACGGTTTCAAATTATGAGGGAGAGTGAGAGATTTAGGTTAGCTTACAGACGAAATTGTGGGGGGAATGGGGGGAGTTACGAGATGATCTGGCTGTTGATGTCCTCCACGTGCACGACGTGTCCTCCGTGGTGCTCCTCGTCGTACTGCTCCATGCCCGACATCTTCTGCATCTCGGCCTTGTAGTTCCTCATCTCCTGAACATCACTCATTTCGAAATGCGTTCCATCTGCTTCCCATCCGTTCTTACCTCCGCATACCGATCTTTGTCCTGCTGCGCCTTGTGCTCGTACATGTCCTTCGTCTCCTGTGACACCGTTTTCCACAATTTTCCCAGCTCCTGTGCCACTTGTCCCACTTTCCAGTCAGGGTGTGCGGACTGAATGTCGGGGCGCTTGTCTTGGGAGTAGAAGAAGAAGGCGGACCTGAAAATGACATGAATAATTCATCGAGTCGCAAAGTGCACACTGACAGGGCTCTCTTGGGCGCGTGCGGGTCCTTTTTGGCACGCTTCCGCTTCCTCATTGCGTCTTCTCCACCGTAGGCAGCGACCTGCAACGTCTCGTAGGAAATGGTGCCCTCGTTCAGGTTTTACATTATGCGTGCGCACAACGCCGGGTGATGATGACCCATTGACCAACACCACCACGTCTTCGGCCTCCTACACCATCAAAAACGATGTCTTCGAAGCGGCTTCTCACTCACCTCGGCTTGATATCGTTCCGCGTCCTTCTGGGCCAACTCGTAGAAACGTCGCTTTTCGTCGTCGACCATCGTTTTCCACTTTTCCGAGCACTTTTTCGATATTTCCGTCACTTGAACATTCTCATTCGGGTACTTCTTTTTGTGCTCTTCGTAACACATTTTTACGAAGAAGCCGTAGGGGGAAGTTTTGCCGCGTACCGGCGGTTTTCCCATGTCCCTTGCCGTCGCCTGGTACATCGCTGTTGATGGGTTTGGCTGCTGAAAGAGGACGAAATTTGATATTCTCTTCCTTCTGGCTTCTGTGTCAAGCTGGGCGACTTTCCCAGCCTCCTATTGGCCCAGGCGATGGCACAATCCACAGTGTTGACGATTACTCACAATGTTGTGACTCTGGTAGAGAGTCGGTGAAGAGCTGCTGGGGAAAATGTTTGCGCTGAAACCGGCATTCATCATATTCTCGTATTCGTTTTTCCCGCGTTTTCTTTTTTCTCGAAATTTTTGCCGAGTGTCGGTGTTGGCTCCAAGGAATCAGTTGCACGCCACAAGGAGAGCAGAGAGAGCGGTAGAGAGACGAGAATACAATAATTCGAATAGGGACGAGAGGCGAAATACGGCGTGAGGAGTGTGAAAGGCGAATCGAGAGGGAGTAGAAAGTCTTCGAAGCGCGTCGCTCTAGGCCTATGTGAGTGGAGAGAGAGTCTTTCTCTGTGTGTGTGTCTGGTGTTTGTGTGTATGTGAGGCGCGTCCGGAGGAGGAGAGGACGTCGTTGTCGAGACACAACGGGCTTCTTCAGAGACGCAGACGTAGAGACAAGGACGCATATAACATTTGCCAGAGACAGGCACGCGTCTGGGCCTCCGAAAAGCGTACGCTCTCTCACAACTTTTGCACAGCCGCCCAACGCGTATGTCACTCTCTTCTACCGTACATTGTGTATCTTTGCCCACCCCGTCAACGCGTCCGTCCACAGCACGGCCTCTACTCGGTGCCTCCGAGACGGATGAAACAGGAGAAGCGCGTGTGGAGACGCAGGCAAACAGAAATGAGGAAAGCGAAGGAAGGCCAACGCACAGAAACGCAACAAACGATGTCGATTTTGATTTCGAAAACAGATGCGCGGCGCGTTAACCAAAAACAGCTGAAAAAGGGCAAGTTTCAGTCGAAAAACGCATAAAATTCGCTCGGAAACAGTTCGTCGCTTCAAAATTCGAAATCAAGAATTTCGCCGGTCTCGACACGATATGCTTCGAAACTACGGTAGTTTTATAACTTTCTGGTTGCGCCTTTAAACCGTTTTACTTTATTTTTTATTTTATTTTATTTTCAATCTCTATTTTGCGAGCAGGTTTCACATCGAAAAGGCGAACGGACTACGGTAAGTTTAGAATGTTTTTCAATTTCTTATTTTTCGCCTCTTTCCTCCGTTCCTTTATCGGAACTCCCGATCTGGAATAGAAAAAAGCAGGAGACACAAGGTCAACTTGATTGATCGTATTTCGGCAACACAAAACATTCAAATTCCCGCCTCTCTCACCTCCGTTAATTTTATCTCTCGATGTGTGTGTGCGCCTCAAGGTAAAAATGGGCGGAGTCGGCGGCAACAAGAAGTCAGAAAGAGAGAAAAAGAGATAGAGAGAGAGAGAGCCGCATTCTAATTGGATGTGTGTCTGAGAGAGAGAGAGAGGAGCCGGGCGCCACACGGAGCTTTTGTTCCGCGCGGCAGCGGAGCTCATTTCCTTCTCTCCTTTCCTCATTTGTTTTCCGAAAATGACATGTGTTTGGCACACGGTTTACGATCCAATTCATGCAATTCTAATGGACACGTACGCGCGCTCCCAGGTGCAGGTGCAAATCGAAAAAAAAGAACGACGTTCGGATTTTTAAAAAAGAGAAAAGAAAAAGAATACCTCTTGAAAACGCAACAGCAACTGATTCCTTGAGAATTTTAGAGAAGTGAGAAGAAAAAAGTTCAAGAACGCGGTATTCGTCAAAGTATGGAATACATACACACACACACAATCAAAAAATATAAGGGTGAAAAAGAGGGAAGAGGAACCGTGAGGTTGAGAAAAGAGAGAGAGAGAGAGGAGAGAACGACGAAATGAAAGGAGGGGGGAAACGGGGCGGCGGCGAGAGATCAGGCGACGGTGCGGAGACGCAGACGACGAGGAAGAGTGTGGCGCGCGCGCCGTGACCGGAGAAGCAGAGAAGGAGAGACGGGGGGAGAAAGACAACACGCGGAGGGAAAGGAGCGGGGTAGCAGAATAGGCGATGATGACGAATGGAGGAGGAGGAGGAGGGAAACGGCGGCGGGGAAGCAGAAACCGAA
Source organism: Caenorhabditis afra (assembly GCA_963570955.1). Taxonomy (NCBI): domain Eukaryota; kingdom Metazoa; phylum Nematoda; class Chromadorea; order Rhabditida; family Rhabditidae; genus Caenorhabditis; species Caenorhabditis afra. The sequence continues at coordinate 6,125,465 of OY751534.1, forward strand.
ACAGCATCGATTCGGAAGCGCACCACACCGAACAAGAGAGCAATCGTTCCCTCCCCACCCCCGTTTTCTCCCCATCTTTCACTCATTTTGTGTTTTTGCCTCTAGCTCACCTTTTTGTTTGAGAACGTCTCGTTTTTAGGAGAATGCCGCTGGACTCGCCGGCGAAGCTCGAGTTTCCCCTCCACTGGGCGGTGTACACGGATCGGCAGTCGGATCTGAAAGAGTTGCTCGAGAACCGGCAGACGTTGGAGATCGACAAGATCGACGCGCGCGGACGGACGCCGCTGATGCTCGCCGTCACGTTGGCTCGCTTCGAGTGCGCACGCCTTCTGATGGACGCCGGCGCCGACGCGAGCATTCCGAACAAAGGTACGCCGATGATGGTTCTCTTCTCGTTTGACGTCTTCTTTTTCTTTCCAGAAATGTGGTCAGTGTCGAACGAGGCAGTGGCGCAGGGCAACGAGCAGTTCGTGAAGGACGTCATCCACCACCGCGACTTTCAGAGAGCCACTCGCGGAGCACAGGCGATGAAGCGGTCGCTGGAGAAGCTCGCCGAAGTGCCCGACTTCTTCTGCGAGATGAACTGGGACTTCTCCTCGTGGGTGCCGTTTCTGTCGGCGGCGTGCCCTTCCGACTGCCATCGCGTCTACAAAAAGGGCTCCAGTGTGCGGATCGACACGACGCTCGTCTCGTTCGAAGGCGCCAACTGGATCCGGGGCAATCAGTCGTACATGTTCCGACTCAGTCAGAACGGGTTCGCCGAGTTCATTGTGCTCGATCACGACGAGCGAGTGGCGGCTGTGCAGGAGCTCCGCGACGACGACATCTTCCACAGCTACCGACCGCTTCCCGGCTCGATGGAGGACAGGTGACCGACGAAACAGGCGGTGTTTTCCAGTCCCGATCGCTTTCAGACTGCACAGCACCATCTCGACGACCTACATCGACGTCGACAACATCGGATTCGAGCGGACGTCGCGAGGCTTCCTCTCCTGGTTCAGCAACTCGGAATCCAACGAAACCGTCGACGGGTACGACTGCAAAGTGCTGAACGCCTCCAACGTGCACCTCGTCACGAAACGACGTCTCGACCATCTGAATCGCGACGACCGGGAGCGTCTGGCGTCCAACGAGGCGTCCGAATCGAAGGCGGTGTCGAGTCTGAAAAAGATGATGTCGACGAACAAGACGGACGAGAACACGAAAAGGGACCTCTTCGCCGAAGGACTCACCGCCGATCAGTACCTCGATCCGAGCTACGAGTTCGAGGCGGGCGCCGACGTCGGAAAGCTGCGTGAAGTGGTGAAGCGGTCGAACGCCTTCAAGGCGACGTTGTGGATGGCCGACGAGTACCCGCTCAGTCTGCACGATCAGATCATTCCGATCGTCGAGCTGATGGCTGTCAACAGTCCCCACTTTGCACGTCTTCACAAGTTCATCCGTCTGCAGCTGCCAGCCGGCTTCCCCGTCAAAATCGAAATCCCGTTGTTTCACATTGTGAGCGCGCGCATCGGATTCCAGAACGTCAACGCGGCCGGCAAGCACGTGACGCCGATCGATAATCAGAAGAGCGTGGCGATCGACGAGGCGGCGTTCGAGATTCCCGACGGCTACGTGATCGACGACGACGGAAAGTACGGCATCACGTGGGAAGACGACGAGGATCGCAACAATCGGGGCGCGAGGGGCGGAGCCAACAGGGGACTAGGCAGTGAGTCTCTCGGTTCTTCCGACACACGCAACCAAATCGCGCATTTTCAGACAATCTGGACGAGGACATGATGCTGCAATTGGCGATAGAGCAGAGCCTCCTGGAGCATACGGGCTCGGCGAGCTCTCGTGCTCGAAACGAGGAGGAGCTCCTCGAGCAACTGTCCCGAATGCAGCACGTCTCCACCGATGCGAACAGCGCCGACACCGAGTTCTTCCGCGCGATCCGCGACTCGCAGGCCGAGGAGGAGCGTCGTCGTCGCGAAGAAGAGCAGTTCGAGGAGGAGCTGCGGAAAGTGCTCGAGCTGAGCAAGACCGAGCAGTAGTAGTAGTTGAAAGTTATCGATTTTTCACCGGGTCTGACTATTATTTTTAATGTAATGTATTGAGTTTAACTTCTCTGAGTATTATCGAATAAAGCATGCTTCATTCACTCTCTGCAATAGGAGTGTCCGTCGAAGAAGCGACGATGCTCCAAATGGAATCCGCTCATCGAGAACATCATGCAGAACTGGTTCGAGTCCTCCAGATTCTTGCTGATGACGTGGCACAACGAGAGAAGGTCAGTGAATCTGGAAGGAGCCGACGAGGGGAAATTGAGAAGACACAGCTGGAAGAGCGCCGACGAGAACGTCTGTTTGTAGGTGGAAAGCAGAGAAACGGCGGACGGAGAGAGGTTGGAGACTGCTGAAAGCGTGGCCGAGAAATTGGACGGGACGGAAAGTTAGGCCACTCGCCTGGATTGCACGCGAAGAGAGCGGCGAGCAGCAGGAACTCCTCCTTCCGAATTCGCAGCTCGACGAGCCGTCCGATGAGCCGAGATCTCAACTTCATCGTGAAACTCCGCGACGAGATCGGCCTCTCCGTCACCGGAACGACGTCGGTTCCGTCGGCGAACTGCATGCTCTCCTTCTTCGCCACGTAGCTTCGGAAGCCCATCGAGAACAGATAATCGCGGTCGAACGACGCCTTCACAAGCGTCTCCAGATCTGCGACGCCGAGAAAATTGGCAAACTCGAACTTTTTGAGCGTGTCGATCGCGACGGCCTGCTCGACGAAAACCCACTCGATGAGGCCACGTGGCTCTCCGTTTTTGGGTCTCGCCACGAATTGGAAGGCGCCCGCGACGACCTCATCGACGCTCGCATCCGTCGGAATTCCGAAGTTGAGAGCACGATGGGTACGGTAGGCGTCGAGCTCGTTCAGTTTGCCGATGAGGTACGCCATCTGATTCGGGCTCGCCGGATTCGTCGGAACAATTTCGACTTTCCGCATCCTCATTCCAGCCGTGATGCACTTTTGAAAACGGCACGATTTGCAGTTTTCCGCGCAATTCGGCGCTTTCTTGCAAGTGGTTTCGACGAGTTTTCGAGACGCGCGAAAACGGCGGAAGAACATCTTGCACGCATTACAACAGTAGACCTGGAAATGACGTTTTGATGACATCACTGGGTAGATCTCGTTTCGCTGATTCGAAATATACCCCAACTTGCCCTTTTTGCTCTTTTCCCAACTGAGATATGGACTAGGAAAGTTATTGTCCCAAATTTCTGAAACTCTGACTTTCTCCCTCTCTAATTCCTTTCTAAAACGACCAAACAAGTCAAGTTGGGGTATATTTCGTATCAGCACACTAAAGTCTATCGTTCTAAATTAACTATTTACAGAAAAAACGTGTGACAGCTGTCACGCGTTACGGTAAACACACTCACTCCATAACTGAAGTCAGCTGTGAATTTCAGGCAGACGGCGCATTTCTCCGCCGAGCAAGAGCTCATTTCTGACTTAGAGCTAGACAGAAAGTGGGTGAAAGTGAGAAATCGGCACATTTGGACACACCGCCAGCAGAGACACAGAGATCAGATTAGCTGAGCACAGAGAACAAGCACAGGTGCTCATTATCAGATCAGAAGCGTAGTGTGTCGTTTCTAGTTTGGAAAAGGAAAACATGCCAGAGCTCGCGAATTTTGTCATCCTTCGTCTCCACCTTGTTTTTGCTCGTTTTTCCTTCTTCCCAGTGGTAGGAGACCAACAACTGCACGGCGTTCATTTTTCGACCTTTGGAAGAGTGAGAGCTAGTCCGCGACGTGCGCTTGCTAGGCCATGGCCATTTTTTGGTGGTTTATCGGGTTTTTCTCGAGAAACAAAACAAAATTCGAAAAAATAGCACACAACTTTTTGAAGAAGACCGATACGCATCTTTTAAAAAAAAGAGCGCAAAAAAATATGGATTCTCCTCGGAGGAGTAGGGATTTGAAAATGCGTGGCCGAGCTGATTTTTCTCTTCCATGCGAGGTTATTTGGAGATATCTGGACTTCTAGCACGAAATTCAAAAAAATGGCACACAACTTTTTAGAGGAGCTCGATACGCATCTTTTAAAAAAAAGAGCGCAAAAAAATATGGATTTTCCTCGGAGGAGTAGGGATTTGAGTGGAGCTAGCTGGTTTAACAAGACGGAACACATGATTTTGGGGGAATTTGTTTTTAAGGCAATATAATACGCATTTTTTTAGTCGATTACAAACATTTAATGCCGATTTTATCAAAAAACTGCTTCAAAAAAGCTTGTAAAAATTAAATCGCAAAACCTGAAAACCGCGCCGCAGGTTTGCAGAATCGCGTGCGCAAGTTGCGGTGGGCGGAGTCATGCGCGCTGATTGGCGGCCGCGCTTTTCTACTGCAGGTCGTGAAAAAAACACCGTGAACTGAATTCAAACGACGCGCGCATTTGACGAGTTCGGTGGGGCGCACTTGCACACACGCTTTTACGAAAACAATCAAAATCGGCGGGTTTTCCGAGTTTTCACCGTTGTTTTGCACTTTTTTCGATTAAAAATCTTCGTTTCTGCAATTTCAAATGTTTTTTACTATGAATGGTATCTTCTAGGCTCGAATGGAGTCCACTAAAGAACCAGAAGATGTTCCAGTCCAGGAAGAGGTCGCCACAACCGAAGAAGTCCCTGAAAAGGTGTTTCGAACGGTGATCGTCGACAATCTGCGACATCCGGGCAGCTGGATCACGAACAGACAGGTGATTATTCTGAAAGTAACGCTTTTTGTTTACCAAAACTTAATTCCAGTTCCAACAAGTTCTCAACCGATCCGTCCGCTTTTCGGCGTCCTTCGATCGTCCAGAAGACGCCGATGAGAAGGTTTCCGACTTTAAAGTTCAATCGATAATCCCTTTTGTTCAGCAAGTGAAGTACGGCCAAATCGATATACTTTTCAAAAATGCAAAGTCAGCTCGAAGCGCCGTCAGCTCAATCCAGAAGATGTGGATCGACGGAGCGAAGCCGACCGTCAGAGTGGACCCACGCTTCTGTACGTGGGATTTTGTTTCCTATTCTATCTATCGATTTTTCAGGGGAACTGGACATTTCCGATCCAGGGCGACGATTCTTCGCCATCTCCGACGACGCCTGCCTCGTTTTCGTGCTCGACGTGCCGCAGAGTGTCGATGTGCACATGATGACGTATCTGCTGGGTGGCGAGGAGCCCGTCCGCTTCAATAAGCTTCGTATGCCCACGTCGAACGGATTTCTGCAGGTGGAAGCGATCCTTCCGAATCCGGAAACTGCTGCCAAAGTGTTAACGGGACCTAACAAAGTGAGCATCAGCGACGAGCATCAGGAGACCGTCGTCACGTGAGTTGCGATTCGAAATGTTGCGAATCTACAAAGGGCTTCTTGTTTTCCAGTCTTCTGAGTTCGCGCGAGTACGAATTATACACCAAAATGGAAGAATTCGCCGAGAAAAAGCCGGAACCCGCCGTGTCGGAGCCCGTCGAATGCGCCGCCGGTTCGCTAGCTCCCGAGTTGAACGAAGATGTGATCCTCGACGACCTGCTCAAGCTAATCGAGGAGAATCGCGTGAATTTCGCCGAGATCACTACGAAAGACGAGCTGTACGAGTTGTGCGACACCGTTTCGGCGCGCTACAACGGAGTGCCCGACTCGATTCTGAAGCCGGCGATGGGAAACGCGCTACAGAGACACCTGAACCGAACGGAAGTGCACTGGATGCGTTCGCACATCGAGGAGCTGCTCCAGATGTGGCGGCTCGAGACGATGCGTGAGCAGATCCACGAGAGGCCGACGTTCGTCTCGATGGAGACGGTCGACTACAAACCGATTGTGGAGGAAACGAAGGAGAAGAGCAAGAGTGCCACGAAGCGACAGAAGGCGGCGAGATCTCAAATGGGCATCGGCTCTTTCTTGGCCGCGAACCGCGAGCGGCTCATTCTCGAGCACGGCGACGTCGAAGTGGACTCCGACGATGACGGCAACGTGGTGATCGGCGGAGAGATGTTGACGTTCGACTCGTGGGCTCGCATGTCGAAAACGAAGGGAAGCGGTGTGGTGAGAGCGAACGATGACGGTTCGAAAAGCGTCGGAACGGGCGGTCTCACCAAAAAGCAGATGCGGATGGCACGAACAGTCGAAGGAATGGATCAAGAGGAGTGGAGGCAGTGGAGAAAGAAGAAGAGTCAAGACAGAAAAGCAGAGACGAAGGCGAGAATCATGAGAAAAGGAGCCGAAGAGGAGAATGAGGAACCTTCGGAACAACCGGAAGAAGTCGCTGCTCCGCCGCCGCCTGCACCAGCGGCCAAGAAGGATCTGGACGAGGGAGAGATAGATTCAGAGGAGGAGAAGGCAGAGTCGCGTGCGAACAAGAGAAAGGCGGCGCAGAAGATGTCGGACTCTTCCGGCTCGTCGTCCACCTCTTCGTCGGAAGACGACGCAGACACGCCGCTTGACGCGCGTAAACGACGAAAGATGCGCAGGAAGAAGGAGAGAAAGAATCCGCGCAACGCCGCCACGTCTTCCAGTCAGCCGAGTCTCAACCCGCAATTCATGATGATATTCGAGAACCGGAAGTCGATAATTGCTCAGATGTCGTCGAGTCACAAGGCGGCGTTCGCCAAAGCACTTTCTCAGGTAAAAAAGAAATAGGAAATAGAAGATTTAATGTTGTCCTTTCAGATTGTTCAAAACAGTTCCAGTGCAAAGTGACCTGACTACTCCTCTATTGGCCATTGAATTTTCTTAAAATCCCAATCTTTCACATGAAAATACAACTGCGATGAACCTGTACGAGTTTCCCATGTTCTCATTTTATTCGAAACCCTTTTGAATCTTCAAATTTACAAACTGAAACTTGACATTAAACTGGATAGATTCGGGTTGGAATCCGACGATCCGGTGGTGTTCAGAAGGGTTTCCACGTCGATTCCACTGGATTCCAACGTTTCGAGAGCAATTGCCACTTGCGAAGAACCGCCGAGCGCCGACTTGAGAGCCCCGAGCAACTGGAGCAGTTCGGATGAGTCAATGACTCCCCGCAACTCCTTCCAGAGCTCTTCGATTGTGAATTCCGACGTTCCGAGCTTCTGGACAGCGGCGAGGATCTTCTGTTTCAAAGAAGTGTCCGTGAGATCGGAGGCCGCGAATTGGAGAAGGGACGAGTTGAGACGGAAGGAGAGCAGCGACTGGAGGACGGCGTTGCCAGGGGAGACGGTCGAGATGTCGTCGCTCTTCGGATCGAGCGAGCCGAGCATCGAGAGCAGATCGGAGGTGTCCGTCGAGTTTCCGAGGTCTTCCTCTTCTCCCGATCCTTCGCTTCGAACTGGGATTCTTCCATCAAAACGTCCTTCGCCGGATCCTTCTTGCGGGTCTTCTCCGGATCCTTCGTGGGAGTCGCTGACGTTGAATCGGCCCTCCGAGACGACTTCTTCCGACGACAGAAGCGTCTCTTCCAGATAGTCCTCTCCTCGTCTTCTCGGAGGCGCCGGTGTTCTTCTCTTCCCTCTTCCACCCCTTCCTTCCGTCAACCCCTTCATCACGTCTCCGATCGTCCGATTCGCCACCCAATCGTACTGATCCTCGCTGACATTGAACCGGGCGAGGCAGTCGTTCGAGGCGAGCGAGGCGAACGAACACATCGAGAGGTACGTGCAGACGATCGAACCGATCGATTGGTTCCGAGAGACGTTGAGCAGAGAAACGGGAGTTATGTTGAGACACGAGAGCAGTTGCGAAACGTCCACTCGCTGTCGCATGGGCTCCGCGAGCATCGGACGAGAGTTCAGACCGACGAGCGAGGAGAGGAGCTCCTGAAGAGAATCATGATGGCCGAGTCGGCGGCTAGTCCCTCTCACCTTCGTGCTATTCTTCGTCGCCCCATCGGGAAGAAAGTCGATGAGATTCTGAAGACGTCGGCTCAACGAGCTCATCACTGTCTTCAAGGAGACGTCCACCCGGGAACCGCGCCCCTTCGCGGCCTCTTCGAGAAGATCGCGCACTTCTGCGATCGTCGTCGTCGAGAGATTCACAAACTGCTCGCAACTCGGATAGACGGGAAGAAGCACGTCACCTGAACCATCAGAAGACGTCGTCGTCACGTTGGGACCCGGAAAACACGGCATCGCCTTCCGGAACTCTGAGATCGGAGACGTGGCGGCGATTTGTGAAGACGTCACATTCTGCCACGAATGAAAGAGCTGAAACATCGAAATAACCGAAAGAAGCGAGAAGACGTCGTCGTTTCTCACCCGCGTCACTTCAGAAGACGTCAAATTCGTTCCGACGGTCAAATTCAGCGAACACAACGGTTCGAGGACGTCGCCGAACAGAAAATCGCGATGCGAATTCACCAGAATCTCGTTCGGATCGACCCGATTCGCAGTGAAAACGACGGAGAAAAGGGCGAGAAAACGGGCGTTCCACATCGAAACGAAGCGAATGAAAACGCGAAGAAACACAAAATTTCGTTTCTGTTGCCATTGGAGTTGTCCCGATTGTCACGGAAACCGAGAGAGAGCGAGGGAAAGCGAGAGACGCAGACAAGTAGTCGTTGGCCTCGGAAAGGGGGGCTCTTTTTGAATAATGGAAGGGAGGAAGTGGGCGTCTCGCAAGAAAAGAGAGACAAAAAGAACAATCTTTATTTCCTCCTCCGTTCAGATTCTCGTCGGCGCCAACGTCAACGAGTTGACGACCTTCGGAACGCGTTTCCACTCGCTTCCCGTCCGTCGGAAGCTCTCGACGACGACGACGGACGACGTCTTCAGCAACGCCTTCTTCGACGGCTTCTGCTTTTCGAGCTGCTCGTAGAGCAAGTCGAAACAGATCGGTCCGAGGAAGAGCACAAGGTTCGGAATCACGCGCAGCACTCTGAGCAAGGAAACTACCGTAATCCGAAGAGATGGGGCTCTCTCACTCGATGGCCGCCGATTCGATGCGTTTCGCCGTCTCCGACGGGGTCTCGGGCTTCGACCAGTTGAAGCGACTCGCGCCGACGATCACCTCGAACTTCAGATTCTTGATGTCCGAATCGCGCGCGATCGGGAACTGAATAGACGGGGGACTAGTAACCTCGCGGAGGGGAATCCGAGTCCCCCATGAATGGCCTCTCTTTCAGCACTCATATCTTGAAAACTAGAAGAGATGGAAGAAAAGTGTCAACTGACAAACGGTAGCCATTAAAGAAAGGAACATTTTGTCAGTTGACAACTTTTTCCTATCTCTTCTAGATTTCGAGATATGACCGCTGAAACCCGTACCTTGTCGTTCTTCGGCTCGCAAAAGTAGTAGCTCGAGCGCAACACCGTCTTCTCGCCGCACGTCTTCGCAATTCCGTTCGCCACGTGCAGAATCTGAAGGTGTGGCGACGAGAAGAAGGCGAACGACGCCATCGACGACGTCTTCCACGTGGCCCTCATCTCGGAGACGATCACCTCGTGGCACGTCTTCACCATCGACGGCACCACGTCGCCGGGCACGCGGACCAACGTCAACTGCCAGCCGCCCTTCGGCGCCGTCGTCGTCTCTTTGGAGCCGTCGCGATTCGAAATTTCCGGCAACGTGTCGGCGTCGGAGAACGGAATGTCCTCGACGCGGTGAAGATGTGGCTTTTCGTGCGCCATCTCGATTCCTTTTCGATTGATATCCAGGGAAAAACGGTTGGAAGAAGAGAGAGAGAGAAATGAGCGGATGTTTCTGGAAGTTCTCGAAGGACCTAAAAAGTAGAGTTTCACGCGAGAACCAGAGCAGCAATTCATCACATTAATCGGACAAGAAGTGAAAGAGGGAATAAGAGAAACAGAAAGATACCCAGAAGAAGAAGAAGAAGGAGGTGGGAACAGGAAACAGGGGAAATGCAGAAGGGGGACTATCACAAGGGAATCGGAGCAAATCGGTCATTTAGTGCGGGATGGGATGGGGATGTGGGAAGAGTTAAAGCCAGAAATCGAATGGGGAGGGAAAGGGTGGGAAACTGATTGAAACGTGACGGAGGCAATAAATTAGAGTTTCTTTCGCGGAAACAAACGAGATACCCATAGATCGTGTGTCACGTGACACACAAAAACATACAATACTAGAACAAGCAAGAAGAAGAGGGAAGCAACTAGATGGAGAAGAAGAAGAAGGAAATGAGCAACAACAGAAAGAGCAACTGAGGGGAGCCATTAGCTGGGCGGCTTCGCGCCGTGCTCGATCGCCTTCGCCTCGTTGTACTCTTTGAACTTCCAGTGCTGGTACGGATCGTCGTACTGGCAGGCGACCATCTCGAGTTTCGCCCCGTCGCGCGTCATTCCGAGACACTTTTGGGAGACGGCGTGCTGGAGGCGGCCAGTCTGAAAATGGTACAGTAATCCAGATGATCCTTGAGGGAAAAGACGAACATCGTGATTGTATCGCCACTCCTGGTTTCCCTTCATTCCGTGACACGGGAAAACCATCACATCGTTGCCGGCGTAGTCGACACAAGACTCGTCTCGTCGGATCTCGCCGTCCTTCGAGAGCATCCAGTACTGAAAATGGGACCGTTTCCGGGGTGAAAGCGTGCGGGAAGGGATCTGAAATCGCGCGCGCGCCTCCATCTGAAATCGACTTACCTGTCTGGAATTGAGAAAAGAGAGCACCGGGAGACAGTCGTTCTACCTACAGTAATCCCTATCCTAGACCCTTTCAAACCTGATTTCCACCCTGATTGTGGCACTGATACATGCCGAACTTGTTGCCGGTCTTGCCGCCGCCCGTCTTGTAGTCGATGCACTGACGGTTACCGCCGCCGGCGTTTCGCAGCTGAAGAACTCTCGGGAAATGGGGGAAAAGGGAGAGGAGAAGAGAAAGATGAAGAGGATGATGATGTTGATGAGAAGAGTGAGTAGTAGTGGTGACGGTGCAGTGTGTGTGATGCACTGGACACACGGAACAAAGAGCCGATCCCACCGTCCACCGAACACGTATTTTCTATTGAGGGCCTCATTCGTCAGAGTTCCTGGAACCCTCCTGAAAGTCTGCAAACAATCGTTACCCACTGAGCCCCGAAAGGATCTATGTCTACAGTAATCCCGCCCACTGTTCCATCCGGTGCTCTCTTTCCTCGGCTCCATCGCGGCTCTCCAAACACGGCTTCGCGAGAGCCTCTTCTTTCTTTTCCAACCTGATTGCCGCCTTGCTCATGACACGGATACGGCGTGATCGCCTTGTTCTCGACGTCTTCGCCGACGGCACTGTCGAGACATTGCGAGGATTGCGCGTTGCGCAGCTGAAAACGCCGGCCGTTCGAGGGGGTGACTCAACTGACCTGATTGCCGCCCTGACCGTGACACTGATATGTGCCGACGGGCCGATTCTTTTCGTGCCGGCCCACCATGCAATCGAGACATCGTGCGGGTTGCACCGCACTGTTGCGCACCTTCAAACACCAAACGACCACATCAAGGCAGATAGAACGAGAAAAAGAGAATGAGAAAGTGAGAGGAAGAAGTGCTCAAACATGGCTCTTTGCGCCGATGGCCGTATCACTTGTCCGTCGTGTAGCTCGCGATTGGGATCGTGCAAGAATGCGATACGCATCAGACAGAAGCACACTGCACACTAACGGACAAGTGATACACTCAACTAAGCTAGAGTCATGAACCGCGTCGCGACCGCAACGCAGCATCTACAGTAAGGAAAGGAGGGGGAAATGGAAGTTAGAAGCGAAGGAATTCAAAAAAGAGGAGAAGAGAACTGGGTGAGAACATGCGGGAAGCATTCCAAAATCGATCGAGATTATCAGGCAAACGAACGAACGAGCACACACAGACAGAGAAAGACATGCGGAGAAGGCGTTGGCGTTTTTTGGCTCGAAAAAGTACAGTAACCCGGCACGCAGGAGAATTGGCACATTAGGAAGGATCACGGTCAGATCGGTAATCAGATTGGTTTTTTTTTCTGTGTTTTTTGTTTGTTGGTATGTTTAGTTTTTAAGAATCCTGAACGGATCGGACGGACACCCGTTGGTTTCATTTCACCTGAACCGAACGATACACGTGGCACGACTACAGTAGCCCTCCGAAGAAGAGGTCAGTACTGTAGTCGGAACCATCCGGTAAGAACTGAAAAACCAAGGAACCCAAAGCGTTTTCGGGGGAAAGATTAGGGTAAATGAGAAATGAGAAAGTGAGATTTCGAGAGAGAGAGAGAGAAGTGGTAGAGAAAAGAAAAGAGGAAGAAGGAAAGGAGTAATAACGAATCGGGAAAAAGACGTACCTCTCCCTTGGCGATCGATTCTCCGGGCACAAAGAGCTCCGGGTAGATGTTGTCCAGGTACCATTTGAAGGATTTGCACCCGAGATCCGAGCGGAGCTTCTTGCGCGCAGAAACGTCTCCAAAGTCGCCCTGGAACGAAGGGAAACCGTGCTCTTTTGCTCCAAAAACGGGTGACCTACGAGTTGGTTGTTGATTCGTTCGTAGTAGTACGTCTTGTAGTCGTCGAGCCAAACTTCTGCCAATCGAATCGAGTTCCTTTTGAGCACGTTGACTCCCGTCCTCCACTTGTACGGAGACCTCTTTCTGAAGACGTGACCGACGTGCGAGCACGGCACAATCTCCAGAGTTCCGCCGCACATCCAGATTTTGAACGAGAGCTCCAGATTCTCGCCTCCCCAGATGTCGAAGCCCGGATCGTACGTGCCGAGCTTCTCGAAGTACTTCTTGTCGATCGAGAACAGCCCGCCGGCCATCGTCGGCGATCGCACCGGATCGATGGCTCTCGTTCGGTTCTTGCGGTCGCGCTCCGGAATCGAGTGCCAGTTGAACTGGAGACCCCAGTCGAAGCCGCCGACGGACGTGAAGTAGGCCTTCGAGTGGTGGTACTCGAACGTGTTGTCGTCGATGACGTCGATGACGGGACACACGACGGTCGTCGGATCGCTCTTGATCCGGTCGAGCAGCGGCTCGATCCATCCCTCCATGCACTCGCAATGCGAGTCCAGGTAGGTGAGCACCTCTCCGGTGGCGATGGCGGCTCCGCGGAGACGTGCTCGGATGAGCCCCTCGCGTTTCTCCATTCGCAGAATTTTGACTTTGCCGCCGAACTGCGACATGTACTCTTCCAGCGGCCGTTTCGTGTGGTCCATATCTGAGAAGTCGTCGACGAGCACGATCTCCTCGAGCAGATTCGGGGGCGTTCGTTCGAGAACCGAATGGACGGTGCGCAGAAGAACGGACCAGGCCTCGTTGTGGAAGCAGACGATAACGGAGGTGCGCGGAAGGCCCGACTGATACTTTTCCGTCTTGCACTCGGCGTCGATGTTTGTCGGAAGCGTCCGATGCACCGAAATCATGTCGGAGGCGTACTGGTTGAACGCGTTGTTCAGCATTCCCTTGTCGTACTTCGACTTCTCTTCTGGTGACAGCTTCTGGAAATTCTGAAGAGTTCGGATTCCTGGAATCTCAAATACTCACCGTTTTATCAACGATAACTGCTTTTCCGAGCTCTCCGGCCTGATTCGCGTCGCCTTTTTTATAAATCGGATCGTTCGGATCGACCATGAACTTTGGTTTCGCCAGATTTCCGCCCGCCTGCTCCTCCTCGATCCGATTCGATTCTGGAGCCGGCTCGGCGGGCTCCGCGGGTTCCGGCTCGATGGGAGCACCGAATCCAGTGATAACATTCGGTTTTCCACCGGATTTCGGCACGATTTTCGGGTGTAACGCAAGACTTTCTGCTTGCCTATTGTTGAAATCCGGCTGAAAATTGAAGTTTTCAGTAATTTTTTAAAAATAAATACGAATTACCTGATTGTTATTACTTGTGACGGCGAAGAAAATGAGCGAACAAAGCCATACGACTGGAATTAAGAGGAGCACTTTTAGAATCGCCTTTTTCTTGAACAATATCATGTTTGTGGCGTGCTAGGCCCACTCGGCGTGGATTAATCGACCCGTATCTGCAAAAAGTACACATTTCTCACAGTTTTTGAGTAAAATCTAGTCAAAAAGCGTGAAATTGGCGAAAAAACAGTGAAATGAGGCGCCAGTCACCTAATTTGGGCTTTCCTGCCACTTGTCCGTGTGGAGTACACGACCGAGAAATCCAAATTTGGGGACGTGGCCGACACGTGACAATCATCGCCAATTCGGCCAGTTTTTGGCCAATTTCACATTTTAAAGTATAAGACTCACCGATGATTTGGCGTGGCGTGGCACTTTGGAAGGGGGGAAAACTCAATATTTGAATTTCGCGGGTCTTTTTTTTCTGGAAATCGAGAGTAAAACGGTGGTGAAAACAAGGGAGAGAGCGGAAGAGAAGGAGACGAACATTTGAAATGCAAACTTTTTGTGATTGGTCAGTTCAGAAACAAAAGTGACGTGGCATTGAGCAAGCAGAGACGACACTCTTCTCTCTGTGTGTTATCATATTTAAACAGTTGGAGAAGACCCAATTGGTCGCGCGCGCGCACAGAACAGAACCACTCTTTTTGTGTTTGATTTTCGCGGCACCCCGCAAGTTCAAAGTGCTCGAGAACTGTAATGTTTCAAATGTGTGAGAAGTGCGCCCTACTGCACGCCTTCTGAAAAGGGAAGAAAGAAGGCGGGAGGAGTGTGATATACGTCCTCTCTTATCACTTTCAAATCGGCCGGTACACACCTTCTACTCAAACAAACTTCTTTCCGTTTTCAGCTGTCTGAAAGTGTTTGGGGGAGAGAAACGCTGCTCTGAAAGCGGGTGAGCAGCCGAAGAAGAGGGGAGAATAGCACATTTGTGCTCGGCGGCCGAGCAGCAGCTCGGTGCTCAATTGAGCGTGACCTACTTTTACCGCGCGCGCTCGCGCACTCGTTTTCCTCACCTATCCTGTACGTTCGTTTCGTGGCGAGACCCGTCGCGTGCAACGTGGCTTTTTCTCTCTTTTTCGGTGCCGACCGATGGTTATTTATGCAAAACGAAGAAAAAACGTGTCGATTTCTCGCTCTTTTCTGCTTTTGCAAACATTTATGGACGCGCGCGCGCGCATCGAGAGAATATATGGTACTTGAAGACGCGAGGGGAACCGTAGCGCGATGAGGGAGAAAGCGGATCAAAAAACGCGAGATGTGATTAGTCATCATCAGAAGACGTTCTCTTCTTCTTCTTCTTTTTCTTGATTTCGGCGACGTTGCAACTACATTTGATTGATACGGTGGTGGCCTAGAATCTGGAAGCAGCGAAAGTTCGGCCAGGGAAAGCTCAGAGTTGGCCTAGAATCCGACTGTCCGCAAAGCTAGGCCACCGGCGAATTTCCGACATTCCGATGTTTACGGGTGTTGCGGGCAGGAAAGGGGGTGGAAAGGAAATAAAAACCACATGGTCCAATGGGGGCCTTTTCTCTTGTTTCCTCCTCTCCCTCGGAGGCAACAATAATTCAAAGAGATTGACAAAAAGAAGTGTCGTTCGAGAATGAAATTGAATTCGGGAAGAACAGAACAGAACAGGAGAGGAAGAAGAAGAATCGAAGGCTTCTTCTTCTTCTTCGTCTCGTTTATCCCCGTCTCTCTTTTGTATTGTATTCCACCATCATCGACTGTCTTTTCTCTCGTCCCTCTCTCTTTTCCCGCTCCATCTCCCTCCGTTTCCACGCCGCAAAAGCTTTTGCGAACGAATATAAATATAAACACACGGAAAGCTTGCGGCGGTGGCGAGAGAGCGCGCGTTCTCGAGAGACGCAGACAGCGCGACGAGAGAGTGTGGCGCGCGGAGAGAGTGCGAGACGACGAGAGACGCAGACGCGGAACAACCGAACACCTCATTTTTACACGTCATCGCACCTTTTAGCCCCCCACACCACACACGAATTGCGCGAAAAAAACGGTTGAAAGTTCGCGGGATAATTTGAATTGTGTGCAATTTGGCGTAAAATCAAGTGCTTCTTCTTCTTCTTGAACAAGCCCGCAAATTGTCGTCAAAACTTTGAAAGTGGCGAGAAAAACGAGGGGATTTCAAGGCAAAAAAAGAGAGAAAGAGGGGGGAGAAACGAGTGAAAATGAAGAGATGTTGGTTTCCCTCGAGAAAACCTCGCATTCGTTTCCGTCGGATTGCGGTCACTTTCTTCGACTGTTTAATCATCGGCTGATTCTCGATTCATCGGGAAACTATTTAAAACACGGGGTGGTGGTGAGAATTTCATTCGATTCGCGCGCGCGGGAATTTCGAATCAGAACGAGTTATTTATGGGCTCGGCGAGCCAACGGAGAAATTAATTTTGTTTCGGTCGAGTCACCGATTCATTTATTTATTTATTTACGAGTACGTACGTGTTTCCAATCGAAAATATGTCAATTTTATGAGAATTTGTGCGTCCAAAAAATGTCAATCGGATTACAAATATTATTCGTCCATTGAGTGAAATTCGTATCGAAAACAACAAAATTTGTATGGAAAAAGAAGGGGGACCCACACGGGGTTACGGTAGTTTTGGAAGCGCGCGCTAATTATGAGAAGAAACGGTTTTCAGAAAAAGAAGAAGAGGCGGGAGGAGGGACTAGTTTTAGCTAATTATTCGGGAGAAAAGTGGGGGAGGACTAGTCCTTTTCGAATGAATTGGTTCGGTTCCGAACTGTGTGAACGATGGCGGCGTTTGTCGCGCAACGTGTGCCAGATGTCGTAAGATATGATGCATTTGGCGGGGATTACAGTAATCAACGCAAATTGTGTGCATTTTGTCGTCAAATACAGTATACTTGTAAGTTGTGCATTTTGTCGTCAACTTCGGTGCATTTCTTCGAAAAAGTTCAAAAAACAGTGTTTTGTCTCGTATTTAACCGCGCAAAAAAAGAGAAAAAGAGGGAAAAAAGGAAAACCAATTTGAAAACCGGAAAAACGAGTATTTTTGAGGGTAACGGGGGGGAGAGGCGAAAAACGGTATTTTCGCGGGGTCGTCCCCCCTTTAATCCGTAACTCGCTTCCCTTTTTTCGATTTATTCGGACAGAGAGAAAGCCAAAAAACGGGCGAGAAAACGGAAGGGGGGTCGCGAGAAAATTGTGCTGTTTGCAAATATTGACAAAGTTCGGGACGGCCTTCTTTTTAGTGACCCGCTCTTCTTTTCGAATCGAAAGTGCGCTCCATCGCGAAAAACAATATATATTTAATTGGTCTCTCGGAAAGAGAAAACGAAACGAGAGAAACCACGGAAACGACTCCGTCCGATTGACACGGAATGGGAAAAATGAGGAGAATTTCATAAACACACGATGGAAGAGGAAACGCGGGGCGAAAAGTTCGGCCATCCACTCCGTTTGGAAAGGAAAGTGGAAGGGTGGCCTAGAATCCCCTAATCGGATTTCTCGTCCCCCCCGTGGCTACAGTAATCCGGGGGGCACACAAACTACATTCTCTCGGGGGAAGCAAAAAAAGAGATGACGTGCCATTTCTTCTTCTGCTCTCGCCCCCTCATTGTCAGGTTTCCATAAACAAGATTGCTTTTTTTCTTTCTTTCTTCTGTTTTCCTTATTATTTGTCCCCCCTCCATAGAATGTTGTTCTTCTTCTCTTCCTAGTCTCATTAGAGCGCGTTTGCAATGAGAAAAGAGAGAAGGGAACTGGTAGCGTGTGTGTAATTGGAAACAAAAACGATAGAATGCGAGAATCTCTTCTCACCACCGCCCGAATCTTATCTCGCCGGCGCATCTCTCTCAATACTTCTCACAACGCCGTCTTCAGAAGACTTCAGAAGAAGTGGTTGTTGAGTAAAGAAGAAGGCGTGAATCGAGAGAAGAAGATTGGCACACGGATAGCCGAGAAGAGAGTGTGGGGGCGAAAAAAAACGATTAGAAAACGGGAGAGGAGGGCGTGAAGGTCGAATTGGAGCGTTCCGCGCTTGACCCGAATCCGGGCGTCTCAAACGCGCCGAAAAGGGTATATCAAATAAATAGTAAAAAGCCACAAATCACTGGGAAGAGGCCCCCCGGAACGTCAGTTGGTCACTCTATTTGTCTCACCTCTGTCGACAACAAAAACAATCTCTCTCTATCTCTTCCAATGGATTTTTAATATAAAAACAACCGAACGGGCAATATGAAATTCATATCAGCCAGTGAAAAAAAAGGAAACCAACAGAAACTAATGTAGAGTGGGATAGGAAAGAGGACAGAAGAGAACCGAAAAAAAAACAGGAAAAAGTGCCGAGAATAATTTAGAAAAGGAGCGAAACAACGGGGGAAAAACAGAGGAAAATGGTCAGATAGCGTCGAGAAAACCGAAAAAACGACCGAGAGCGGGGAGGAGATTAGTTGTCGTCGAGGAAGAAGAACTGGCCGCTCTTCTTCTGCTCCACGTCCTTCACCGACTCTTTCTTGTTGATGCGCGGCCGGTACGTCTCCTGATCGCGGCGGAAGGTGATGTCGAGCATCTTCAGGAACCGATTCATTCCCTCGAGAAGCGATTGAGGTCTGCAACATCGGGATCGTGTTTTTCTGAATGGGCGGGTGGCAATGACTCACTTGCAAGCGACAGTGTCGACCGAGGGCTGTCCTTCGAAGACGATGACTCTGTCGGCCAGGTAGGTGGCCATGATGAAGTCGTGCTCGACGACGAACGCCGTCTTCTTCGCGTGCATGATGAATCGTTTGATGACCTTCGCAGCGTGGAGACGTTGCTCCGAGTCGAGGTAGGCGGACGGCTCGTCGATCAGGTACAGACTGGCCGTCTTTCCGAGGCAGAGCGCAAGGGCGACACGCTGCAACTCTCCTCCCGAGAGCTCGTTGACGTTGCGGTCGAGCAGTTGCTCCATCATCAGTGGGTTCATGACGTCCGTCTTGAACTGCGGATGCTCGTACATGTTCTGGATCTTGTCGTGCAACATGTACCGGACAGTCGTCTCCGTCTTCGGCGAGATCTTTTGCGGCTTGTACGAGATGGAGACGTGCGGCAGTTCGGTAGCCTCGTCCTCGGGCTTCAGAGATCCGGCCATCATGCGGATCATTGTCGTCTTGCCGGTTCCGTTCT
Organism: Caenorhabditis afra; assembly: GCA_963570955.1. NCBI lineage: Eukaryota > Metazoa > Nematoda > Chromadorea > Rhabditida > Rhabditidae > Caenorhabditis > Caenorhabditis afra. Next base: position 6,144,427 of record OY751534.1, read on the forward strand.
CGCCGAGCATCACAATGATCTCAGAGTCCGAGAAGTCACCGGCTTCAACGCGAAGTTTGAAGTCGCCGAGTTGCTTCGACATGGCCGGGTACTTGATGTTTCCGGTACGCTTGATCTCCTCCTGCTGCTCCGAAGTCTTGAAAGAGAGCTTCGACTCACGGAATCGCATGTTTTCCGTGCGGATGAATCCGTCGAGGAACATGTTGATGCCTTCGCGCACTCCAGAAGGCAGGGTAACGACTCCGTACACTCCGGGCACTCCGTACAGACAGCAGATGAAGTCAGAAAGGTAGTCGAGAACGGCCAGGTCGTGCTCGACGACGACGACGTAGTTTGTGTCACTGATGCGCTCGCGGATGATCGCGGCAGCCTTCAGACGCTGTTTGACGTCGAGATACGAGGATGGCTCGTCGAACATGTAGACGTCGGCCTTCTGGACGCAGCACATCGCGATGGCAAATCTCTGGAGCTCTCCACCGGACAGTTGATCGATGTTTCTGTTGAGAAGTCCACGGAGTTCCATCTGGTCGACGACGGTGTCAATGTTGTCGTTGTCGTGGCGTCTCTTCAGGTTCGCCTCAACGGTTCCTTTGGCGGCTCGTGGAATCTGATCCACGTATTGCGGCTTGATGACGCACTTCAGCGTGTCTTCCAGAATGCGCGTAAAGTAGTTCTGAAGCTCCGAGCCTCTAAAGTAGTTGATGATCGTCGTCCACTCTTGTTCTTTAGAAAAGTTTCCGAGATTCGGCTTCTGCTTTCCGGCTAGGATCTTCAACGCCGTCGACTTTCCGATACCGTTCGTGCCGACGAGTCCGAGGACTTCTCCGCAACGGGGAGTTGGCAGACGGTGAAGTTTGAACGAGTTCTGCGAGTAACGATGCGTCGTCTCGTTCGCCAAATTCGCCGGAAGATTGATGATCTTGATCGCATCGTACGGACACTTCTTCACGCAAATACCACATCCGATGCACAAAACTTCGGAGATTTGAGCGATTGTCGATGCGGTTTCAACGATGATGCATTGTTTTCCTGAAAACTCAAAAATACATTCACTATTCTGTTGGTTCCAGAAGGAAACCTTGTCTGACGACAGGGCAGGATCGTTTGCAGGCCAATCCGCAGTTTTTCGGCTTGCATCGGTCCTTCTCAACGATGGCGATACGCGTCGGCACATCAGTCTCGTTGTTTTTCACTATAGGGCCTTTCCGACTCATTTTGTTTGTTACCTGAATTGAGAAATATTACGAAACATAGATATTGAAGACTTTTTGGAATTATTGAGATTACAAGCTTGAAAGAGGTAGAATCTAACCACTTTGTTTGAAAATTTACTCCAAGAAACTTGACTCGAATTTTTAAACAATGTGTGTTCTGAAGGTGTTAATTTACATCTAAAATTTACAGGTTTTATGGAGGATATGTTAATTTATAATTGTAAAGTAGCAAATCTTCCACTTTGCAAATATTTTTACAGTGGAAAACTTTGAAAAAACACTGAAAAACATGAGATTACGGCTGAAAATAGGCGAAAATGGGTGGCCAAGTGTTCACGGAAACTTTGATTCTCAACAGAGCGCACTTGCATCGCCTCGTCCCGCACCCTCCTCGTTTCGCACACTCTCTCGTGTTTCCATGACAAACGCGCTCCAGTGCACACGCATTTTACCTTCAGTTGATTAATTTATTCCCCTGCCCATTTATTACCTCGATTTTCGCCAAATTTCCGCCCAGATCTCATTCTTTTGCACCAAAAATTACAAGAAAACGTTCGGAATGGCGTAAGTGACCTATTTTCTATTTTTGAGCCCAAAAACCCCGTGTAATTTGTTGGTTTTCAGCGATACGAAGATGAAGAAGGAGGAGGAGCCGAAGGAAGTGAAGAAAGAAAAAGAAGAAGTGAAAGAAGAGAAGAAGGAGGAAAAGGTTGAAGAGAAGAAAGAGGAGAAAGTGGAGGAAAAGAAAGAGGAGGAAGAAAAGGAAGAGAAAAAAGAAGAGCTGGATAAAACCGAGGAGAAAGCGGAGGATGACGAGAAACAGGCTGAAATCGACTCGCAAATCGACGAACTCATCCAGAAGTTCGACGATCCGGCGCTCGAATTCGAGGAGAAAATGCGCGTGCTCATCTCCATACCGGAGATTTTGGAGCACAAGCAGTTGGGACGGGCGAAGCGATCCGACCGTCTTTTCTCGAGAATCCCCATCGAAATGTACCAGCGAGTGCTCGATCCGGAACGCGAAGGCTACGAGCAGTACGTCGTTTCCATCGATTTCCCAACGAAATGACACTTTTTGCAGCTACCGCCCGGTCGTCATCCACATTCTGGCGTTCCTCGTGCAGTGCACGTCTCCGGAAGTGCACATGAAGTACAAGTCGCTGCTGCCGCTCGTCGTCGAAGCGGCCAACTCGAAGAAGAGCAAGAAGGCGTTGTCGCCGTCCGTCTACACGGATCTCGTCAACATCGTCAACTTCTGGGCCTTCAAGTCTGGGGAGTGCAAGTTCATCTACGACTCTTTGCGCTACGCGACGGCGTTCTTCGTCGGGCAAAAAGAGAAGCTCGACGTTTCGGTCTTCCTGATCGTCGTCAGAAATCTCCTCAACAAGATTTACGTCATGGCCGCCATCGAGGGCCTCAACAACGTCGACAACCGCGGTTGGCCGTTCGCGATCCTCTCGATCATTCGCAACTTGCTCCGTGAGCGCGTCGAAAAGTACACGAAGGATCAGCGCATGGTCATGTGGGACATCCTCAGCGGAATGACGAAACTCGTCGGCATCAACTGGTTCAACCTGGACAAGAGCTTCGCGAAGCTCGCGATTCAGATGAACAACGTCGAGATGCAGATGTGCATGCAGGAAGCCGACAACATCGACCTCGCCCAGTTCTGCCGTCATCTGCGCGTGCTGGAGCTGTACACGGAGGCGATCTGCGAGTCGGAGATGTTCGGCGAGGCGAACATGTCCGACGTGGTCCGTGCCGTCGTCGACTTGGCCAACTTCCTTATCACGTTCTGGGTGGAGACGTACGAGCAAAAGATCGCCATCCCGGCTCAGATTAACCTCTCGATCTTCAACTACGCCGTCTACTTGTTCGCGCACAATGACCTGTTCATCAAAGATCCCAAAGTGCGCCGCGGAATCGGCTCCGTGATGCTCGAGACCGCATTCATGTCGCTGCGGCTCTACGGCGATCCCGATTTGCGTCAAGACATCAGCGTCATGTTCACCGACATGTTCCATCGGTTCTACGAGCTCGAGAAGCTGGACGACCGCGTTCCGATCTTCATGATCGAGTTTCTGCTCCGTGTCCGATGCGCCATTCCATTCGACGAATGGAAGAAGAAGGTGGTCATTGTAAGTGATGGGGGACGAGGAGGAATCTCGGCCGTCGACACTCTAATCCCCATTTCCAGGTCGAGAAGTCGGTGTCGAACCTGCGCGGTCGCGTCGACTGGTACAGCATGAAGACGATCGCGGACGCGAAGAAGTTCCTGCCGGCGTTCACGGAGCGCGAGCAGCACCAGCTGAAGCGTCTCGTGTCGATGTTCGACAAGCTGCCACGTGTCAACTGATTCTCTCTCTCTGTGTCATCCTCACAGCACTCTTCCCGTTTCCGAGATCTCGTTCTCGTCGTTACCCCCCTCTCTTTTTGTTCCCTCAGTTTGTATATTCCTTCAATCAGTCTGTGTGTCTGAGATCTCCGCGTTCAATCCCACTGACTCGAGAGTAATTTCAAATTTCCTGTCCAATTATCCATCTCTCTCTCTCTCTTTCTAATCTTTGACAATTTTCCCACATTTCCATTCATTATTTGTGTATCCTGCTCGTTTTTAAGAATAATAATGAACCATACTTTAACTTTATTTTCATTTCAACGAAACGACGAGCTGCAGTTTCCATTTCGGGGTAAAAATGGCCCGAAAAGTTCGGAAAACCCGGGAAAAGTGTCATTCTGCTGTTTAAAAAAGAAAAATCGAAGAAAAAAAGAAGTGAACAACTTTCGTTGCGAAACCATCAAACGAAATTTGCACTGCGCCTTTAAAAATACAGTAATCCTCAAGTTCAAAATTTCCGAAAAATCAGGCATTTTTCGGATCCCAAAACGTTTTCCGCCTCAATTCCCGGTCTTTTTTTTGCTCGAAGACAGTTGCCACGGGAGATTGTCTCTCGGAGCAACGACGGAGCTCCGTTTTGCTCCTCGGAAATTCATATTTCACTTTTCTTCTCTCTCTTTGTTTCGCTCTTGATGTTTCTCCGTTTCAATTTGACATCGCAGTGCGGATTACGATTGGGTTCCCCTCCCCTCTTTTCCCGTTTTATGTGAGGGCGGAAAAAGGCGGAAATTAAAACGGACGCCTTCATTTTTGGGTTGTCAGAGAAGAAAATGAATGCCTCTTTCCTGCTTCCCTGACGTCGCGCCTTTTTGTTTTTCTGCTCACCCGAACAGGCTCCGCCCACTTTCTGAGGGCTCTCTTCCAGAGCGAGCACACACACAATTCGACAAAAGAGCTCCCATTCGACTTAATATCTTTCCCTCCCCTCACAGCGAAAAAGGCCGTATTTTGATGAGTTTCAGTCAAATTTCCAGAAAAGTAATCGCCGATTTTGGGCTGAAACTTCCAGAAACGGTCTGAAATCTTGAAATCCCTCCATTTTCAGCCCATTCCCCGTTGCAGTCTGGAAGTTCGCTCTATTGCACTTCCACGTGGCGAGACGACGAGAGAGTGTGTCAGAATGAGAGACGCAGACGTGAAACCAGAAGACAAGAGTGCGATAGAGCGCGTTTGCATGAAGACAAGAGACCTTTCCAGAAAAGTGCCGTCGTTGGAAGTGGACTTCCTATTAAAATCTCGTTTAAATTTGGCTGGTTTCGACCAGTTTCTTGTCCCATGACAAAAAAGTTCCGGACCATTTGATTCTCCCGACGTCTTCTTCTTCTTCTTCTCCCGACGTCTTCTCGTTTATTGCACCACCATAATACGAAATAGTTCAGAATGGCGGAAACAAGGCAAACGTCGGTGGAGACGACGAAACGGCACTCTTCCGTCGATCGCCTCTCCCAGGATCTCGTCCGAAAGTACACAGGTGAGCGAGAAGGAAGAAGTTCAAGAACCAGACTTCGTACTCGTCGGAGAGTGTCTGCTGAGTGCCCTCGGCTATACGACTACAAAAACGTCTACAGAAGGAAATGTGACAAAAAATGGAGTGTCTTCTGGCTCGTGCTCGCGTGTTTTTCGTGTTGATCTTTCGTCAGATGAAAGAACAGATTCGGGGGGCCGAACTTTTCAACGGGCAAAGTTCGGCCACAAGCGAAAGGCGAGGGGACGAGTTTTCAGAAAGTACACAGGGAAAATTTGGAAACCGGAAGTCGGAATTCCGTTTTTAACGGGTTGAAACTTCATTTTAGATATTGTCTTCAAGAGAAAACGTGCTAAAAGTTAACTTTTAAACCGAAAATCTGGACGATTTTTCCGACTTTATTCCAAAAACTGAGCCATTCCCGCGGAAGTTCGAAATCCTTCTTCCAGCGATTCTCTAGAAGAAACCATATCAAAACGAGACTGAGCAGGGAAAGTTAGGCCACGCCCCAGTCTTTAAGGGCGGATGAGTAATCGTCTTCTTCTTCTTTCGCACCACAGATGTGAATCATGAAGAAGCTGTTTCTTTCTCTTCGTCTCTCTCTCTTTGTGCAGATGATATTAGTTTGCCCACCGATTCGTACATTGCCCTTTTCCTGCATTGTCAAACAGAAAGAGAGCCCTGACTCGTATCGTGTTCTTCTTATCATACGCTCCCCTTCCTTCCAAGTGACCGGTTCAAACCATTTCGTCTTCTTCTTCTTCTTCTCTCCCTCTTTTTCTTTCCCGTTGCAACAGAGACAAGAGTTTCCTTGGCCCACCTTGCCTGCCCGGGGGAAACGTGAGTGTGGGGGAGAAAATAAACAAACCCGGCAGGGAAAGGGAGAAGCAGGACAAAAAAAGGAGACACTGCATGGTTTATCGATGAAAAAAAAGAAACGATTCGTTCTCTCTGCCTCGCTCCATAGAAAGCCTTTTCGATTTTCAGCGCAACCTCTGAAATTCGCCTACTACGAGCACTTTGTTGTCACGTGAGTTGTCCCGCCTCGTTTTGAAGGAGACAGTTAGTCATTCGGTGCACTTTGTGCCACAAAACGGACGGCTCTCTGTCTCTTCTGGATTGTCATCTCACACACATACAGACATCCACGTGGATCGGTGACCTCTCTTTCTCGCTCGCGCGGCCGCCCATCCTTTGGTCTTCTGCGTTTTCCACGTGGAACGAGTGTTCCAGCATGCCCAACGGCACCTAATTTCAGGCCTCCAATGCGTCAGAGCCAGCGGGCGTCGCTCGTCAATCGTGTTCTCATCGTTCTGATCATTCTCGCCTCGCTGACTCTTCTCTGTGAGTTTCCTTAGTACAACACACGTTCATTTCATTCGCAGATTACCGAAGTGGACTCTCGTTCACCCAGGCGGACAGAGCGTGCATTCAGGATGAGTGGAACGGAAGTGAGTGTGGGACATCTCCGTGGGGACGACGTGACTCACACCTCTTGCCTTGTGTTTCAGACACTTCTGCTCTCGGCACCCAAGATCTCGGCGATGAGTTCCGCATCTCGTTCGCCGACGTTCAGAAGACGTTCCATTGGCTGCACCTGCCGGAATTGGCCGACACTCCGGAGATTCTGATGATCGTCGTGTCGAAGAACGACAATTTTGCGCGTCGGAACACGCTGAGGAAGACGTGGATGGATGCGTCGAAGAGTCGGATGGTGGGCGAGCGGCGGATGAAGACGTTGTTCCTTGTCGGCGTCGTCACCGGCGACACGAGGAGCGAGAAGGTGGTGCTCGAGGAGGCGAAGACGTTCGGCGACCTCATCGTCGCCGACGTCGAGGACACGTACGTCGGACTGCCGTTCAAGAGTCTCTCGCTGCTCCTGTTCGCCGCCTTCAAATCGCCGCGCACACAACTCATCGGCAAGATCGACGAAGACGTGCTCTTCTTCCCCGACCAGTTGTATCCGCTTCTGGAGCGCGACGTCATCAACCCCAACGTCTCTGCCGTCTACGGACGGCTCTACCCGCCTGGAGTGAGCGTGAATCACGCGGGCGGCAAATGGAGTGTCCCGCACGCCTCCTTCAAATGCAACGTCTTCCCCTCCTACCTCGCCGGCCCTCTCTACTTCGTCACGAAGAAGGCGGCGTTACGAATTCTGAATGCCACGAAGCACCGAAAGCTGATTACGGTAGAAGACGTGCTCATCACGGGTCTTCTGGCCGGAGACGTCGGCGTCGAGAAGACGCACCTCACGCACGTCTACAACATCGAGAGCGCGGTAGGAGACGTGATTTCAGAATGACGCCCGAACATCTGATTTCAGACAAACGATCGCGAGAAGTACGAGATTCTCGGATGGCACACGAGCAAGAGCAACGCGCAGTACGAGGAGGCGTTCGAAGAGATGCGATTCACACGATGCGCTCCTTGTCGGGTCACCTTCTCATCTCCGACGTCCCACTAGATCTCCGATCCGAATTGAAAAGATCTCATAATTGTTGATAATAAACCAATTGTCATGATGGCCTAGGAAACCTCCTAGTCCCTCCTTTCCTCTTCCGTCGCGCGCGCGCTTTTTTCTCTGCGTCTCCGCCCCTCGCGCACTCTCTCTCCCTCGCTTTCTTCTTCCAGTGTCTGCGTCTCTCTTTCGCTCCCTCTCTCAACTTTATTCGAAAGCATCTCCAGAACCCCTATTTCCTCGTTGTTTTTCCACTCTTTTCAGTCGATTCGAAGCGTTTTCCGATGGCGCACAACGAAAACGATCCGGGCAACGGCTGTCTGGCGGACATTCATGAGGAGTGCAGCTCGATGACGGTTCGGATCGGCTCGACGTTGTCGATGGACGAGGAGGGTCTCTCCGTCTCCGTGTGGCATCCCGTCGATAAGGACGAGTACGTCGCCAGATTCCTCAACGAAGAGATGAGCACGATGGTCCTCAAGTGAGTTTTCCGATAGTATTCAATCGATTCAAAAAGGAAAACACTCTTTTCAGAACAAAGTCGAATTACAAGGTGGAGTGTCCGCAGTGTGAGTATTTCGATGGGACAACTCCGCTCTACGAAATGGCGAGACACGTGGATGAGTGGGCGAGAATCGCCAAGGGCGGCTTCCACAAGATCTACATCGAAATGGTGAGTCACCCCCGCCCATCCGACGAGAGCGGCGGCCTAGAAAACTCCTCTTCCAGGCGGAATGGTGTCCGTTGGCCGAGTTCCAGCCGGCTCACAAAATCGTCAAGTGTTCGGAGCTGGCGATTCGGTCGGACGACGAGGATACGCTCGTTCAGTGGCTCAACCGCATCGAGGACGGTCCCGAGTGCATTTCGATCAAGCCGGGACTGAACGCGATGAACCGACGCATCCAGATGCCGGTGCGCCTGTCGAAGCGCTTCGCGGAGCTGCCGATCTGGAGCCGCCCGATCGAAGAGCTCATTGTGATGCACTGGGTGCCGTTCTCGGACGAGCAGTTCCTGCGCCTGCAGTGCAAATGGTTCGACATTCTGACGGCGACCGTCTCCGACGAGGCGTTCAATCGATATCTGCGGATGTGGGAGGCCGGCGATCTTCCGAACGCCAAGCGCTTCGGAATCACTTTCGACAGACCAGTCGACTGCAAAGCCATCCTGCGGGGACTGCTGGTCGTCCCCTGGGACGCCAGCTTCCAGACGACGTTCCCGCAGCTCCGCGAGCACATTCGGACTGGCGAGACGAAGTACACCGTGTTCCGAACGGTCAACAACGAGGGACGGAGCGCGACGGAGCTCGAGTGCTCGAATGGCACACTGACGTTCGACTCGGAGCAGGGCGTCTACTTCGAGGTGCTCACCTACAATCGCGAGTGCGAACAACGCCTTCTCGATTCTCAGAAGCCACGTGCCACCACGTCTTCTGAATGAGCAAACCGATGATGATCGTTATGAATGATTATTTATCTTCAATTTCACATCTTTATACAAAGAAACGGGTACCCGGGGGAGAGTTATAGTATAACAAAGAGAGTCGGTCACGTGACTCATTGCTGGAAATAGGACCGCTCCCGTTTCCTCTCGATGATGATCGGAAGTGTGAGAAGAGAGGTGAGAATCTGAAGGACGACGACGACGAGCATGCAGATGCCGAAGATCATCATCGTGAAGTCGAGCCGATCCCAGACGGCCGACGAGCACGTCGGTTGTCCCACCGGACACGTCACGTTCGGCAGATTCTCGGCTCCGCAACAATTGTAGCGGAACTGGAAGGCGGCGATGTCCGGCTGCGAATTCATGTTGAACGCGTCGAAGACATACTCCTTCACTGTGCGTCGAACCGATTTTCGCTTCACGAGCACCGTGATGCCGACGGCAATCTCCAGAAGAAACAGAATCACCATCGACAGCAGATACGGCGCCTGAAGACGTGAAAATATTGAACATTTTCAGCGTGCAAAAGCGAGCTTTTCTTGATTTTAATTGAAAATTAAAAGGCGCATGGGCTTATTTCGACGCGCGGGTCTCGCCGCGGGGTTACTGTCGCAGTGGTAAAAGTGCGGAAAGGCTTGAAAAATTGTTTTCTGCTCCATTTTTTGACCATTTTTCGGCAGAATTGCGCACAAATCATCGACTCACCAGCACGAATTTGCTGCGAATGACGGCGCCGATGACGCCGACGAACGCGATGATGGCGTTGGCGATGGCGAATCCGATGATGACCCAGAACGAGACGATGATGCCCGTCCGAATGTCGGCCTTCACGCCGGCCAACGGCTCCGGATCGGTGTCGCGGAGCACGTTGACGCGGATCGCCGACTCGAAACTCTTGTCGAACCGAATCCAGAGCGTCAACGCGATGACGGTGAGCGCGACGAGCACCTGCGCCAGATTGAGGAAGAAAATGAGCACGCGCGAGAGGAACGAACAGAACGACATCTTCTGCTGCTGGAAATAGAAGTCGTCGTCGACGAGGTGAGGTGAGTGTGGAAGTGAAATTCAAGTCATATTTACACACACTCTTTCATTCTTTCTCCCGTTTTTCTCGCCGCAGACATCACGGAGACTAATCTAAAAATGAGCCCACTAGTCTCCGGGCTCCGAAAATAATAGTAAAAACGAGGAAAATTTGGGCGGGAAGAAGGAAGAAATGGATACGTGGAGGAGGCGAAACGAAGGAGACGACAAACAATTCGTACACATTCAGCTATTATTCAGGTATTCGAAAGACACAGAAAACGGGTAACATGTTGTTATTAATATTACTTTATTACTCATTGTTAATTACAGAAGTGCACGAAAAGATCAGTTTCGGCAAACTTTGTGAAAACGCGAATCGGCAAATATCGAACAATTTGTTTTTCTGTTTATTTGCTGGTTTTCCGACGCGTTTTTGAGCAAAAAATGTCAAAAATGTCCAAGGAGTCAGTCGGCCGCTCAAATTGTAGGTATTCTGACGGCGAATTCGTTGGAATTTGATAGAATTTTGTCAGATTTTTCTGCGGCTTGTGAAAAGCGCCGGAGAGCCGAGTGGAAAAATGAATAAATTTTTCATTTTTAGGCGACATTTTAAGGCCCGAAAAGTCGGCTCTAGAAGCCTTCGAGAGGCTTGAAATGGATTCTGAAAGGGTCCAAAAACAAGAAATCGCTATTCTTCCAGATTTCATTATCAAACTGATAGGTTGGAATGGCCTAACTTTCACTCGGCCATTTGGCACCTCCTGACTCGAATCTATCGAATGCGCAACCTTTCACTTTTTTGCGCGCGCGCGCACACACGCGAAACAAATGGATGGATTTCGAAAGGGGGCGAGATATGAAAGTGATATTTGCACTGGAAATCAACCTGTGCAAACGAAAGAAACGGGAGGGGGGGGGGGGGGGAAGTTTTATTGGTAGGAAGTATGGAAGTGGGGTGTAATTTGGGGGAGAAGTGGAACGGAAACTCGGAAGACGTTGTTGCCATGGGAGACCCCCGCGCAAGGATTTCGTCGGGGAGAAAAGAGAAAGAAAGGGAATGGATTAGGGAGGAGAGAAGAATGGGGCAGACGGGAGAAGTCCCCGAGTCACGGCGGCTCATGGAGCAAAATGGGAGGAAGGGATGCAGATGGCCAAACAACAACGGAATTAGGACGAGAGAGTTGACTGTGAAGGAGTACTGTATTCACAGTACGTTTGAGCTTCCCCATATAGTTTGAGTTTCAGGAGTCATATCTTGAAAACTAGAAGAGATAGGAAAAAGTTGTCAACTAACATGTTGTTCTTGGCTTTATCAGCTATATTTCGATAGTTGACAACTTTCTTCCATCTCTTCTAGTTTCCAAGATATGAGTGCGGAAAGTTAAAAGACAAGTTATTCTCAGGGAGCCGCTATTCAGAAAACTATGAACTTTTCAGTCTGACATTGGAGGCCCCAAACTCATTGAACTCATCCTTTTGTTGCAGCACACACAAGCTCCGCCCACTAATTTCACTGAAAGGGGGGTGCCGACTGAAAGTGCACGAGAAGGGAAAGATGAGAGCCAAAAGAGCACACTCTTCGCTGTCTCCAACACGTTTTTGATTGGTCTCGTGTCATGGATGGAAAGGGGCGTGTCCGACAGTTATCAGAAAGAGCTCACAAACACTTGCTCCAAATATTTACGAGCTCTTTTTTGATCACTCTCGCGAGCGAAAGCGCGCGCGCGCGCGAAAACTGCCAGAAGAGTCAGAGGGCGTTCGTGTTTGTTTAATGACTTGCCAAAGCAGAGTAAGATTTTGATCGGTAGAGGAAGAGAGCTCTGATTGCGAAAGAACCGGTGTGATTCATTACATTTCCGAGAAGAAGAAGAAGAGAGACAGTGGCCTAGGATCCGACTAGTCGATTTCTAGTCCACATTCACAGAATGCGTTTCGTCATGGCCTAGAATCCAATCAACCCAACTAGCTCCGTGGCCTAGAGTCCTACAAGTGGTATTCTAGTCCATCATCCTTCTTCTACCGAGAACCCGTGTCGACATGGCCTAGAATCCGACACCTGGATTTCTAGTCCATCTTTCCTCTACCACCAAGAATCCGGTCTAGTTGAGTGGCCTAGAGTCCTACAAGTGGATTTCTAGTCCATCTTCCTTCTACTACCAAGAATCCGTTTCGACATTGCCTAGAATCCGGTCTAGTCCAGTGGCCTATAATCCGACACGTGGATTTCTAGTCCACATCTTCTAGATGATCTGCAGAAGTTTAGAAGACGTCGAATCAATTTGGGGCAGAACGGATGTGGAATGGCAGAGAGAAAAACGGAATTTCGAATGAGAAAACAACACGATTTCAGGCTTCCTTCCTTTGGAAACGGAAAAACAGAGCAGCGATTGTGAGCCATAGAAAATGAGAATCGAGTGAATTGGAATGGCTTCCAATTCGAGAATCTCAGTTTTCAGACCAGAACTTCCAGAAACCGTCTGAAATCTTGAAATCCCTCCATTTTCAGCCCATTTCCCTTGCAGTCTGGGATTTCGCTCTATTGTACTTCCACGTGGCAGAAGAGACGAGAGAGTGTGTCCGCATGAGAGACGCAGACGTGAAACCAGAAAACAAGGGTGCGATAGAGCGCGTTTGCATGACGACAAGAGACCTGAAAAAGGGCCGTTTTTCCAGAAAAGTACACTAGAAAAGGCCGTCGTTGGAAGTGGATTTCCGATTGAAATCTCGTTTATTCTTGCCTGGTTCCAACCAGTTTCTTGTCCCATGACAAAAAAGTTCCGGACCATTTGATTCTCCCGACGTCTTCTTCTCCCGACGTCTTCTTCTTCTCCCGACGTCTTCTTCTCAAAGTGAAGGTGTTGTTGTTGTTTCTCGTCTTCTCCATCTTCTTCTTTCTTCTAGCCTCTCCGTCACGTCTTCTCTCCTACTCGGTCTCTCCGTCGATTTCTCTCCGACTCTCTCATTTTCGCACTCTCTCTCTCTCTCTCTTGGATATCGCCGTTTCGTTTCGTTTTCTCTCTCTGCGCTCTCTCCGTTTCACACACTATTTCGCAATATCGGAAGAAAAACCGAAAAAGCGAAAAACCGGAAAGATTGAGAGAAAGAGAAGGAGAAATCGAGAATGGAGATTATTCCACGTCTTCTGATTAGAGAATCCCTCTTATCTCTTGTCTTCTTCTTCTTCTTCTAAAAGAAGGCGTCACGTCTTCTTCTTTTCCCCCTTCCACTTCTCCGTCTCTCTTTTTCTTTTTCTTTTTCTCTCCGAATCCGGGTCAAACTCATTTTCCTTCTTCTTCTTCTTCTTCTTTCGCTTCTTCTTCTTCTCAATCATTTTCCCTTTTGATCCATCCCCCCTTTTGGTGGTTTCCGCGCGGTTTTCCGCGCGGAAGGTCCCTCATGAGCATATGAATAAGTGCTCTCCGTGGAGCTGCTGCTGCTGCTCTTTGGGTAAACACAATCTGTTGAGCGCGTCTGTGTTTTCATTGAGATCGAGTATCCAGTTGCATCCCTGTCCCCGCCGTTTGGCCACGAAACATGCAACAACACAAAACCGTTTCGTGCCACGTCACACACCGGTTCTTGCCTGTTTCAGTTGATTGGGGAAATGCGCTCCATCGCACTCGACTCGAATTGCAATGGAGCGCACTTTCCTAATGAAACTGTTCGATGTGTGTGTACTCATTTCTTGCTCGGATACAGTAACCCATAGCCCTTGGCCTCTTAATGCAAATGCGCTCTATTGAAGTTAATTTCAAACTTCCGCCGACCCAAAAGACGGAGTCGCAAACATGAAATCAAAAACAAGAGTGAGTGCGATAGAGCGCATTTGCATTGCAAACCATTCGGGCAGTGCTCAAATACCGTAACCCCCCATTTGAGGGGACAGAGAGAAAAGGTGTTCAAATAAGGAAGGGGGTTCCGGTTAAGGGGGTGGTACATTCAAAATGAGATTTCTGCGTCTCTCTCTCTTGGGAACCAATTTGAATGCGCATTGCGGATGGAGGATCCCTATTAGAATACACCCTCTCGTTCTCTGAGTCACTTAGAAGACGTCCATTTAGAATGTGGAGAGATTCGTTCTCGCATGAATTGGAGCAGAATGACGATGTACTCGAGTCCCCCCTTCCCATTCTTTTTGTGTTTTTTCGGATCCTTGACCCCTCGTTCTTTCCCATTCCCATATTGGGGAGACACTTATCACACCCCCCCCCCCTTACCCGATTTATTGGCACTTCGGCTTCCCGCCGGTCGATTGAGCGCGAAAACGCGAGAGGCGAGAAGATAATCTGATTAACTTGAAATCTGGACCCCCTCCCCCCAAACCCAGATTTCATCTCTTTTTCAATGTTTTTGCCTCCTCTCGATTCTCTTCTGAACACGACAAACAAACCGCGCTGCTCCTCCATTAGCAGCTCACCTTGTGCGAGGCCAAAGGGGGGGGGGGGGGGTCCTTTTGATGACTGTACTTGATTGACTCTCTTTCTCTGTTTACTGCTCCTTCCAACACTACTTTTCGGCTTGTTGTAAATGTGTCTCTTGTTGGCTAAACAGTCGCATTTCTTTCCGCCTGTCTCGTTTGCGCGCGCCCTCTCCCCCCTTTTCCGTTTTCTTTTTGATTCCGATGGCCAACTCGCTCAATGTTCGGTTTTGAGCCGTGAAACCGTGTTTTTGGTGCTCTCCGGAGCATTCCGCGATGTTCAACACTAATTATGCATGGGTTTGAGAGACGCAGAAAGAGCGCGGAAGAGACGCGGAAACATTCCGCGCGCGCGGAAGCCACGCGGAAAGCTCCAAACTTTGCCATTATGGGTGTCAATCGACTCCATTTTCCATTCTCATCCCGTTTCCGAACGAGAAATGCACTTTGGAGCACTGTCTGCGGAGCAGGAGCAAAAAGTGTCGGGGGCGACGCTCCTCCGCCTTCCGTATCATATTACACTGATTTTCGCACCGGAACAGTCCGAGACAAGTGTCTGCGAGGGAGAATCCGGTAGAGTGAAAGAGCACTCTCGAACTTTTTCTTCCGCTCTCCCAGGCATCGCGGACGGAAAAATAACCGCGCGAGGAGGGCTGTTTATTTTTGTATTTAGGATGGATTTTGGGCAAGAAACACGGGAGAAGAAGCATCTCGCTTGGCATTTCGTCCCCCCTTAGGAGGCGAAGAATGCAATTGACCCCTCGTGGACAGTGTATCTCGATGGGCGCATCTCTGTCCTTGAACTCTCCTTCTTCTTCTCACTTGTTCCTCCTTTCCCGGTAGTAACACACTTTCCATTCGTTTTCTCTTAATAACCACCCCCGTAACTGGGTCTCTCCACTCCAAAACAACCTCATTATTTTCTCTCGTCGACCCCCCTTCCCTTTTCCGTCCGCCCCTCCTTAGCACACCTTATAATTCACTTTTTCAGAACAATACATGCATAGGTGACCGCGATCGGAGACAAATCCGCCTCCGTTCTCCAGTGCGAACTTGCCTTATTGATGAAACGTTAATCCCAATGAAACCCCGGTTACTTACTCTTTTCGTCTTTTCTCTTTTGCCCTTCACTTATTCGCTTCCATGCTCTTATCAGGTTAGTGTGTTTTTTTGAACTCTCCGCGCGATTCTGAGCTGTTTGACATCCATTTTGACTGTTTTTCGTGGACGCGGAAGACACGCGGAAAGATTCCGCGTCCCTTCCGCGCCCTTTCCGCGTACGCGGAAAAACTTGAAAACCCCGATATGGGTGTCAAACGACGCAGTTTTTAACGCTGATTGTCGCTATCACTATCAAAATCTTCTAGAATCCACGTGTCGAGGACATCCTCCTCGAAGTTCCCATCGAACATGAACACCGACATCGTCATCGCCGGTCGCCCGAAAAACCAAATATACCGGAGAAGTTCACGCCGCTCCGAATCCACCTCCACTACGACAAAAGCATCCAGAATCTGACTGCCGAAGTGCAGAACTTTGTGAACACGACGCTCCTTCCGGAAGCCGTCGGCTACTGGGAGAACGCGTTGCGCGTCCGTCCGATGACGAGCCCGATTCGGTTGCGGAGGAAGTGCGTCTCGTCGTTCTACTACTACAAACAGGGAATGCGGAATGTGGCGTGCGACAAGGCGTGCCGCGAGAAAACCACTTGCGGCGAGGCGGACATTCCGGCGGACCACCTTCTGGTGAGTGGTTGGGGGACGGATGGCTCAGTCGGGAGAGCAGATGGTTTCGGAGTCTGCAACCACTCAAAAGTTCGAATTTCGGCCAAATGGACTGTTTTTGTTTCAGGATTGTCTCGCTTGTAACAACACGGATGAGTGTCAGACTTCCGGAGAAATGGGAAAAGGAGTGGAAGACTCGGACTTCGTGCTGTTAGTGTTTTCAGACCTGACTCTTCCAGTCCAAGCTCTTTTCAGATACGTGACTGCTCACAACTCGAAACGGTGCGAAGGACCCGAAACGCTCTCCTATGCGGCCCACTGTCAGCAGGAGGCCGACTTCGATCGTCCCATTGCCGGAAACGTCAATTTGTGTCCAAGTGCGCTTTCTGTGCACAATCACGACTACGAGATCCTGACGAGCACTGTGAAACACGAGATTCTGCACGCACTGGGCTTCTCCGTCGGCCTCTACGCCTTCTTCCGCGATAAGGACGGCAAGCCGCGCACGAAGAGGTAGGTCAAAAACATTTCGCTCCCGGGTGGGCTCGAACCACCAACCTTTCGGTTAACAGCCGAACGCGCTGCCTATTGCGCCACGGAAGCGGCGATTCCAAGTGGGTGCGAAGGCGGTGATAAAACGGACGCTGATTGCAGGAATCGGTACGGTCGTCCGACGTCGCTGAACAAACAGAAAGGCTACTACGACTGGGATTCGAACACGATAACGACGGTGCTGAGGGAAGACTGGTGGACGGGCGAAGGGAAAGTGATCCATCCGATCCACATGATGGTGACGCCGAAGGTGCGCGAGGAGGCCCGCCGACACTTTGGATGCGACAGACTCGAGGGCGCGGAGCTCGAGAATCAGGGCGGCGAGGGCACGTATCTGACGCACTGGGAAAAGCGTGCCTATGAGGTTCGATCCATTGATTCGAGACTGAAAACGTCTGAAACACGCGGATTTCAGAACGAGGCGATGACGGGCACTCACACTCAGAATCCGGTCTACTCGAGACTCACGCTGGCGTTTCTCGAGGACACCGGATGGTATCAACCCAACTACGAGTGAGTCCCCGGCCCCCGGAGTTTTCTAGTCCCTCCTCCATGCCCTGTTTTCCAGAGTGGCCGAGGATTTGCACTGGGGAAAGCAGCTCGGATGCGATTTTGCGATGAAAAGTTGCGGAGAGTGGATCCACGAGAAGCGTATACTGTAAGTTGACCTATTTTGAGTGGCATGAAGTGGTAGATCTCGTTGCGCTGATTTCAAATCAACCCCAACTTGACTTGTTTGAAGCAATGAGAAGGAAGTTACAGTCGATTCTGAGTTTGCAGCGGTCAGGACGCGTATCCGTACTGCAGCGACATCAAACACGACGGCACCAAATCGATGGCGATCACGCGATGCACTTCGCAACGCGACTCGCTCGCCCTGTGCAATCTGGTGCCGTTCAAGAACGAGCTGCCCACCCAGTATCGCAACTTTATGAGTCTACCGGGCGTGAGTGTCGACGGCGCCAAGTACTACGGCGGTTCCGTCGAGATGGCCGACTACTGTCCGTTTCTGCAAGAGTTCGAGTGGAAGTTGCTCGACAAGAAGCAGCACAAAGATTCGCGGTGCGAGTTGGAAGGCAACGGCAAGGAGGGCGAGGACATTCTCGAGGTGTACGGTCAGAACTCGCGCTGCTTCGAGTTCCCGAAACCGTGGACGGAGCGGAAGTGCGGGCGGATTCGCGTGCTTTCTCACTATATGGCCGGTTGTTACGAGGTAAATATGGAACCCCCAACCAAAAACTGACGTTTCCGCGTTTTTTCCGCGCACGCGGAAAGGACGCGGAAGAGACGCGGAAGGGACGCGGAAGGTTTCCGCATCCTCCAAATCTCGTCATTATGGGTGTCAAACATCTCGGAATCGCCTGAGCAGCTCAAATCTCGACTCGTTTCAGTACCAATGCAACAACGGAACTCTCTACGTCGGCTCCTACAACGCAACCGACATGTATCCGTGTTACGCGCCCAACCAAAAGGTGCACATCAAGAAAGTGGTCGACGGATGGCTCCGCGAGGGCTCCGTGATCTGTCCCAAGTGCGAGGATTACTGTAGCCACTGCGGACCGTCCATCGTCATTCCGGACTACATCGGCGACGCGGAACTCGACGAGCCGTGCTCCGGAATCGCGCATTTCTCGCTGCTCGCCGTCTCGTTTTCCCTCGTTTTTCTGTACATTCTCCATTGACACCTCTTTTTTCACCTGTTTTCTTCGCGGGTTTCCTTGCCACTCTTTCACTTTTTCCCTTCGATTTTCCGTCAAAATCACCGGTCCAAATTCGATTTTCTCTCCTTCTTTGTTCATTGTTTTTTCCGTTTTCACCACTTCCAAAACATTCTTTTCTTACCGATTTCCGGTGTTTTCGTACAAATAAAAGGAATTCCAATCCAATTTCCACTTTTTCGGCTCAGAAAATAGATTACGAGTGCTTTAACAATGAGAATAAGGTTGAAAATGAAAAATGGAATCGATTAATATACATTTCGAAAAATTTGGTAAGACGCGGAAAGGACGCGGAAGGTTTCCGCGTCTCTTCCGCGTCCGTTCCGCGTCTCAAAAATATCACATTATGGGTGTCAAACATCGCAGAATAGCTCGTAGAGCGCGAAAATAAGGATTACGAGCCAACCAGAGGCGAGCTGAGAGCTCCAAAGAGCACAAACAAAACTAATTAAGAGAATCAAGACGCGCGGCCGTTTCTATGACAATCGTGTCACGAGCCGTGTGAGGTAGAAGAAGAAAGGGATTATCCTTTCTCCTTCTCCTTCTCCTTCTGCTTCCTCGAAGGTAATCTCTCACTCACTCGCCTCACTCGCTGCTCGGCGAGCCGAAACCTGAAATGAGTGTCAAAAAATACGATGTGAGTCTTTAATTACAGCTTTTTCCGCTTTCTCTCTCTTTTTCTCTCTCTCGGAATACTGGTAACTAAGGTAACGAGTCAGAAAGCGGGAAAACAGAAAGTCGAAAGAAACGGAGAGAAAATTGATTTCTGATATCAATATTTTATCAGGTTAAACGCCGAAAACGCGCCCCCTGAATGGCTTCTTTTCTGATTTCATAATGACCAAAATACGAAAAGAGAGGCGGCCGAACTTTTCGTCGGTGTTTTCTAGGCCAACCCTCTCCCTCTCCAATCTCATTTTTGCAGATTCCATTGCGCGAATATCGCATGCTCACGACCTCGACCGACCTCGATTATCCGTACTTTCCGTTCCGGATATCGATCGATTTCGTGCTCGTGCACCACAAAAATGGCTCATCGGAGTCACACTCGCGGACGCGTTACCGTGACATGTTCGAGCGCGCTGTCCAAAAAGAGGGACTCGTCGTCCGGCATCAACAGTGCGGCGAGACGCGCTTCACGCTCGTCTCCACCCCCTTTCACCGACTGTCACGCGAGGCGGAGATGTCCCAGATGTGTTTTCCGTTGAAAGAGGTGAGTTTCCTTCTTTCTCAAAAGATCTGCAATTCAAGAGCCAAGGCCATTTTCAGTGTGAAATCAAGCCGGCGACGCCGTCGTGTTGTGTCCCACTGTCACAGATGTTCGTGACAGACGACACCGTCCGCTTCATCAACGCGCCGTTTCAGCACAAAAACAGTCAGCTCTACGTCAACTACCAAGACGAGAAATCGTTTTTCACGCCCGCCCAGAAGGGCTATTTGACCTACCAGATTCTCACGAAAATCGATATAAGCAAAGAGTTGCGAGGCGGCGACACTTCTGGCGAGGAGTCGTCGACGACGACTGCCAACATCGCTTCCGACGAGCAACTGCGTCGGAAGGGACTCACGTGGCTTCTGATGAGCGACGTCTACGACGAGGCGTTCGTGCTGCACGCGCCGAGCCGACAAGAGCCCTACTTTCGGCAGATGGAGGCGAGCAGTCTGAAGACGTACAACGAATTCATCGCCGACATCGAGCTCGATCCGCGACGCGCGTTGAGCGACGCGTGGGAACGATGGCACAAATTTCAGCCGCTCAACAAGATTCGCGACTATTTCGGCGAGCAGATCGCCTACTATTTCGCGTGGCAGGGCACATTCGTCACACTTCTCTGGCCAGCCACGATTTTCGGATTCGTCGTCTTCCTCTACGGCTTCGTCGACGCGATCCGCAGTGCGCCGCTCGACTGGAACCACTGCAAACTCGTCAATTTTCGCGGCGAGACCGAGAATGTGCCGTGCGGAATGCGAAACGGGTTCGTGAAAAACGCCTCTTTGGTATCGCTTTTCCCCCGATTTTTTAGCTGTGTTCACTGTTTAGAACGATGCTCCCAAATAACCCGTCGTTAAACTTTCAGAGCTCATATCTTGAAAACTAGAAGAGATCGAAGAAAAATGTCAACTAACAAAATATAGCCGACAATGTAAGAAACATTTTGTTAGTTGACAACTTTTTCCTATCTCTTCTAGTTTTCAAGATATGACCTCTGAAACCTGATTCATTTGGCGGGAAGCTCCAATACAGTGAATACAGTTGATTTTCTCCTACTTTTCACCGATTTCAGCGACTTTCGGTGCCGTTTTCTTCAAATTTTGGCTCAAACATACAATTCTCAGTGTTTTTTCATAGTTTTAGTGGGTTTTTGTTCGGAAAACAGTAAATTTACACAACAAAATTCGATAATTCAGTACATTATGAAGTGTTCAAAATAATCCGTTCAAAACTCTAAAAACTCTGTGAAATTCTCGCAAACAATTTGTTTTTTATGTTTTTTGTCCGTTTTTGCAGTCTCACACTGTTTTTCTCGACGCTCACACAATGGTTTATGAGCTCGTTCGACACGAAACTCAACGCGCTCTTCGCCGTTTTCATGTCGATCTGGGGCAGTGTTTTTGTGCAAATCTGGAAGAGAAACAACTCGGTCCTCTCGTACCAGTGGAATTCCGACGAGTTTCACGCCATCGAGCCCGACCGTCCCGAGTTTCGCGGCTCGAAAGTCAAAGAGGCAAGTGCGCTCCATTGAACACTCTCCTTCAAATACGTGTGTTTTGAGGATCCGATCACCGGGGAGGACATCTGGATCTCGCCGGCGCTGATCCGGTATCTGAAGATGCTCGCCTCGTTCTGCTTCGTCTCGCTCGCCATGATGCTCGTCGTCGTGTCGCTGATGCTCGTCACGTTGCTCAAGATCTACATGGTGTACCACTTTCAGTGCGATCGCGAGTACACGTTCCACTGTTGGCTCGCCGCCGCCTTCCTGCCCTCCGTGCTCAACACCCTCTCGGCGATGGGTCTCGGCGCGATCTACAGTAGTCTCGTCGCGCGCTTCAACACGTGGGAGAACCATCGCACCGAGTCGGAGCACAACAACAGTCTCATCGTCAAGATATTCGCGTTCCAGATGGTCAACACCTACACCTCGCTCTTCTACGTCGCTTTCGTGCGCCCGGAGAGCCACGTGAGTGAGATACTGTCTGCAATCTACCGTAGTGGTGTTTGCAGACCAGACACCAAATCTGACGCGCAAACCTCTATTCTTGTTGCAGGGCCTCCAACCGAACGGCCTGTTCGGGCTCGGCGAGCAGTTCAAAGATACGTGTCTCGACGACACGTGCAGCTCGCTGCTCGCGCTCCAACTCCTGACGCACACGCTCATCAAACCGTTTCCGAAATTCCTCAAAGACGTCGTCGTTCCGTACATTGTGAAGGTGTTCCGTCTGCGACAATACACGTCGCGCACCGAGGCCCGCCGCATCGAGGAGGCCGACGAGACGGTCGACGAGCAGACGAACGTGCTCGTGCGCGAGTGGCTCAAACCGGACGCCGGCGACTTTGTGTTGTGGGAGATGAACGAGAAGATCATCATGTTCGGCACGACGATGATGTTCGCCTCGTTGTTCCCGCTCTCGCCGCTGCTCGCCCTCGTCATCGGCTTCGTCGACATGCGAATCGACGCGCATCGCCTGCTCTGGTTCAATCGGAAGCCCATCCCGCAAATCACCAACGGTACCGTCCTTTACCCAGTGTCTCGCCTCCAGAGAGTGGGGCGGAAGTACGGGAAGTAAACGGGGTACGTCAGTAAACACGCTTCATTGATAATTAGGGCCCAATGACAAGAAAATAGTTTCAAACGATGCTCCGTTTGTACGGCCACAGCGCCCTGTTTAGCCGCCCGTCAATCAAAATCCAGCTCATTTTCAACGAAACAGAAGTTGAATGCGCTGCGAGACCCGTAAAGTACGGTGGCAGTCGTTTTTCAGCTGTGGAGGTGTGCGATGGAGCGTACTTACTGACGTACCCTGTTTCTTACTCCCCCGTGCGGAAGTGGATTTTTGAGAATCCGGAAGTCGGAAGTCGGAATTCCGTCCAACTCTGCTCGCCCCTTTCAAAAACTCTACACTTGCAGGCATCGGCATATGGCTGCCAATTCTCACGTTTCTACAGTACTGCGCCGTTTTCACCAACGCCTTCATCGGTGAGTTGGTTGAACGTCTTCTAGCCCTTAAAAGCTCCGCCTTTTCAGTCGCGTTCACTTCCGGCTTCTGCTCGACATTCTTTGAAGACGTCATGTTTTGCAACGTCCAGAATCGTCTCATCATCGTCATCGTATTTCAGGTGCCCCTGGCCTAGATTTTTCTAGTCCCTCCCACACAATCCCACAATTTTCCAATTTCAGAATCTCGTCTTCGGTCTCAAATATCTGCTCTCGAGTATCATTCCGTCGACGCCCGCCTCGATCAAAGTGGCACTTCGAAAGGTATCGATTCGATCGATAACCAATCGATACTTCTCGTTCCAGAAGCGTTACGTCATCGCGCACATCCTCGAGAAAGGCGACGTTCCGCACAAGACGCGCAACAAAAAGCGGACGAGAATCGCGAAACTCGCGTGGATCACGTCGACGCAACGAGAGAAACGGAAGACGAGCGCGGCGAGAAACAAGACGATGGGACGTCTCCTGTCACGTGACAGTCCGTGAACAACTTTCATTCTCATCGTTCTCACTTCGTCTTCACGTCTTCATCTTCCTTGTCGTCGACGTCGTCGAAAACACGGCTCGTGAACACCTTCATCGTCTCTCCGCTCATTTTGTCGACGAATTCCGACCCATTGTCCGCGTTAATCGCTGTCTTCTGAAAACTGCACGTCTTCTGAAAGTCTTCTTCAAAGAAACCGTTTTTTCTCACAATAAATCGTCTCATATTGCACGCGATCGCCGTCGAATCCAACGCGTCACCGTTCAGAATGCGAACGTCTTCGAGTCGGCGAATCACCGAAAAAACGGCGTACTTTCTCGCGATCGCCGCCACTTTTTCGATCCACTCCTCCTCGACGGGAGCGCCATGAAGCGTTTGAAGGAAGATCTCGAACGCCTCCGGCTCGAAGCCGTCCACTTTGAACACGCGCTGTCCGGAGGCGTTGAAGGCGGCGAAGACGGGCGAGTGGAAGACGAGCAGCTGAAAACAACGACGTCTCCGTCGCCACGTCTTCTTCTTCTCCCTCCACTCACCGTTTTCTTCGCGTACAACTTTTCGTCGCCCACCAAGAACACGAAATCCGACGCGAATTCGTCGTAAAAGTTGAAACGAAGCGGCAGCGAGTCCTCGCACTTCTCGATGCACAACACCGTCCGAAATTTGACCGTCTTCTTCCGGCCGATTCGGAATCCGGGCGTCGCCTGCAACACCGACATCCGCACCATATAGGCTCCCCAACTGTCGCGGAATTGGCGCTCGAACAGGCCGCGTTTCACCAGACAGTTGACTAGTTCGATACTTCCGGTGGCCAAGAACGTGTACTTCTGGTCGTCCTGGTGACGTTCCAGATAGGCGACCACCCAGCCGTCGAGTTCCCCCGGCCCCCGTTTCACTCGCAAACGCCTGCAAATCGATGCGTTTTTTTTCTTTTGCTCCGTATCCGAAGTGCGCCGCCAATTCGTTTCACGAACATTCTATTCTATTCACCTTCGAAATGATTCGTGTTGCAAACGCGCCCCGCCGCACAGAGTACTTCGCCTCGGCCGAAATTCTTTTCGAGATTTTGTCGTTTTTTGCCAATTTTCGCTCAATTTCCTCCATTTTTTGCGGTAAAACTGAATGAAAATGTTGATAAGCTGCCCTAAAATCCAAATTTCAACTTTTTCTTTCGAAAAAAAAGAAGAAAATCGGGTGAAAATCGAGAAAAACGGACGAAAACAGAAAAATTTTGCCGCCGCCACCTGGAAATTTAGCTTGTGTTCGTTCAATGGGGCGCGTTTGCAACACACGAATCACGACTACAGAAGACTAAGTACCATCGAATTCCGAATCTCCGCTGCACGTCGGACGTGAATTCGCTGCTGTGTTGCAGTCGTTTGTGAAGATTCGGAATGCTGAATGTTAACTTGAGCACGCCGTACGGAGCCAGATCTTCAAAAGTTTCGAGTTGGGCGGGAAATGTTTGGATTCGCACTCACCAGTACGATAATCATCGGACATTTCCCTCACTGTGTTGTTCGAGTTGCGAAATGACGGTTTTTTATTCAATTTCTCGCGGTGGGGGGTTAGTGCTGTATTTTTGTGCATTTACAATGAAAAAGGGGGGAAACCCGTGAAACGTTCGAAAAGTGATCACAAGCGGGGGGAGAAGGGGGCGGGGCCTAATTTGACAATAGATTCCGGGGAAAAATGGGTAACAGGAAAAGGGTTCGGGTGGAGGTTAATCTTCCGATTTGCACTTTTCGCAGACGCGCTCTCGTTCGTCGGCGGTCACTTTCAGGCAGCGACGACAGAAGATCTGAAGACGTCGGCATTTTGCAGATAGCGGGGAGTGACTCACCATTCCGCACCGATGACAGTGGATGCGTCGCTCGATGGTGGAGGCGAACTCGCCGCGGCACGACGGATTCGAGCACCGGTCGGCGCCGCGCAACGGCTGCCACTTCAGCGAGTACTTGGTGAGCGCCTCGTCGGAGCAGTAGAGCGACGAGTCCATCATGCCGCTCTCCTGACTCGTCGCCCTCTCCAGCGACGGACTGCTCAACGCGCCGAGCGGATCCGCGATGCTCAGCGTCTTGAGCTCGTCCGTCGCGCTGCTCATTCCGCTGTCGATCATCGCCGTCGGTGTCGTCGTCGTCGTCGTCATCTGCTCTTTCTGATGTTTGAGCTCGGCGAGCCGGATGCGCAGCTGAGCCACGTGGGATTCGAGCACACCGACGTGCTCCATCGCCGCCATCGTGACGTCTTCGAGCCGTTCGCGAGGCTGCAGGCCCGCATCGAAACGGTTGTACATGCCGGTCCAGACGGAGAATCGGGCGGCCCGAGTGTCGAGATCGAGAAGGGCCACATGGGCGGTCGGCTGAAAAGAGAGAGAGAGAGATGATTGAGTTCCGAGTCTTCCCAATACCGAGTAGAACGGATTGATGTAGTCGTCGTGGCGAGCGTCCATCCACGACCACAACGACTTCGTTCGCTTCGACACGTTCAGATCCCTGCGATCCTTGTCGCAGTTGCCAATGAACGTGCCGAACTGGCACGAGTAGGCGTGCTCGTGCATCTCGATCAGGTACCGATCGTTGAATTGGAACGCGCGCGGCTTCTGTTGCATGATTTGCCAGACGCAGTCGAGCCACTGCGTGAAGATCGGCGACACCTCCTTGCCAGCCTCGTCGTTCAGCGCGCCCACGTGTCCGCACCGATCGTCGAACTTGTGTCCGAATCCGAGCCAATCCTTCTCGATGAGCACTTGAAAGCCGTGGATGGTTCGGTAGAACGGGTCGAGCAGGAGTTGACACAGTGCGACCACCTGCGACGTTCGATCCCATCCGTCGGAGCAGTGGACGACGCACGAAGTGCCGCGCGAGATCGACTCGGCGAGGAAGAGCGAGCATTCGACGACCGATCGCACGTGTTTCAGCCATCCGGACGCCTCGAGCGTCTTCCAGTACTCTGCCACGTCACGACACTTGGTGACGGCGTCGAGAAGACGTGCCTGACTGGAGCGCATCACGTGAATGTTCTCGATGTCGAAGAAGTGGAAGCGCATGTTCGAGTAGTTGCGCTCGTCCTCGAACCCCTTTCCCTGCACCTTGTTGACCATCGCGTTGACACGTGGCCGTGTGTCCACGAGGAACAGAGTGTCCGAGTTCGGATTGGCCTTTCCGATCAGCTCCATCAGTTTCTCGTCCTCGACGCATCGCGCCGAGAAGCCCGTCAGTGGCTGGGCGCACCGGCAGAGAGTGGCTTCCGTCTGACGGTGGAAGTAGGTCAAAACGGGCAGACGACCGCGGGAACGGAACTTGCACGAGCCGAGGAGGACGGAAGTGGAGGCGGCAGTGGGGAACCACAGTTTGTCGGGGTACGTGTCGCATATCTGTACATTCTCAATGAAGCGCACTTCCTCGTCGGGACGCACTCACCGTGTAGCCCTCGTTGATGGCGGACTGCGTCCATTGGCTGTTCGGCGTGACGCCCTGTCTCGTCATCTCGACGTTCCAGTCGAGCCGCTTCCAGCCTCTCACGTCTTCGCCGACCGGCTCGCGATTCTCGAACGCCAACAGTTCGGACACGTTCACTGAAACTGCAATCAGTCGACGTTAGCGCGCGTCGGAACGACACCCGGATGGCACGAAGACGTCACGGGAGAGGAGACGACGAACGGACAGACACTGCAAACACTCACCTGGTTTCGCCGCCCTCTGCAGCGTCTCGAACAGGTCCTGGCACGATTTGTCGCGACTGATGAGCAGCGAGATGACCTGGAAGTGCTTGCATCGGATGACGAGCATGCAGCCGGCGGCCGTCAGAGTGCCGCGCTCCACAGAAGCGATGAGTCCGGTGGCGAGCCACAGCTCCTTTGTGCCGTCCTCGGCGCGGAAGATGATGTGCGTCGTGGTGACGTGGACGGTGCCGAGAAGGTTCTCGTGGGCGCCGAGACGATCCACGAGGTACACCTTGTCCACCTGCAACAAAACGGGATCATTGCGGGGGGAGTGGCCACTTGAAGGATCTCCGGGGGGAGCCCAACCATCATGGCGATGCGTCCGTCCTCCCCGTATCCGCAGCCCGCGTGCACCGACTCGCGTCCCATCAACGAGTCCACCAATCCGTTGATCTTATCCTTCAACAGCGCGCCCGCCACCGTGATGTCCTCGGTGTAGCCCATCGAGAGGGCCGACGGCGGCACCGTCGACTGCTGCGGAGTGGGTGTGGAGCCGAACACGAAGTGTGTCGAGCTCCACGTGGATGACGGCGTCGAGGTGATCGACGGGTAGATGCCCGACAGAGACATGCTACTCCACCACGCGGACAACGGCGTCGTCACCGAGGAGGGTGTCGACGACATTATCGAGCATTTACTGCAAACGGAACACAGTGCGCTCTATCGAGAATCGACGAGAGACAGTGAGAGATAGAGAGACATAGACAGAGAAAGAGATATGACACGTGGAACACCTCGATGGAGCGCGTTTCCATCCGGAAAAGAAAAGTGGTAGAAGAAACCAAGAAAATCGTAGGCTCGTTTCTCTTATTTCGCACGTAACCGAATACGGCAATGCAAGTGTGAAAAAGGCCGCGACGACGGCGGCTCGCGGGAAACAGCGGAGAGAGTGTGAAAAATGAAAAGAGCTCCTTTCTCGCTCCTTCTCCCCCCTCATTTTCCCGCCATTTCTCTCCGTTTTTCTTCTCCTTTCCGCGCACAGAAAAGTGCTTTGTCGCGCCTTTCTTCGGGCAGAAAAGACTGAAGACGTTGCGAAGAGATGGAACTTCTTCTTCTTCTGCTGCTGCTGCCGCCACTGCTGCAGAAAACCCAAAAATGGGTCCTCTGGGGAGACTGGTTTTTTCTTCGTTTTTGCCTCTTTCGCTACTAACGAATGAGGTCACATTTCGCCGTTCTCAAAGGCTTAGAGTCAAATTGATGACTTTTCAGTCAGTGGCCTAGAAAACGGAAGCGGCGGGTTTCTAGGCCAGCCGCGAGGGGGGGAGGGAAACGGGGGACCGAATTGAGTGAAAAACGAGAAGAAACGACGCCTTCTTTTCTCGTTTTTCGTTTTTCGGGGTCCCTTCCTCCTCCCCGCCTCATCGCTGTCGTCGTCGTTTAATCAACTCGCCTCTTTTTCGGCGGCCGGAGGGGGCCTCTTCTCATTTCTCGATTCCTTCTGTATTTGTGTGTGTCTTCTATTGGAATTCAGTGGAGCGGAATGAAAAGGAGACGTCTTGTTTATTTATAGAGAGAGAGAGAGAGGGAGCCGAAAAACGGATGGGGGGAAAGAGATATACGAAATTAGGTGAAAAGTGGGGAAGGATGGGATGGGTTGACAGATGGATGGATAGAGCTCGAGAAGCGCGCGCCCGTGTTGTTTTTCGATTAGCGCCGCCGTTCGGTGGAGCGCGTTTCGTTTTGCGGAGCACAACAAGTTGGTGGTGCTCCGCGAGCCACCGCCACCGCCGACGCACAAGAGCACAACAAGAGAGCTGCTCTCCGGGGCTCCGCGCGCGAGCCCGCCCGCAATTTCAGTCTCTCTGCGTCTCTCTCTCTCTCTCTCTCTCGCGTGTCACGTCAACCTCATTACATTATTCAAGAAGAAGAACAGCTTGTGCTTGCGAGAGAGATTGCCCCCTTCCGTTTTTTTTCCGGAAGCCTCTTCTGATGGGCTCCGCGAGAGCCCATTTCGGTTCACGCGGAAATTGAATAAATATGCGAGGGGGAGAACCCAGAGGAGCCCCCCCCCCCCCCCCCCCCCCCCCCCCCCAAAAAAAACGACGGCGGCGGGGGAAAAACAGCCAGCCAAAGGGACCCGGATAATCTAATTTCGTGAGCAACAAGAGGGGGAAAAGGGGCGGGGCGTCGGCGAAGAGCTCAAAAGAGCCCATCGAAAATGGGGGGCAAAAGCACACCTAAATCCTCCACATTTCAGTCATTTTGATTGATGTGATGATTGGAATGGACGAAAACAATTTCGCGTTTTTTTTTGTGCCCGACTTTCTGCGTTTTGCAACGATTTCGCAACACATTTCCATTATATTTAGGCCTTTTTATGTTTATTTTGCACATATTTCATGTTTATAAACCCCACATTTCTATACAAATCGAAGAAAAACGTACCCTCGAAATGATAATGTCCTCGAATCGCATCGTCGCCTGAAAAATGAAAATTGACCGAAAAAAAGGGAGGGGAATCGGAAGAAAAAGTAATCAATGAGATTTCGGATTAACCCGAGTGCGAGAAGAAGGCGTTGCGAGCAGAAGCGGTCGACGGCGCCGCCGACTTCACCGATTTGTCGTCAAATCAGGCGCCGCTCCCGCAGTCTGCCGTTGCCGTGTTCGCATACACAGTGGAAAGCAGAGGAGCGCGGGGTGATAAAACTGTTTTATTTTCAGCAATTTTAAGATGGCGCGACTCGTCAGTCAATAGAAAGAATACTTTAAATACATTAGATTTTTACACACAAGCAGAGACAAGAAGTTCTAGATGAGTATGAGGGAGATAGAGCAGATCAGATTCAGATTTTCTCAAAGAGGATGGCGATTCCTTGTCCTCCTCCAATGCACGCGGATCCGATTCCGTACTTGACATTGCGACGCTGGAGTTCGTGAACGATGTGCGTCGAAATGCGCGCTCCCGAAGCGGCGAGCGGATGTCCGAGGGCGATGGCTCCTCCGTTCACGTTCAGCTTCTCCATCGGGATTCCGAGCTCGCGCTGGACGGCGAGAGCTTGCGGGGCGAACGCCTCGTTGACCTGAAAACGGGGGGATTTGGATGATAGAACAGGTTTCAGACGAACCTCAAAGATGTCAATGTCGTTGATCTTGAGTCCACTCTTCTTGAGCACTTCACGAATGGCGGGCGCCGGTCCGATTCCCATGATGGTCGGGTCGCATCCGACGGCCGAGTAGGCGACGACACGAGCCAACGGCTTCAGGCTCTTCGACTTGACGACGTCCTCGCCGGCGACGACAAGAGCGGCGGCTCCGTCGGAGATTCCCGAGGCGTTACCGGCGTTGACGAGACCGTCCTTCTGGAAGACCGGCTTCAGCTTGGCCAGACTCTCGGCGGTCGTCGGTCTCGGGTGCTCGTCGACGTCGAACGACTCCTCGCCCTTGCGTCCCTTCACAGTGATTCCGACGATCTCGTTCTTGTAGATGCCCGCATCCTGCGCCTTCTTCCACAGTGTCTGCGATCGGAGAGCGAACTCGTCGGCCTCTCCACGGGTCACCTTGTACTGGGCTCCCAGCTTCTCGGCAGTCTGTCCCATGGCGAGTTTCGCGTACGGATCGCTCAGCGAGTCCCACAGCATGTCCTCGAACTCGTACTTTTTGCCGAGGGCGGTTCCGAATCGGATGTCGCGCACCGCGAACGGCACCATTGACATGTTCTCGGTTCCTCCGGCGAGCACAATGTTTGCCTCGCCGAGCTTGATCGACTGAGCAGCGTTGACAACTGCTTGGAAGCCGGATCCGCACAGGCGGTTCACGGTGAGAGCACCCACATTCTGCGGAACTCCAGCCTTGAGGCCGATGTGACGGGTCAAGTAGATTCCATCGCGAGAGCTGGCAACGACGTTTCCTGGAAAAAGTTAAGGGTGTTTAGGGTGGAAAGAACGGTCCAATTCGTACCAAAGATGACGTGATCGACGGCATCGGCACCGACGTTTGCGTGCTTCAGAGCGGCCTGCGAGGCGACGACTCCCAGATCAGTGGCCGACAATCCCTTCAGTTTTCCGCCAAAAGTTCCGAAAGCGGTTCGCTTGGCGCCGACGATGAAGACTCCTACAAACATCACTGATCACATTCTGCACTTTTCGAAACGGACTTCGACCTCCCTACCTTTTCCGGCCATCGCTCACTGCTTTTTTGTTTTGCCGAAAAGAGAAGTGAAGGCTGAAAATCGAATGTGCGAAATAAAAACAAACAGAATTTGCAAATTCGAGTCGAAAAAAAAACGATTGAAAAACCGAAAATTGATCGTGCGAGTAGACGAAGACGAACAAAATAAAAGAGTAGTGTTTGTTGGGTCGGACCGATAAGAGAGGAAACGAGAGAAAGAGAGAGAAGAGTGGCCGACTTTCGCGGGTCTTCTCGCGTTATCAGCAGCCAATCGCACCTTGTACTCTGACCGACTACGTTCTACACTACACCGAAACGAACCGGGTCTGTTGAACCACGTGGAAGAAGAAGACACACATATCGATTTTTCCCGGCTAGCCCGAGAGGTCAAATACTGATATTTAACAACACATTCATTACAAGAGATAATAGAGTGAAGGGGAGAAGGCGCAGTGTTTATGACAACTGGCATTGAACATATTATTTAGGAGGGTTCCTTAAATTATAAAAAAAAAAGAACAAGTAAAGCGAACACATGATTAACGGGTGTGGAATTGTCGCGAAGTGGATGTTCACAGTCCAACCTTTTCGGGCGAATCGACCGAGTGCAGAGAGAGCTTGGCCTTGACGACGGAGCTCGTCTTCTTCTGGCAACTTTCGTGGTCCTCGTAGCGGATGACGTCGAACAGCGGCTTCGGCAGGTCCTTCGATGCCGCCATCAGCTTCTCCTTGAGAACCTCTCTGTAAAATATCATTTTTTTGTGTTCCCGCGTCGATTGACCTACCCGATCCTCATGTTCGTATCGTCGTCGTTACAGTCCTTGGTCCAGACACTGATCTTTGACCCCTTGCCTCTCACGTTGCAAACGAGTCCGCAAATGGCTTCCATGTCCTTTCCGAATTGTTCACCGACGAGCGCCATCAGAATCTCGAGCCAGATCGAGTCGACCATCTCAGGAGTCTTGGCCTTGTCGATGACGATGAGCCAGCGACCGCCGTTCGCGTTCTCCGGCACCTCCCACATCGGCTGAATTCCATCACGGAACACGTTGTAGTCGCAGAGAGCGTTGAGGCCACTTGGCGGGCGAATAGCGTCGTACAGAGCCCAGAACTCGGGAACACTTTTGAAGGTGTAGACCTTCTTGAGGCGGTCCTCCCACGACTTGGTACGCTCGTCGTTGAGATACCACCAGGTCCAGCTCCTCTTGAGAGGATACAACAGCTGAGAGTCCTGTTCTTGCTCAGCCATCCCTGCAAAGTGATATAAAAATGAGACAGAAAAGGTAGTCAAATGAAAAGTAAAAGTAATGCTAAAGTATGAAACTGGCTATTTGCCACCAGAAAAATGAACGAAATGGGGGCTGGCGGAAGGGAAAGCAATAAATTATTTATGAGGTTGTGTACAGAGTGGAGAGCGCTCACCGTCCTGTTCCTCCGTGGTTTCGAGCTTCTCTAATGTCTTTTCAGAATCTGACATTTTTGCACTGATCTGAGGCACAATGAGTCGGAGAGAAGTGAGAGCGGAGAGATTGATCGGCCGCCTCCGTTCTAACTCATTACGCGTCGAGATACGTGGAAAAAGGTCAAGGTCAGGTCACGCGGCGGAACTGGGGCGGGTCGCGCGAAAAGAAAAACAAAGAGAAAAAGTCGTACAAAGATTAAGTAGGTGGTGAATATGTCGAGGACCCGTATCGTACATATGCAATGCCAATGTCAAGAGACAGAGTGGGAATAATCGAGAATGGAGAATAACAGATCGGAAATGAACTAATAATCAATATTTCTACAGCTAGTTGTCATAGTCATCAGTCTGTCCAGTACGGTTTCCAGACGGTCCGCCGAAGAGAACAGTGTTAGGAGCGCCGCCACTTTGCGATTGTTGAGCGTGTTGCTGAGCCATCTGCATTTGCTGCTCGAGCTCCTGTTGACGAGCCTAAAGCAAACATGATAACATCTGAGAACCGACCGCACTGTTTGCTAAATCGATACCTTCTGAATGAGCTCTTGTTGCATTTGATAGAGTTTCTCCTCCGGAATCCCGCACTTCTCGAGCCGAGAGTTTTTCCTTCGCAGTTTCTTTTCGGCTTCAACCTGAATCTTTCAACTTTTCATCATGATCAACCGCTTCAAAGCGAACCTTGCAAGCGTCTAGAACGCTATCAGCGGCTTCCAAGTAGTCAGGCGTGAAACCGAGATTCTGTAGCGCCTTCTGAACATGCTCATGATATATCGTCTTGCGCTGGTCTTGACTGGCAATCCGTTGTGATTCTCGAGCAATGTGTTTGATGAACTCGACGCACACGGTATTAATCGTGTCTCTTGACTCGTTGGCGATTCGTATCTCAGGAATGACTTCTTTGATAATTTGGTTAATTCCCTTCTGCGGAAGTCCGATCTCGTTGTCCTCGTCCATCTGTAATTTGGTATTAGCAAACATAGTTTTTAAAAAGGGGAAAGATATAGAGAGGCATGTGAACCAAATGTATGACAGTCGATATCAGGGAAACGATACTGGATGCATTTATAAATAAGGGTGGTGTTGAGGACCATATCAATGTGAAAAAGTGAAAACATGTCATTATGCAAAGTGGTTAACCGATCTTCGCGTTTGAGAAGTCCATCTCAGGGTGCTGCTTCATGAACTGCTGCAGCATATCGTTCTTCTTCTTCTCGTCCGACGTCGGCAGACCCATCTCCTTCTGTCTCTGATCATACATCATTTTCTCCACCATCGCACGAGTCTCGCCGTCCAGATCGCTTAACTTCGAGTTTTCCGGTTGCACTTCCTTGGTGTTGATTGGTGGGTCCGTGTCGAGGAAGCAGTTCCACCACTCCATATCATTCACCTTCTCCAATGTCAGCACAATGGCTTTTCCGTTTTCGATGACCCAGTTGCAGTTCTCGACTTTCACTGGCTTCATGTTTCCTTGGACGATGGGTGGCTGATTTTTCAGTCCGACCGCAACGCTGGTCTTCTCGATTTTGACGACCACATCCCGAGACTTGATCGCGAATCCGACATTCATCGGGATGCGAACTTCGACTTCTTGAAGAGTCTGGGTCCACTGATACTTGGCCAGGTCGGCACCGTTACCCGAGTTCGGTTTCATAAGATTGGCGTCTTCATCTGTTTCACCATCCTTTTTCTTTTCCTCAGAACTTGTAGGCTCGGAAGTAGCAGCGTTTTTGGCAGCGTTTTGACGTTCGAACTCGGCGGCCTCCTCGTCAGTGATCTCAACAACCTTCGCGTTTCGGAACTCTTCCTCTTCTTTGGCCTTCTGAGCAGCACGTCGTTCCGCAAGCTTTCTCTCTTGCTCTTCCTTGCGTTTCTTGGCTTCTTCGGCTTCCTTCGCTGCTTTTCCGCCGTGTTTATCGAATTTATCGAGCACCATGCGGCGAGCCTCGTCAACGCCGGCACCGCTATAGAAGTCGGTTTTTCTGAAATAAGACAGTTGGAAAAGTTTGAAAATCACTCAAATACCTGGCAAGGAAGCCGAAAAGTACGTCGAGCATTTGCGGAACGCCTCCCTGTATTTGCTGGGCGACCGACAAGAAAATCGCGTCAAATCTTTCGTTATCCGTCATAATCTAAAGAACATTGATTTTTAAATGCAAAAATTTCGAAGAAAAAGAGTGGGAAACTCGAAGAAACGACTGGAAGCAAAATGAATCGACATTGCGAAATTCGCCCAGGGGTCCTAATTTCCGCCGGTTTCCATGGCAGCAGCGCATTAACGAGACGGCAGGTGGTGCGCGTAGTGTAATTAAGCGTGCCAAGCCGAAATTTCGTGCGAAAACGCGTCACAGCGCTCAAAATTCTTGCCGAAACGGCCGAAAATAGGACGAAAGCTGGGAAAAAACTTTTTGAAAAAAGACGCGCGCAGTGCGTCAACCCAGGGTGCTGATTGACGCGTTCGCAGATTTCGCTTTGCGCGCTTTTTCGAAAACTACCGTACACCTGTGGGAGTTTTCTCGGAAAAAAAAAACAGTTGCGTCACTTTTTAAAAATTTTCCGTTCAAACTTCCGGAGAAAAATAGCGAAAATGCTTCAATTATTGCTGTAAGTGGAGAATTCGAATTGAACGGAAAATCGGGAAAAATATTCCAGCGATCAAATGGAAGCGCTGCCGGATCGCGAGATGACTCGAGAGTCTCGACGCCGACGATATAAAAACCGTCAGGCCAAGATAGTTGATGAAGATGCGAGTTGGAAGCACAAATTCTCGGAAATCGCCGAAATACCGGCATTCGCTCTGAAACCGGCGGAAATCGAAGAGAAGCGACCGAGAAAAAAGGTAGCTGATTTGGGAAATTTATGAGAAAAAAACGAGAGAAATCGCAGAAAAAACGGTTGGTTCGGAGAAAAACGGCGGAGGAACTCGAGGCGGAGCGTCTCGATTTCGACACTCGCCGCTACAAGATCATGTTCGGACAAGACTGGAAGCCGACGTTCTTCGTCACTCTCGAGGAGGAACCGCCCGAGTAATGCGCCCGTTTCAGAAGGAATTCCATCGATTTCCTCGCTTCGCATGCACGCTTTCAACTGTTTTTCTTGCAGCGAACCGCTCGATCCGCCGGTTTTCGACATATATTGGTGGAGAGATAAGGAGCGTCGCAACGCGTTCGAAATGCTTCTGCACGAGGAGTTCGCCCACAATATGTACATGAAGGTCGTCGAGGAGAGGGAACGAAAGATGAAAGACGTCCGACACAACGATCCGTCGATGCCGTTCATGCCGAGGAAGATGAGGGAGCGCGCGAGACTCAAAACACTCACCGGTCGGTGCGATTTCGATTGAAAATGGAAGAAACATCGCGAATTTCAGATCCGTCGCTAAATCCGAGGGATATCAGTATATTTGATGACGAGAATCTTCTGATGGCTCAATCGCCGAGTCCGAATCTAGTGGAGAAGTGTTACGAGAAACGGGAACGTCTTCAGGATGCAAGGGAGACGCTCGACGTGCAGAATCTGGAGACGGACCAGGAAAACCTTCTCGACGCTCTCGACCTCGACCGCGTCCGGTTCTCGTCGGACGCGGTGGAGATCCAAGAAGAAAAAGAAGAAGAAGAAGACGTTACTGTGAATGAAACGATGCGGTTTCCGACGGTGAGCGATCACAATCCGGCGATGGACATCCTCGATCCGTCGCGTTTCGACGACGAGCATCCGGTAGAAGAAGACGTGCCGATCATCGAGAACGCGCTGCTCATGGAAGAGGATCAGATGCTCAACGCCGCCGACATCGACGACTTCTTCGTTCAGATGATGAACAACGACGAGTTCAAGGAGGATCCCGTCGCCGCCTACGCCGCCGAGCAGGAGGCACACGGCTCCTTCTTCTAATTGCTGCTTTTGGCACTCTGCATGCTTAGGATTTTTACCTTGTTTTATTTTCTATTCCATGAGTTCTCGCAATTAATACTTAATTATTAGAAAACCGGCTCATTCGGAGATTTTCAAAATTATAACGCGATCGCGCCGCGCGCGCGCCGCTCTTTTTGAGCAAATACCGGCGGTGATGCGCGAAACGAGAATCGCTGGGAGGAATATGTCAAATCTTTTTGACAGCTGAGCCGTTCGCTGCAGAGAGAGCTCTTCAGTGACCTAGAAAACCACGCAATCTGCTCTTCTCGCGAACTAATTGAACTTTTCAGAGTGTTTACACGCGCATTTCTAATTTGGAGCACAAACAGATGAGCCGCCCGTGTGTTCCTCAGGGGACCTCTTCTGTTCCTGCTCCACTTCACTTTGTACCGTCCGTATGTTCGTTTCTGTGCGTCTCGCCGTCTTGCGTGCTCTCTCGCCTAATTGCCTAATATACCCAATGTCCCGCATCGGCCCTTTTCTCCCTCTCTTCTTTTTCTTCTTCGTCTTCGTCGTGGGCTTTCCGAGCAATTAGATACGGATTTCCTCTTTCCGACGGCTTCATCTTCACATCTCCATCGCCTTTCGGGGCGGGAATTCAAAATTCGCGATGAATAAATCACGCCGAGTCGAGATAATTGCCGTTGGTGTGGGTGTCGAGTGCGCCCTGTTTTATCACTTCCTAACCAAATGCTGACAAAGCACCCCGTGGCCTAGTGGTCCAAGGCGGCGCCCGTCAATCTGTCATCGCTAGTTCAATCCCTCACGTTAGTAAAGCTTTTAGGGCTCATTTTCCGTCCCATAAATCACGTGTCACTTTACATGTGTACCTTTTGAGAAGGACGTCCAAAAATATACGTGGGTGGTGGCTCTTTCTCTCTCTCTCCCTCCGCGTCGGCAGCGAGAAACAGCAGAAGGGGGGAGGATCAAGAAGTTATGGAAACCCGAGCCGCCTCTTATATTTGGTTACTCTGTGGTGGTGGTGGTGGTTGCGGGCGCCCCCGGGATTGGATTCATACTGGTCATTCGAACCCCTTTTATTGGTTTTGAGTGTCCCCCAAACGAAAAGGCTCTCTTTCTGGCCCCCCTTCTCTCATCCGTTTTCACGCCCTTTTTCTCCCGTTTTTTGTGTGTCAAGAAACGTATCATAAAAGAGTACGAATTGTTGATTAGCGCTGGAGCGTGTTTGCATACCATTGTGATCCGGAGCGGCGGGAGGGGGGGCCTAACTTTCTCAAAACCTAGGCCATCGACCTTGAGTAGTCGGCCACAGGCCAATTAGTGCAAGTTCAAAAGCCGTTCCTTATTCCTAATTACCCGCCCCCCTGCCAACAATTGACCCCCCACGAGTAGCCATTATCCGTCGTCCGCAGTGACTAATGACTCACTCTCTTTTTCTTTTCTTTGTTTCGCCCCCCCCCCCCCATTCCTACAGTACCCCATTTTCGCTGCGGGACCCCCTTCCTTCCTTCGAATAATCTCGTGTGTCAATCTGTGAGGATCCGGCAGAAACTTGTCATTTTGTATTTGTCATAGTGACACGTTTCGTGCTCGCGCCGAGCCCGCCGTGAGCCTTTCAAACGTTTAATAGTGAGCCGAAGAGAGCACCGCACGCAAAAAGAATGGGAGCTCTTCTGAAGACGTGCGCGCGCGCGGGAAACACACATTTGCGACGGTTGATCGGCTCCAAATCGCTTTCTTTTTCTTTTTTCTTCTTCTTCTCACTCGTCACTCGTGTTATTATTATGTTCCCCTCCCCCCCTTTCCAATAATATACATCTTCTCTTCTTTTTGCTCCGCGAGCCCGAGCCCCCCATCTCAACCACAAAAAAGGGGGCGGAGCTTGAGGAGCCCCCCCGAAAAGAGAAAATGTGTGCTCTCTCTTTTGATATGCACCACTCTCCTCATTCATTTTGAGTGGATTTGTAAGCGAGTCACAAAATGAAACTTTTCGCTTTCAAATTCCAAAACGAAATTTGAAAGAGATGGCCTAGAAAACGCACCGGTTGTTTTTGTTGTTGAATTGGAAAGTTAGTCCCCCTCCTGGCCACTTTTCAATCGAAAAGAAGAGGTTCGTGTCCGCGCCTTCCCCAAGAAGCTCCGCCCACTTTTTGTCTGCGTCTCTCCAAATCGCACGCTCTCTCTCTCTCCTCTCGAGAAGCGACGAGCGGAAAAAAGGTTTCTTTTCCCCAATTTACTCGCCTTTTTCCGCGTTTTTCACTCGAATTCCAACTCTTTTTTTCTTTGCGCGCGTCCCGAGAAAAACGAGTGAAAGGAGGCGGTTTTCTTCTGGAAAACGAGTGTGTCAGATGCTAAATAATCGTATTATCGACCAAAAAGGGAGAGAGATATCTTCTCTCTCTTTCTCATCTCGAGCAGCCGAAATAAGCCACATCTGAGGATCGCGCCATCCATTTTTTTGCCCCTCATATGACACGAGAAGCGGATAATTTCATTAGTTTCCGGTTTTTTTTCTTTTCACGACGAATTACTAATCGGCGTTTTCGCGAGATTCGCGTTATGAAAACCGCGCGTCGGGGGGAAACTTAGGCCATGCCTGTGGGAAAGTTCGGCCACCGAAAGAGACGACCTCTCAAGTGTTTTGGGCGGTCCCTCCGATCAAATTAGTAGTTTCCTTCCCCTCTCGGCCACCGCCTCTTCTTTCGAAAAGGTGTAATTCGTCGTCGCGCCCTGTCACTCATTTGTCTCGTTTAATTGGAAAACGGACACGAAGACGAGGAGGACGAAAGTATTTTGGCTCCTTGTGCTCCGTGGGAGCACCTTGCTCACAGTGTGCTCGAGCAGGAGCCGGCTCCTTGCTCGAGGAGCACACTGTGGGAGCCGCACGAATGCGTCTCCAAACACGACAACCATCATATTTATCCGCCCCCCCCCCCCCCCCCCCCCTTGGGCCCTTTTATGCTTGCCTCCTCTCTCGCCTTTTCGGCGACACTTTTCTCCCTTTTTATCCCATTTCTCTTCTTTTTTCAGATTTCTTTACTCTTTTCTTTTTCTACTCGATTGGAAATGTTAAAACTCTCCTAATAAAATGATCGCCGTCCGCCTTCCGATTCTCGCCGTTTTCGTCGTTTTCGCGACGGCGACGACGTGTCCGCACGCCGTCAACTCCAGAATTCAAGAATGCGTGCAGCCGGTGGCCGACTATGCGAAAGTTTTGAATAATCAGGTGAGATTTCCGGGAAATTCGCTTCAAGAATCAGAAGAACCCATTTTACATTGAGATACCGTAACCCTGCAACTTTAAAGGCGCATCCTTGGTTTTGATGACAGCTTTCGGTCTGCGTCATCAAAATGCCCTGTTTTTTTTGCAGGATTCTCGAACTTCTGGCAGCGAATTCGGCAGCGCTTTCTCGCTTCCCAACATGGGCGGTCGCGTCTTCAACGAGCTCTGCAGGTCTGTGCGAGCGCATAAAATCACGCATAAATCTCAAAATCGCCCCCATTCCCCCGGGACGCATCATCTCGTTTTTTCTCGCTTCTTCCAGACTCATCGCCAAATTCAACAGTTGCGTCCGCGATCATCGTGCGACATGTCCCCGTCACGTGACCATCTCACTGATCGACTCCTCCTACGGCTATCTGTGCAACGAGGGGTACAACAGTAAGGGAGAGCCGGCTCGTCGAGGAGCAAAACCGGGAGCATTTGCGAGCTTTTCAGCGTTCATGGAGTCGGCCGAGTGCCTGATGGAACTCGATCGGAAGCCGTCGGTGAAGCGGTGCCACGACGAAACGCTGAAGGAGATCGAGTCGGCCAACACGGAGTCGGGCGTCTCAATGCCGGCCAAAGTGGACAGAATGTGCGGGTGCGTCGTGGCCTAGCTTTCTCCCATGGATTCCTAGTCCCTCCCGGTTTCAGAGCGCTCAACTTCTTCTCCGGCTGCGTGAGGTCTCCAATCAAACAGGACTGCGGTTTTTCGGCGTGGCAAGTCATCTACCGCGTGCTCAAAGACACCACCAACACTCTGATGCCGGCGTGTCAGTTCACCGGAACTTCCCAGAAACTCGCCTCTTTCCAAAAGGAATCCGATCCGGAAACGTCTACCGTAACCCTCGCCGCCGCCGCCACGTCAACGTCATCCACCACGACAAACCCGTCCACACGCTCGCGTGGTCTCGCCACGAAAACTACAGTAACCGTGACGACGAGTGGCGGCCCCGAAGACCCACTCGTAACGACTACTTTCAGCTCCAGAGAGCCCGTCATTGAGCTCGTGACGCCGAAAAAGAAAATGCGAAAGATTCAATCGGCCGAGCTCACCGACTCGGCGCATCGATTTTCAGCCTTTTCAGTCACTTTCACCTTAGTTTTAGGACGTTTTATTTTCTAATCTCCCTCAATTCGCCTCTTTTTCCCTTTCAAACTCCGTTTATATTCCAACTCGATTACGTGTATTTGCTGTTGTTCGGCGCGACGGCCTAGAATATTTCTAGTCCTCACTCCAGGTGTCATTTTTTAAAGAATTTCTCACTGAATAAAGCTTTTATTAGAGTTTCTTCGTCAATTATCAATGGTTTTATCGCAAAAAATACTTATAAAACGGGACGACGAGCTCTCAAAAAGAGCAAATTTGCTCGGTGGCCGCGTGGCCGAGTTTCCGTGGCCTAGATATCTCACCAGTAGTCCGCTTCCGAATTTGAGTCAATTTGGCCGTCGCTTATCGATTTTCCGCCGTGTTTTTTGTAATTCTCCCAGTGTTTCAGATAAAATGGCATCGCAAGACGATTTGCAGAACGTTGTCCAACTGTTACCCAACCTACCAGTTCGTAATTTCACCGAAAAACTTCAAAAATCGAGGGTGTTTGCAGGAAAACACGCCGTA
The DNA here is from genome assembly GCA_963570955.1 of Caenorhabditis afra. Taxonomy (NCBI): domain Eukaryota; kingdom Metazoa; phylum Nematoda; class Chromadorea; order Rhabditida; family Rhabditidae; genus Caenorhabditis; species Caenorhabditis afra. The sequence goes on from OY751534.1 coordinate 6,185,574, forward strand.
CTACGATGTGCTCCTCAAAGTAATCGAGGAGATCGGAAAGGACATCAGACCGACGTACACTTTCAACAAGATCACCTGCGATCGCCTGAAACGCAATATTCACACCGCGAAAGTGCTTATCAAGTGAGTGAGCTCTCTTGAAAAAGTGTGAGAATCTCAAATATTTGATCGTAACTCGCTGCAGAGCGTGCCAACAAGAGGCCGATTCGGACAGAAAGAAGGCCGACGCGGCGATCGAGCAGCAACGGATTCAGGCCGCGCAGGCCGCCCAGACCGCCGGTCCGTCGACTCCGAAACCCGGAAGTTCGGCCCAATGATCTCTTGTTTCGTGCAAATTTCTGTATTTACTTGATAACCTGCTATTTATATTATTTCATCGACTTTATTGATTTCCACCGTCCACTGCGCTTGGTATCTCTCTAATTCCAATTCATAACTTATCGATCCATTCTTCTGATTTTCTCATGAATCTCTGCGGAGCTTTTGCACCTTGGATATTTTCTTTATCGATTTTTCCTAGATCCCCGCTCATTTGCCCCACCTTTTTGCAGACTGAAAATGTCAAAATCGCTGAAATTGTCGTCGCGACCCGCTTTCGCCCGTCACATTCCGTCCGACTCATCGCGTGCCTGCGTCTCCACGTACCTCCTGGATCCCTCGTCGGACTCGCGTTCCGGATCGCTTTGCATCGTCGCCGTCGACGAGGCGGACCGGACAATACGGCTCGAGAACGAGATCAGCACGTCGGCCGGCGTCTTCCGATTCGACTTTCGGAATCCGTCGGCCGTCGTCGCCGCGCTCACCGACGGATCGATAGTTGTGCAGCAGATCGAGGGTAAGGGAACGTCTAGAACGCACATAAAAAGCTGGATTTCAGAGCCGATCTCATCGGAAACAACGCCCGTCTCCTCGGACATGCTGCTCGATTTGGGCCTCTCGGACTCGTCGATAATGCTCACTTCGGACAATAAAGTGAGCCCCGTGGCCTAACTTCCACCCCCGGGAACCTCGGCCACTTGCAGGGCCACGCCTACCTCGTCGACCTGAACACCTCGCTGATCGTCTCCTCGTGGCTCGCCCACTCGCTTCCCTACGTTCCCGGAGAGGGCTGCGAGGTGTGGTCGTGTGCAATCTCACAGGACGCTCAGCTGGCAGTCACGGGCGGTGAGGATGGATCCATGAAGTACTGTCACTTCTCACTACAGTAACCGCTCACTCTCCCCCCTTCCAGACTCTGGGACGCACGAACTCGAACCTCGATCGGACAGTCGAAGATTTTCGAAGCGGGCGTCGTCTTCGTCGATTTCGTCGCCGATGGAGATCAAATTCTGACGGGCAGCTACGACGAGCACTTTCGCATTTTCGATCGCCGCAATCTCAAGACTACGGTAGCCGAGAAGAAGGTGGGTGAACGCTTCATTTGACGACAATTTGCGGACACTATCCGGGGCCGGCGGGAATTTCAAATTTCCCGCCGAGCAGCTCCGCGATTCGACGGTTCCCAAATAGATATCGAGGAGGTCTCTGATAGGTGCGAGAACGCTTCATTTTTCCGCCGATCGCGTTTACAGACCGTACAATTCAATCATTTCCCAATTAAGCTCCGCCCCCTTTTTTCAGCTCAACGGCGGCGTCTGGAATGTTGAACGATCGGGCTCGCAGTACTGTGTCGCGTGCATGTACGGAGGATATACCGTTCTCGACGCGCAGAGTCTGGAAGTGGTCCGCGAGAATCGGGACGCCGGAGCCAACCTTCTGTACGGAGCAACAAGGTGCGGCGGGAGGAAAAGCGTGCTCTACTGCACTTTCAACGATTACATGGTTGTACTGGACGAGTGAATAAACGAATTCGAGTTTACTACAGAGTTTGTGTCTTACAAAGAAGCGGAAAAGAGTGGATGTTAAAAATCAAGGGGGGGGGGGTGATGTCCTAGGGAGGGAGTTAGGGGGGAGAGGGGCAGAATAGAGGGATAAGCATAGTTATAGTATGAACAGTTCAGTCAGTTTATAGTCTGCAAGGACCCGTTTGTGCCTTTAGGAATACTTTGGAAACCGAAATAGAAATAAAAAAGAGACAAGTAAATCAAAAGGAATCAGTAAAATTGGTGGTGTCAGAGGGGTCCGAGGTCCGTGCGGCGGTGTTTCGAACGGATCGGCGGAACGAAGAAGTCGTCCGAAGCGGAAGCGGGAACGTCCTTCGAGACGACGAACGTCGCGTCGGCGGGGACAGCGGGCGCGCCCGAATGGAGGACGAATGTCGCATTGTTCTCCTGCGCCTCCTCCTCGTCTTCCTCGGTGAGCCGTGTCTCGTCGTCGAACCTGATCGGAGACATCGCAACCTTCCTTCTCACATTCTCCTCGGCCGTCCTGTTCAGCTCGAAAGCCGACCGCGAAGTGTCCCGTCGGTGTTTGCTGATGTGCCGCGAGTCGTCGAGAGTCACGTCCTCCGAGTTGACGACGTTTCCGTAATGCTGCACTGCTCGGCGAGCCCGCTCGTTCCGCTCGAGCACTGGCTTCGGAGTGAGTCCACCGGCACCGGAGAAGTTGGTGGTGCGACGCTGAAAACCCTGATAAAATGGATAGGCGAGAAGAAGTGGACTACTCTTACTCTCGTCTTCTTGATCTTGTGCTCGATGTCGCAGAACTGGTTCTTGAGCGACTCGAACTGCTGCAGGAACTTCTCGTCGATGCGGTCCGTCTTGATGAGACACAACAGGAAGCCCATCTTCTGGTGCAGTCCCGACTTGGCCTCCTCGAGACTCGCCGTCAGCTCGCGGTACCGCTGTCGCATCTCCTCGTCGTCGCGCTTCTTCTTCTCCTCTTGCGTCGCCTTCGCCGTCGTCTTGGCCGCGAACTCGTTCTTCGCCTTCGTCAACTTGAACTCCAGCTCCACCTCCTTCTTCATGTGGGCGACGGCTTGCGCGTAGACGGCCTCGAATACAGGACGCATCTCGGCGGGCACCTTGTCCCACCGATTGCGCTCCTCCGTGCCAGAGATGGTCTCGTTGCGGAGCGAGTCCTTGATCTCCTCGTTTATGACATCGAGGGAGGCACGGAGACCCGCGAGTTCCTTGTTACGCTTCTCTTCGAACTCCTCCTCGCCTTCCAGCACAACCGAAACGTCGGGATCGACATTCGACATGCGTCTCTGGAAAAAGAGAAGGATCAGTTGAATAACAAAAAGACCGAGCAGAAAAAAAAACGAGAAGCGGACCAAAGACAAACGTTATCGGGGGACAAGACATGGTACGTGGAACTCTGAGGGTAGGTGTTATTGTTGCAATCCGAGTGCTCACAGTACATGGACGAAACGATCGAATCGTCGAAACAAAGCAGCTCGGAAGCGGATCGTTCACGACGACGCTCACGACGCCACTTCCGACAGACCTGAACCACTATTCAGAAGAAGAAGACACAGGGGACACATGCGTGACACGGTGACAGTGACATCCAAACTCACCCGCTTGCCGCCTTCGAACTTCTGCGACTCGATCAAATTGATGCGATGCATGAGCTCCTGTCGCTGACGACGCAGCTCCTCGCACAGAAGATGGCACCTCTGGGCGGTCGCCTCCAGCTCCAGCTCTTCCTCGATCAGACCCTGCAACCAAATCTCGTTCTCAAACTGTTTCGCCCCCTCTCTCGTTTCTCAATGTGTCTCTCTTTCCAAATGCTCGTTTTTTCTCGAAATGCAAACCGGTTCATCAGGAAAGAGACACACATGAAAAGCGGAACTACTCGTACAAAAATATGTCAATTGGGTGGCAAGAGGGGGAGTGATAAAACTATGTGAAAGAATGTGAATGGGACAATATATACATCAAAAGATAACAAACAATTAGATGAGTTGGGCGGTGAGGGGAGCTATCGAAAAGCTCGCGTATGGTGGAAAGTTCCACGTGGGGGAGGCGGCGGAGGGGCGAAAACGCGCGCTTTTTTGGAGAGGTGCGAGGGTTTAAAAGAGTTAGGAAGGGGCACCTGGAGAGCCGTCGCGTCCGTCGGAGCGCCTCCTTTCCGGTTGGCACGCTTCTGGTTGAGCTCGCGGAGCGCCTTGTTCGCCCGATTCGATTCGCTGAGTCTCTGCAAGAAGACGTTGCCATTTCAGACGCCCTTCTGATAAGAACGAACCTGTTGGAGAACGGCGAGTTTCTGTTCGTCAACACGCTTCTGTCTGACGCTGTCCATCTCGCGCTTCTGCATCTTCGACTTCATCTGAGCCATCTCGCGCTCGTGCTTCTGCTTGCACGCCACGAACTTGCTCGCCTCGGCGCGCTGCTCCTTCAGAAGACGAAGACGTTGCAGTTTCAGATTCTTCAGCTCCTCTTCCGTCTTTTTCGAAGATTCCTCCATGCGACGTTTCGTCTCGTGCAACTTCTTCAATTCGGAGAGCGTCTTCTTGTGGTCGGCGTGCTGCTTCTCCAGTTCTTTCAGCTTCTGTCGTCGTTCTTCCGCCAGTTTCGTCGCCGTGTTCGCCTTCTTGCTTTCAGAGCGCAACTTTGTGATTTCCGTTTCGAGCTCGCCGACACGGACCACCAACTGCGTCTTTTCGTCCTAAAATTGTCAGTTTAAATGATAAAAGATCTGGAGGTTTTCAGATATTGAGTTGTTTTGCATGTGATCAGACATTTCACTTTGTGATCATCTCCCCGTCTCCCGCCCTTCTCCTTCTCTTCCAACTCGCCAATCCATTCAAAGTCAGGTCTGTAGGCCTCGTATCCGACTGGAACGCCGACAATTAACGCGTTCCCGCCTTACAAAGGCCATTTTATATAGGAGAGGCTCTCGCGGACGGCAAAGTGTTAAAGTGAGAACTTTCCGCCAAGAAGGAGAAACAGTTCGTCGGAGAGAAGGAAATGGGCGGTGGGAACGGGGTCAGACCTTTTACTATAGTCATCATTTCACAGAACAGAACTCATATTCTTTTCGGGAAAACAATCGCTTACCTCTCTCTGCTGCATGACTTCGATGAACTCTCTTTGAGTCTCGAGCGCCTTCTGTCGATTCTCGTCCTTCATCGCGATCTCTTTGTCGAGCTCGTCCAACTCGGCCTGCAGTTCTGGAAGACGTTCCGCATCGTAGAGCGTGTCGTCGGAAGTGGCCATCGGCATTGTCGAGTTCTCGTCCTGATCATCGTCATGAAGAGTCGAAGCGTCCGAGGACTCGGAACCGACGATCTGTTGCAAAGATCGGACAATTTCCGCCGACTCGAGCATTTCTTCGTTGAGAAGAGTGCTCCGAACATCCGTAAGAATCCCGGAGAGCTTGGTTTTGTCCGCTTCGAGACGCATGTTGCGTTGCGAGAGGCCGCTTATCTTGACGATGCACTCCGACTGTTTGATGGCGCGTTCTCGCAGTTCCGCCGTTTTTCGGGCCACCTCGTCCTTCAACGAGAGAATCTCGGCTGATGTCGCCATTTCCGAGTACTTCGAGTCGGCCGGAGCAATGCCCTGCTTCAAATCGGCGTTCTCCTTCTGAAGACGCTTGATCTGCGCCTGAAGGACGGCGATTTCTTCCGCTTTCGGATTCTTGTTAACGATCGGCTTGTTTTTGATTTGTTTGGCGCGATCGGCGTAGCGAAGTGTGTTAAGTGTTTCTTGTGAGTTCGTGTCGGCCGGCGAAATGCATGCGAGGAACACCGTGTACGAGTTGCCGCCGAGAGAGTCCTGGAGCACGCGGGTGATGACCGAATTGCGGTACGGAATGTGCTTCTGCTTTGTGGCCAGGGCAGCGATGACTTGTGACAGAATGAGAAGGCCTGGAAGAGGAACGTCAACTTAGATTCTAGGTTAGTCCCTTCTGATTGAATTGAGTTGTTTCGCCTGTGATCAGACATTTCACTTTGTGATCATCTCCCCGTCCTCCACCCTTCTCCTCCTTTTCCGACTCGCCAATCCATTCAAATTCGGGTCTGTAGGCCTCGTATCCGACTGGAACGCCGACAATTAACGCGTTCCCGCCTTACAAAGGTCATTTCATATAGGATAGGCTCTCGCGGACGGCAAAGTGTCAGAATGAAAACTTTCCGCCAAGAAGGAGAAACAATTCGTCGGAGAGAAGGAAATGGGCGGTGGGAACGGGGTCAGACCTTTTACTATAGTCATCATTTCACAGAATATTTGTTTCCAATTCGAGCCTGCCGGCTTCTGCTCACCTGCATTGATGTTGATGCCTTCTTTCATGCGATTTCCCTCTGCCTCTGTCTTCTTGAGCCGCTCCGATCCGGCCAAATCGACGAGTTGGAGTTTGGCCGAGAACGCGTTGTCCGAGTCGCCGGTGGCGGTTTTCTCGACGAAAACAGTGAAGACGGCGTGCGAACGGGACGACATCGCGTTCATCGCCGTCTCGGCTTTCGTTCTGTAGTGGCATCCGGTGGCGAGCTGCTTCAGGGCGCCTTTCAAATCGATGACGGGCACCGCCGTCAGATTCACAATTGTGCAGTTCTTCTCGTCTCCGTGCACATTCAGTTTGACTTTGTCGGGCCGAAGAAGGTCGTAGACGTTGTCTCCGTACACTTCGTACATCGAGACGGTCACTTTGAACGCCTCTGGAACTTCCGTCGTCATGATCCGCTGGAAGAGCGCGTTGACGAGACGTGGAATGATGCCGCGGCGCATCTCGTCCGTTCCGTCGTTGTCCTCGGTTCCCATTGTGTACGTCTTGCCGGATCCCGTCTGTCCGTAAGCGAGAACTGTCGCATTGAAACCTGTAAATTTGCGTTTTTCAAACGGTTCTCGCCACAACGACTCTTCTCACCTGCAAAAATGCGATCTAAAAGTGGAAGAGCCGTTTTCTCGTAGACAGTCTCCTGATCAACAGTGTCCGGAAACACGGAATCGAACGCGAACGTCGCCGAGTCGTTGATAATGATCTGACCGGTGTTCTCGTAGTACTCGACGCATTTCCGGGCACCCTCCCGGGTCTCGCGCCCGTTCATCGGCCGTGCACGGACCACCACACGCAAGGAAGTCTCCGTTGCGCTCATTTCGCACGGAAAATCTAGAGAAAATCGTAGAGAATTAGCAGAAAAGCAGGAAAAAAAATCGAATGTCGACGATTCGCGCGGTTTGAAATTCGAAAAGTGCCGCGCTGACGATTGTCCGCAAACACCGAACCCGACGGCACGTTGCGTACTGTGACCAACGACTTCGCCCCCTTTCATCCTCCGCGTTTATACCGGTTTTACACCCCCACCGGCGCACTAATTGCGGACATCTCGTACATTTTCCGATTCTTTCATGTTTTTAGAGTTTTCTAAAAATAATTTGATAAGCTGAAATCGATAAATCAATTGAAATTCAATCCTCTCGAAAAATTGTTTATTCTGGCGGAAGACCCGCCAAATCATCGTCTTTTTCCCTCGCCATTCGCTTATTCTCTTTCAATGGAGCTGCGATTACAGCGGAAAATGGCGAATCCAGCTCGAGACGGCTACCAGGAGTTTGACAACGAGCCGGAGCTCCCCGGAGAGCACGGCGCCCCAGAAGCGCCGCCAGTCGAGAGGAGACCTACCGTATCAGAAGACACTTCTCTATTTCAAGACCGACTACCCACTGAAAACTCGCTGACGCCCGAGCAGGTTCGGAGGAGCACAATTGCAACCATTTCTGAAAATTCGCATTTCAGGCCTTCATCCACATGGTCAAAGCGATGCTCGGAACGGGTCTCCTGTCGCTTCCGTTGGCTTTCAAACACTCCGGACTCTTTGTAAGCTCGAATTCCACGAAAAGTCTGAAACTCCGCTCATTTTTCAGCTCGGTCTGATTCTGACGATCGTCATCTGCTTAATATGCCTTTATTGCATGCGCCAAGTCGTTTTCGCCGCACATTTTGTTTGTACTAGGTGAGAAAACCCTGAATTCGTCCGGAAATCCACGAAATTCGATAACAGGAACGGAAGAGATTTGATCGATTACGCGAACATTATGAGAGGAGCCGTCGAGATGGGACCGCCGTGGATCAAGCGAAAAGGATACTTTTTCAAGTGGGAAAACGGACTGAAACTGGGAAAAACGGCGAATTTTCAGACAACTGGTCAATGTGAACATGTTCATCTCGCAATTGGGCTTCTGTTGCGTCTATTTTGTGTTTATGGCCGATAATTTGGAAGACGTGAGTTGGTTTTCTACGTCATCTACCCAAACGCTCCTCCGTTTCAGTTCTTCAACAACAACACGTCGATCCATTTGTCGAAGGCCGTGTGGATGCTTCTGCTGCTCATCCCGATGCTCTCGATCTGCTCGATTCGTCGGCTCTCGATTCTGGCGCCGTTCGCGATGCTCGCCAACGCAGTCTACGTCGTCGCCGTCGCCATCGTGCTCTTCTTCTTTCTATCGGACCTGCGGCCGATCTCCTCGTTGCCGTGGTTCGGCAACGCCTCCGATCTGCCGCTCTTCTTCGGCACCGTCATGTTCGCCTTCGAAGGCGTCGCCGTCATCATGCCCATCGAGAATCGCATGTCGTCGCCGCACGCCTTCATCGCGTGGAACGGCGTCCTCAACTCCTCCTGCCTCGTCGTGCTCGCCATTTTCAGCGTCACCGGCTTCTACGGCTACTTGTCGCTGGGAAATGACGTCAGAGACACGGCCACCCTCAATCTGCCGATGACGCCGTGAGTGAGAGAGAGAGAGAGTGGCAGACAACGAGAGACACTGTTTGATCTACAGTTGATTTGATCTTTCAGATTCTACCAAACGATAAAACTGATGTTCGTGGCGTGCATAATGATCTCGTATCCACTCCAGTTCTACGTTCCCATGGAGAGAATCGAAAAGTGGATTACTCGAAAAGTGAGGGAGCGAGAACGAGGAAGGAAACGAACACACTTGCTTTTTCAGATTCCGGTCAACAAACAGACGTTCTACATCTACGCAAGCCGGTACTTTGGCGTCATTCTGACTTGTAAGTGCTGGCCTAGCTTTCTCGATTCCTAGTCCCTCCCTTTTCTCCAGGCGCCGTCGCCGAACTCATTCCCCACCTGGCGCTGTTCATCTCGCTCATCGGCGCCTTCTCGGGAGCCTCGATGGCTCTCCTCTTCCCGCCACTCATCGAACTTCTGGTCTGTTTCCCACCCACGTCTTCTTCTTCACGAATTCAATTTTCAGACGGCCTACGCGAAAAACCAACTGTCACGTGGTCTGTGGCTTAAAAACGCGCTTCTTTTGTCGTTCGCCGTCGTCGGATTCACCACTGGCACCTATTCGGCGCTCGTCGAAATTGCCAAGACATTCACGTGAATGCTCCCGTTTCCTTCCCATTCCGTTCTTTTTTTGAGTTCGATTTTCAGCGTTTTAAGCTGAAAATAGACAGATTTTTATGTATATTTCGCCCGATTTTCCCGTGTATCATGAGAAAACAAGTCTTCCTCTCTTCCAATGTTTCTCCCGAGTCCTAGTCTTCTTCTTCGATTGTGATTTTTTCAGTGGCATTTCGTACTTTCACTTTGTTTCAACCCTTAACATGTAATAAGACAAATACAGAAACAGTCAGATCTTGCAGTTTTTTTTGCTTTGTGCGACTGAGAAAGGGGGCGGAGCTTGACTGCTCATCAGCCTTCTTATCTCTCCGTTCATCTAACCGTGCGATGTGTGAAAGAAGGTGTGACCGGAAGGCGGAGCTTACCAGAGGAGAGGCCAGAATGAGAAGGAGGAAGGGGCGGGGCTAACCAAGGGGGCGTGGCCTGAGAGGTCGTGGTGTCCGGCAAAGGGGCGTGGTCAGGTGGGCTCAGCGATGAGAAGGGGACTATATAAGCCAGTGAGTTCCCTCAGTCGACCAGTGCAGTTCCCTTCCTGGAGGTACCTAAACCTCTGGGATCCCTTTTCCCCAACAGTGTCGGAGAGGGGTCCGACTTAGGCTCAGGACGCTATGTCGGAGAGGGGTCCGACTTAGGCTCCGGACGCTATGTCGGAGGGCGGACCGACTTAGGCTCCGGACGCACTGTTGGAGAGGGGTCCGACTTAGGCTCCGGACGCTATGTCGGAGAGGGGTCCGACTTAGGCTCCGGACGCACTGTTGGAGAGGGGTCCGACTTAGGCTCCGGACGCTATGTCGGAGAGGGGTCCGACTTAGGCTCCGGACGCTATGTCGGAGAGGGGTCCGACTTAGGCTCCGGACGCACTGTTGGAGTGGGGTCCGACTTAGGCTCCGGACGCTATGTCGGAGGGCGGACCGACTTAGGCTCCGGACGCACTGTTGGAGAGGGGTCCGACTTAGGCTCCGGACGCTATGTCGGAGAGGGGTCCGACTTAGGCTCCGGACGCTATGTCGGAGGGCGGACCGACTTAGGCTCCGGACGCTATGTCGGAGAGGGGTCCGACTTAGGCTCCGGACGCTATGTCGGAGAGGGGCCGACTTAGGCTCCGGACGCACTGTTGGAGAGGGGTCCGACTTAGGCTCCGGACGCACTGTTGGAGAGGGGTCCGACTTAGGCTCCGGACGCTATGTTGGAGAGGGGTCCGACTTAGGCTCCGGACGCTATGTCGGAGGGCGGACCGACTTAGGCTCCGGACGCACTGTTGGAGAGGGGTCCGACTTAGGCTCCGGACGCTATGTCGGAGAGGGGTCCGACTTAGGCTCCGGACGCACTGTTGGAGAGGGGTCCGACTTAGGCTCCGGACGCTATGTCGGAGAGGTGTCCGACTTAGGCTCCGGACGCACTGTTGGAGAGGGGTCCGACTTAGGCTCCGGACGCTATGTCGGAGGGCGGACCGACTTAGGCTCCGGACGCACTGTTGGAGAGGGGTCCGACTTAGGCTCCGGACGCTATGTCGGAGAGGGGTCCGACTTAGGCTCCGGACGCACTGTTGGAGAGGGGTCCGACTTAGGCTCCGGACGCTATGTCGGAGGGCGGACCGACTTAGGCTCCGGACGCACTGTTGGAGAGGGGTCCGACTTAGGCTCCGGACGCACTGTTGGAGAGGAGTCCGACTTAGGCCCCGGACGCTATGTCGGAGAGGGGTCCGACTTAGGCCCCGGACGCTATGTCGGAGAGGGGTCCGACTTAGGCCCCGGACGCTATGTCGGAGGGCGGACCGACTTAGGCTCCGGACGCTATGTCGGAGAGGGGTCCGACTTAGGCTCAGGACGCTATGTCGGAGAGGGGTCCGACTTAGGCCCCGGACGCTATGTCGGAGAGGGGTCCGACTTAGGCTCAGGACGCTATGTCGGAGAGGGGTCCGACTTAGGCCCCGGACGCTATGTCGGAGGGCGGACCGACTTAGGCTCAGGACGCTATGTCGGAGAGGGGTCCGACTTAGGCCCCGGACGCTATGTCGGAGAGGGGTCCGACTTAGGCTCAGGACGCTATGTCGGAGAGGGGTCCGACTTAGGCCCCGGACGCTATGTCGGAGAGGGGTCCGACTTAGGCTCAGGACGCTATGTCGGAGAGGGGTCCGACTTAGGCTCAGGACGCTATGTCGGAGAGGGGTCCGACTTAGGCCCCGGACGCTATGTCGGAGAGGGGTCCGACTTAGGCTCAGGACGCTATGTCGGAGAGGGGTCCGACTTAGGCCCCGGACGCTATGTCGGAGAGGGGTCCGACTTAGGCTCAGGACGCTATGTCGGAGAGGGGTCCGACTTAGGCTCAGGACGCTATGTCGGAGAGGGGTCCGACTTAGGCTCAGGACGCTATGTCGGAGAGGGGTCCGACTTAGGCCCCGGACGCTATGTCGGAGAGGGGTCCGACTTAGGCTCAGGACGCTATGTCGGAGAGGGGTCCGACTTAGGCCCCGGACGCTATGTCGGAGGGCGGACCGACTTAGGCTCCGGACGCTATGTCGGAGAGGGGTCCGACTTAGGCCCCGGACGCTATGTCGGAGAGGGGTCCGACTTAGGCCCCGGACGCTATGTCGGAGGGCGGACCGACTTAGGCTCCGGACGCTATGTCGGAGAGGGGTCCGACTTAGGCTCAGGACGCTATGTCGGAGAGGGGTCCGACTTAGGCTCAGGACGCTATGTCGGAGAGGGGTCCGACTTAGGCCCCGGACGCTATGTCGGAGAGGGGTCCGACTTAGGCTCAGGACGCTATATCGGAGAGGGGTCCGACTTAGGCCCCGGACGCTATGTCGGAGAGGGGTCCGACTTAGGCTCAGGACGCTATGTCGGAGAGGGGTCCGACTTAGGCTCAGGACGCTATGTCGGAGAGGGGTCCGACTTAGGCCCCGGACGCACTGTTGGAGAGGGGTCCGACTTAGGCTCCGGACGCTATGTCGGAGGGCGGACCGACTTAGGCTCCGGACGCTATGTCGGAGAGGGGTCCGACTTAGGCTCCGGACGCACTGTTGGAGAGGGGTCCGACTTAGGCTCCGGACGCTATGTCGGAGGGCGGACCGACTTAGGCTCCGGACGCACTGTTGGAGAGGGGTCCGACTTAGGCTCCGGACGCACTGTTGGAGAGGAGTCCGACTTAGGCTCCGGACGCTATGTCGGAGAGGGGTCCGACTTAGGCTCCGGACGCACTGTTGGAGAGGGGTCCGACTTAGGCTCCGGACGCTATGTCGGAGAGGGGTCCGACTTAGGCTCCGGACGCACTGTTGGAGAGGGGTCCGACTTAGGCTCCGGACGCACTGTTGGAGAGGAGTCCGACTTAGGCTCCGGACGCTATGTCGGAGGGCGGACCGACTTAGGCTCCGGACGCACTGTTGGAGAGGGGTCCGACTTAGGCTCAGGACGCTATGTCGGAGAGGGGTCCGACTTAGGCTCAGGACGCTATGTCGGAGAGGGGTCCGACTTAGGCCCCGGACGCTATGTCGGAGAGGGGTCCGACTTAGGCTCAGGACGTTATGTCGGAGAGGGGTCCGACTTAGGCCCCGGACGCTATGTCGGAGGGCGGACCGACTTAGGCTCCGGACGCTATGTCGGAGAAGGGTCCGACTTAGGCCCCGGACGCTATGTCGGAGAGGGGTCCGACTTAGGCCCCGGACGCTATGTCGGAGGGCGGACCGACTTAGGCTCCGGACGCTATGTCGGAGAGGGGTCCGACTTAGGCTCAGGACGCTATGTCGGAGAGGGGTCCGACTTAGGCTCAGGACGCTATGTCGGAGAGGGGTCCGACTTAGGCCCCGGACGCTATGTCGGAGAGGGGTCCGACTTAGGCTCAGGACGCTATATCGGAGAGGGGTCCGACTTAGGCCCCGGACGCTATGTCGGAGAGGGGTCCGACTTAGGCTCAGGACGCTATGTCGGAGAGGGGTCCGACTTAGGCTCAGGACGCTATGTCGGAAAGGGGTCCGACTTAGGCCCCGGACGCACTGTTGGAGAGGGGTCCGACTTAGGCTCCGGACGCTATGTCGGAGGGCGGACCGACTTAGGCTCCGGACGCTATGTCGGAGAGGGGTCCGACTTAGGCTCCGGACGCACTGTTGGAGAGGGGTCCGACTTAGGCTCCGGACGCTATGTCGGAGGGCGGACCGACTTAGGCTCCGGACGCACTGTTGGAGAGGGGTCCGACTTAGGCTCCGGACGCACTGTTGGAGAGGAGTCCGACTTAGGCTCCGGACGCTATGTCGGAGAGGGGTCCGACTTAGGCTCCGGACGCACTGTTGGAGAGGGGTCCGACTTAGGCTCCGGACGCTATGTCGGAGAGGGGTCCGACTTAGGCTCCGGACGCACTGTTGGAGAGGGGTCCGACTTAGGCTCCGGACGCACTGTTGGAGAGGAGTCCGACTTAGGCTCCGGACGCTATGTCGGAGGGCGGACCGACTTAGGCTCCGGACGCACTGTTGGAGAGGGGTCCGACTTAGGCTCCGGACGCACTGTTGGAGAGGAGTCCGACTTAGGCTCCGGACGCTATGTCGGAGAGGGGTCCGACTTAGGCTCAGGACGCTATGTCGGAGAGGGGTCCGACTTAGGCTCAGGACGCTATGTCGGAGAGGGGTCCGACTTAGGCCCCGGACGCACTGTTGGAGAGGGGTCCGACTTAGGCTCCGGACGCTATGTCGGAGGGCGGACCGACTTAGGCTCCGGACGCTATGTCGGAGAGGGGTCCGACTTAGGCTCCGGACGCTATGTCGGAGGGCGGACCGACTTAGGCTCCGGACGCTATGTCGGAGAGGGGTCCGACTTAGGCTCCGGACGCTATGTCGGAGGGCGGACCGACTTAGGCTCCGGACGCACTGTTGGAGAGGGGTCCGACTTAGGCTCCGGACGCACTGTTGGAGAGGAGTCCGACTTAGGCTCCGGACGCTATGTCGGAGAGGGGTCCGACTTAGGCTCCGGACGCTATGTCGGAGAGGGGTCCGACTTAGGCTCCGGACGCTATGTTGGAGAGGGGTCCGACTTAGGCTCCGGACGCACTGTTGGAGAGGAGTCCGACTTAGGCTCCGGACGCTATGTCGGAGAGGGGTCCGACTTAGGCTCAGGACGCTATGTCGGAGAGGGGTCCGACTTAGGCTCAGGACGCTATGTCGGAGAGGGGTCCGACTTAGGCCCCGGACGCACTGTTGGAGAGGGGTCCGACTTAGGCTCCGGACGCTATGTCGGAGGGCGGACCGACTTAGGCTCCGGACGCTATGTCGGAGAGGGGTCCGACTTAGGCTCCGGACGCTATGTCGGAGGGCGGACCGACTTAGGCTCCGGACGCTATGTCGGAGAGGGGTCCGACTTAGGCTCCGGACGCTATGTCGGAGGGCGGACCGACTTAGGCTCCGGACGCACTGTTGGAGAGGGGTCCGACTTAGGCTCCGGACGCACTGTTGGAGAGGAGTCCGACTTAGGCTCCGGACGCTATGTCGGAGAGGGGTCCGACTTAGGCTCCGGACGCTATGTCGGAGAGGGGTCCGACTTAGGCTCCGGACGCTATGTCGGAGAGGGGTCCGACTTAGGCCCCGGACGCTATGTCGGAGAGGGGTCCGACTTAGGCTCCGGACGCTATGTCGGAGAGGGGTCCGACTTAGGCTCCGGACGCTATGTCGGAGAGGGGTCCGACATAGGCTCCGGACGCTATGTCGGAGAGGGGTCCGACATAGGCTCCGGACGCTATGTCGGAGAGGGGTCCGACTTAGGCTCAGGACGCTATGTCGGAGAGGGGTCCGACTTAGGCTCCGGACGCTATGTCGGAGAGGGGTCCGACTTAGGCTCCGGACGCTATGTCGGAGAGGGGTCCGACTTAGGCCCCGGACGCTATGTCGGAGAGGGGTCCGACTTAGGCTCCGGACGCTATGTCGGAGAGGGGTCCGACTTAGGCTCCGGACGCTATGTCGGAGAGGGGTCCGACTTAGGCTCAGGACGCGGTGGGCACACCTGACGAATGAAGATATAAAAACTGTCAATAAAATACTCTGTTTATCACAATTTGAATACATACGGCTGACTACAATTTAGGAATGAATGGTGAGGAAGAAGCGGGGGAACGGGACATCACTGTTTTACTTGCGGGGGATGAGTCCGAACTGTTTGGGACGGAGAAGCGTCTCGACGACATCTGCTTCCAGCTGGTCCATGTCGGCAACGACGCTGTCGAGGTCGTTGTACGTTTTGCCGGGCGGTGTGATCAGCTCGATGTAATACTTGATCTTTGGCTCGGTTCCCGACGCGCGGAGAGTGGTAATCGAGCCGTTCTTCAGGAAGAACGTCACCATTTCAGAAGACGTCGACAGTGGCAACACCGGCTTGTTTCCGGGCTTCGAGTTGTCGTATCCGATGGTCAGATCACGCACAGTGCCCACCTCGGCCGATCCGATCTTCGTGGGGAACTTGAGATCGGCGCGGAGCGTCGCGAACAACTCCTTGGTCACTTCGGGAGACGGCACGAACCAGTACGTGGAGCGGACGAGGTGGAATCCGTACCGGTTGTAGAGGGCGAACAGCTGATCCTGCAGCGACTTGCCCTCTGTGGCCAGGAACGCGGCGATCTCGGCGAATACGGCCGCGGCGGAGACGCCGTCCTTGTCGAGAGTGTGGCCGGGCATGTAGCCGATCGACTCCTCCCACGCGAGGATCACATGGTTCCCCTCGGCTCGCAACTCTTCCGCACGGTTGCCCATCCACTTGAATCCGGTGAGCGTCGTCTCGTTCTTGAAGCCCTCCGCGTCGGCGATCGTCTTCACGATCTGCGAGGAGACGGCGCTGTTGAGAATGTAGACTTTCGACGCGTCCACGTCCGGATTCGCCTTTCGCCAGTTAATCCAGATCCACCAGGTGATCAGAGCGCCCATCTCGTTTCCAGTGAACACTCGCCACTCGCCGCTGAAAATCGGATGTTTGTGAAGGATCGGAAGCGTCGGAACACTCACTCCTTCTGCTTCTCGGCGAGTTGAATGCGATCCGCGTCCGGATCGTTCGCCAAGATCACTGTCGATCCGTGCTTCTCGGCCGTTTCGAGTGCCAGTGTGAGCACTTTCCGTCCTTCTTCCGGGTTCGGGAACGGAATCGTCGGGAAGTCGGGATTCGGCTCCTGCTGCTCGGCGACCGAAATGAACGCCTCTGCCGGGAAGCCGAACTCGGCGAACATCCGCTTCGTATAGTGATATCCGATTCCATGGAACGCCGAATATGTGAACTTCAGAGGAGTGGCCGCATTGACAGATTTATGGAAGTTCAGCGACTTCTCGACCTCGAAGTATGGATCGATGACAACGTCGGCCGAGTGGAAAAGCGGCGAGGATTTCAGATCCTTGATGTCCCAGTACTCCTCCCGCGGAAGCGGCTCCGCCTCCTTGATCCGCACAATCTCCGTGTCGTGCGGCCCGATGATCTGCGCTCCGTTGGCCCAGTAGGCCTTGTAGCCGTTGTCCTCCTTCGGATTGTGCGACGCAGTGATGATGAGGCCCGCATCGCAACCGAGCTTGATCGTCGCCCACGAGACGACGGGCGTCGGCGACACTTCGGAGAACAAGAAGACCGGAATGCCGTTGCGGATGAAGACGTTCGCGGCGAGCTCGGCGAACCGACGCGAGTTGTGACGTCCGTCGAATCCGATCGCCACGCCCGTTTTCGGCTTTACGTAGACGTCCAACATGTGACGCGCGAATCCGTGTGTGATCTGAATGATCGTCAGATCGTTCAGACGCCCGAATCCGGCTTGCATCGGCGCGCGCACTCCTGAAAACGCGAAGGTGTCAATCAACATCATAAGCGTGACAGAAGAGTCCGACTCACCCGCAGTTCCGAAGACGAGTCTCGTGTCCATCCGGGCCTTCAGCGCGTCCACATTCTTCTCGTCGACGAGCGCCTGAATCTCGGCGCGCGTCTTCTCATTCCGATCCCAGGCGAGCCAGTCGGCCACTTGTTTGTCGAGCTTCTCGCATCCAAGACTCATCTGTAATCCGACTGTTCTTCTAGTCTTTTCGACTGAAAAAAGCATGAGAGAGAGAGGAAAAGACTGCAAAATAAGGGATGGCGCGTGCGGCGGTGGTGGTCACAAAAATATAATGATGATTGCGTTCCGGGCCGCCTGATTCGACCTTGCCCCGTCGCTCTCGAACGTCTGCGTCTCTCGCCAATTCACACTCTCTCGCCCGTTGCAGATAGTATCAACAATAACCTTCTCGGTGTGTCATTTACAAACACTGCGGAAAGTGGAAAACGAAAGAGCGAGAAAATGGGAGGAGTGAGAGCACTTCTTCTTCTTTTTCATGAGGGAACAAACTGATAATACACGTGAAGGGTGTTTCGATAAGAAGATAAGAAGCATGAGGTTAGACATCATAGGAATCAGAAGACCGGTCGCTAGAAGAAGATCTTCTCGAGGTCCGACGGTAGACGCTCTCCCGGCTTCGATCTCGCCTCCACCATTTTCTTGATCTCTTCCGGTGCTGGCACGTAGTCGTCCACGTTCATCTCGCTCAGTTTCACCCACTGGTTCACGAAGAGTGCTGGAAATCATAATGATTGATCACTGAAATGAGTCGATTCCATACACTTCCAGGAGCGAAGAGTGCCGTCCAAGCTGGTGGAAGAGATCACGGATCCCATCAGATTGTAGCGGATTCGCCAGGCTCTACGAGTGTCTCCGAGCAGTGCGACACGGACGTACGCGTATTCGGCGAGGTTAATCGGATTGTCGTTGCCCTCTTCCTCGAGAATCGCGTGTCGTGCCACTTTTATGTTGTAGACGTGCACGTCTCCGGCGGCGATCGCCAGTTGGTGGCAGTCGACCATTGAGATCGGCGAGAACTTCAGGTCCGTCACCGGGCAGGGAAGATCGAACTTGAGTGTGTGGATGCGTTGCCACTTGCGGAGTCCGTCCACGTTCTCGTAGATGACGACCCGTTCGGTACCCTCGGCGCGCTTCTCGTCGGATCCCACTGCGATCAACGGACGGTGCATTCGGGATTGGCTCCAAGCGACACAGCCGCATCGCGTGTGGAATGCCTGCAGTTCGTGGATGAGGTTCCAGCGACTCGCGTCGACGATGTCCGGTGCTTCGTAGATGCGGACAGAGCCGAGAGCGTTGCATGAGGCCATCATGAGTCCCAGATGGCGTGGCGAGAAGCAAACATCTGTGACGTCGGACCGATTGTCACCGATGATCGTTCTTCGGATCCATTGACTCTCTTTCGGCTCTGGAATTACGAATTTCAGTTCGTTCCAGTTCTCTTTCCATTCTTACTCAGATCCTTATCCGAGCGAACGATCTGTTCCTCCCAAATAATGATATTTCTGTCGTACGAGCAAGTTCTGTAAATATTCCGTGGTGTTTGTAATTTCTTTTCGAAACTAACGCAATAATCTGTCCGAACTCTGGATGTGCCCACTGAACTCGCCAAACAGCGCCTCCGTGACACTTCCAGTGCGCCGAACGACGCCAATTTCCGTTCGCTAGCCGATCCCAAATCGCCATAGTCATGTCACTGGAGCATGAGGCCATGCGACGTCCATGCGCATCGAACGACACCTGCAAATTGGTTGGGGTGAAATAGTCTCAGCTAGATTTCGAGGTTCTTACACAATGGATGAGATCTCTGTGCGCACTGACCGTCTGGTACGGTTTAGCCGTCGCTTCCACCTGATCACCGGTCATTTCTGTAAAAATATGTTTTTAAATAAATTTTTTATTTGAAAAATCATAAAAATCAAGGAAGTTTCGTTTGAAAATCGAAATTTTGAAGTAAAGGCGCATGGCGTTTAAAGGCCGACGGGTTTCGTCGCGATTTCCGTGTACTCCACACGGACAAGAGAAAACGCGGGAAGCTTGCTTTTCTTGAAAAGCCCCCATGAGATTTTTATCTCTTTTTTCGCGGTTTTCTCCCCCAGGCGTCAAGTTTTTGAGGTTTTCGCAGATACATTTGCAGAGGGCAACCTGAATAATTGGAAAATAACTGGAATTTTTCTGCAGGTACGCGATGAGTGACGACGAGAACGAGTGTCACCCGGGCGGTCTAGTTGAGTAAGATTTCACAGTTAGAAGAGAACTGGCACTGCTTCCATTTTTCCAGCGATCCTCGCTGCGAGACTCCAGACGAATGGGTAAAAGAATCAACACCGGAGTTTCAACGTCGGCACATATCACAAACAGCCGAGTTCTCAGATGGAGCGTACAACGCTGATGAATCGGATGTGAACGATGACGACTGTTCATTTGTGAGGTCAACGACGTTGAGAAGGAAGAAGAAAACTCGTCGATCGCGTTCGCACGACAGTTCCGGCAGTTCAGGTGTTCCGAGGAAGAGGATCAGAAGGAGCTTTGACTCTGTAATTGTCAGCGGAGTGATAAGCTCGTACAATACGCCGTCTTCGAACACTCGCTCCAAGGATCCGGAGGGTTGGTCTCAGAAGAGACTCAGGCCTCAGAAGCCGCCGTCTCCGAAAGCGCAGACGACTCCAACACCGATCGCGGGCGTTTTGGAAGAGAAAAAGACGCGTGGCACTCCGAAAACGCAGAGGACTCCAATACCGAGCGCGGGTGTTTCGGAAGAGAAGAAAGGTCGTGGCAGACCCAGAAAGACTCCGTTACAGACTCCGTCGCCTCCAGAAGCTTCGCCTTTGGCGGCAATTTCGACGGCTCGGAATGTGCCGAAGACTGCACGAAAAAGGGCGCAAAAGGAAAAGTGGCCTCTAGTGTTCGAGACAGAGGTCTCCGATTCCGATGAGGATATTGAGAACGAAACGTAAGTGGGAACCTTTTAAGTCGCCCGTAACTTCTGAGTGTTTTCAGAGACACTCCTCGTAGGAGAACTCACTTCATGACGATTGTGTTACCAGAGGCGCATCCGTGTGCGCGATATAAGCCGGGAATCGAAGTGTGCGGTCCGGCGCACGTGGCAAGAGTGCCGAGCACGTGTCAGGAGGCGATTGCGGGCGAAAAACACGGTTCGCACAAGATAAAACGCAGCTGGCCGGGAATCCCGAAGGCCAAGTTCAACTGCAACGACCGGAAGACGCACGGAAGTCAAGCGGACAAAGATTGGTCCGTGCAGGCCGTCTACATCCCCGTGAAACAGTCGGAGGAGAAGATGAAGGAGGCGCTGCAGGTGGCAGAGGATTGCGACGAAGACAAAGCACAAGACACTCAGGACAGTCAGGCGACGGACCTCAAATTAGACGACACAGCGACCGGATTCGAATCGAGCGCAGACGTCAGCGCGTTGGCTCCGCCCGTCACTCAGTACGGCCCGTTCGAAGAGGACCGAATGCTGATGCTTTACGAAGGATGGACTGCGGCTACGATGGAGTACAGTTTGAAAGAAGCGCTCGCGGATTCCTGTCCTTATATAGTGCAGATAGGCATGTGGCGTCACGAATTTCTCCAGACTCGCCGCGAAGAGGCTCTTCAACGCGTTCGGCAGGGTCTCCCACCGAACTACAAGGAGATCAATGTGTTCAAAATGCGTACCGAAAACACGAGCCTCTTCTGGCGCTTTGAGGACCTCTCGTACTTCCACTCGTGTGCCAATCTGAAAAGAAACATGGCGCCCGTCTTCTACATGGCTTGCACTGGCCCCAAAATGGCTCCTCCCCCCAACTACACGTTCACACCGTACAATGTCGTCGAGATGAACGTCTACGAGGAGGCGCGCACTCTCGTCACGAGCAAGCCGTTCTACGAGATTCCAGACGTCGTGTTCAAGCGATCCGAGAGAACCGTCTGCGAGAAGCCGGAGTCCTGCGTCTGCGACTCGAGAGTATGTCGTTCTCCCATTTTCAAGTGATCGATAAGCCTCTCTTTCAGTTCGCCCACCTCTACCCGGCGGTCCAGCTGGTCCAATACAACGCCGACGGCACGATCGATCTGAACTTTGACTTCGATCAGAAACGTGCGGCGATCGAGTGCTCCGATGTGTGCAAGTGCAGCAGAAACTGCCCGAGACGCCGTCTCCAACAGAAACAAACGGTTCCGCTGTGCGTCTACTACGAGAACGCCGACAAGGGATACGGCGTGCGCACGATGGTCGACATCAAGAAGGGACAGCTGATCGCCGAGTACAACGGCGACGTCTTCTTCATTCCGAAGGATCCGGCAGAGGAGGAGGCGAGCCGGAAGGAGGAGCGGAAGAAGAAGGGGAAGAAAGACGAGAGCTCGGGCAGAAGACGCGTCACGAAGCACGAGGAGCCGAGCAGTGAGGCGAAGAAGAAGGATCCTCCGAAGGTCGTCAAGGATCAGTCGTACGAGGCGTGTCCCCGTGGACTCGACGACAGACTCGCCGTCTGCGCTTTCAACAAGGGGTGAGTGTGTCTGTTTTATGACCCATGGGATCGTAAATCACTCGGTTGTTCTAGTTACGATGCCACCTGGCTGACTGTCGCCGGGGTGGCCGAGTGGTTAAGGCATGGGCATTTAAGAGTCCAGGGTCGAAAGACCGTCGCGGGTTCGATTCTCGCCCCCGGCAAATGTTTTTGGTTTCTTCTAGTTGTTTCCTTCCAGCAACGTGTCCCGCTTCATCAACCACAGCTGCGAACCGAACACCGTCTTCGTGGATGTCTACAGTCGTCGCTACGAGTCGGACGTGATGCTTCCGCGCATCGGTGTGTATGCCCTGAAGGATATCCCGATGGGAGTCGAGCTGACGATAGCCTATTGGTCTCGTGCGGAACTCGAGAACGTTCCCGCCAACAAATTTGTGCCATGCCGGTGAGTATTATTGATTATTTTATTACGCATTGATTACCATGGTATAACAACAAATGACATAGAAATTGAGAGAGAGAAAGATTGATTGAGAAGGTGTGATCAGAATCCGTGAGTGGTGAGTTCGTCGCCTTTCTTGACGTAGTCGGCGGGCACGTTGTCCGCTCCGAGAGCCTGCACGAGGCACTTCTGCAGCAAGCTCGGGATGTGGCAGACGAGGTTGAAGTTCTCGGCGATCTTCACGCGGTCCTCCTTCTGCACTCGGCGTTGGAAGTGGCACAAGGTCATGATGTAGGCGTGCGGAAGACGTGGCAGACTGCGCGTCACCATGAATCCGTTCCTCACGTACTCGGAGATGTCGGCGATGAAGCGACGGACCTCCTCGTGAAACTCCTGTTCAGGCATCGGCTCGACGAGCATTCCGTCGGCTCCGAGCGTCGGCTGTGGTCTCTGCGGCGTCGGCGGACCCGCCTCGGTGAGCATCACCAGCTCGACGGCGCGCGGCAGAAAGTCGAGGACGCGATCCTCGTGGTTGATGTCGGCGCACTCTTGCTTCAGGAAGTTGAACGCCTTAGTGTAGAACATCGGATAGCGGACCGACTCGTAGCCGAGCTCCACTTGATGCTCGATGAATCGAGTGACCTCGTCGCGGAGAGTGTGCGTCGCACTGCGGATCTCTTTCTTGACGGCCGGAATATCGTCGACAGGATAGTTGACGTCGGGAATCGAAGGGAATAGATGAGCCATTATCGACTCGTCAGCAACAGCAACAGCAGCGGGAGGGAGAGAGAGAGAGGGAGAGGAGTGCACTCGAGACGAGCGATGACTGACTGACTGACGACTGCCTGAAGACGTGCGGCCGGGGTGTAGACGGTGTAGATGGCAGGGGGTGTGGCGAACGAAACAAGGAACCTTCTTGTGGGAAGAGCCCCCTCCGCTGCCGGCCCCAATCGATTTTCTTGCAGGTGCGAAGCGGCCAGCTGCATGAAACGTCTTCCGTGCTGACGACGTCTTCTGGACCCTTCCCCCCAGAGATGTGCGGAATTCCGCATCCCGTAAAAAATGAGGAAAGCTGAATTTTGAAAAAAAAACGGCTTTTTAAATGAGAACCAACCCTCACCAGTCAATGGGAGGAACATTTCAAAAATCAAGCCACTCCCGCATTTATCCTCAGAAAAATCAAGTCCACTAGTTTCTGTACCACTAGTGTTGAGGGCTGATAATGAAAACGATGCTCCAAAATGGTGCGTTGCATAATTGTTTATTAACTAGCATAAAACGCCTTAAAACTTTCAAATCGAACAGTTTTTCGACGGAAATCTCTCACTTTCTCACCACAAAACAGTGTGCTCCGCGCTCAGCATATCCAGAAAGGTCGGTTCCGCACATCTCTGAATCTAGACCCCCCCCCCCCAAACTACTACTAATCCACAATGTTCTCACGTTCGCGCCCACCTTAAAGACTCCCCCGTTCTCTCAGTCGTTTTAGCAATCAACTCAGTTGTACACGAACCACACTATTTGCATGACTCTAATCTGTTAAAATTCAAAGAAAAAGACCTCTCCCTGGTAAAGCATTGACCCGTAACACTTTCGACACCACCTCCTTCCCTTCTTGTTCAGCAATACTTATTCTTTATTAGCCACCACCACCACCACCTATTTTTGTATTTCCCCCTATATCATTCATTTTCTGTTATTTCGACTGTCTAGTGTAGTAGTCGCACTCCGTATTTTTTTTCGGTTTTCAAAGTTTTTCGATGCATTTTTCTCGCTATTTTTCGTTTTATTGTGGCAGTATAAAATGAATAATCGGTGACGAGAGGGCGCGAGAACGGAGCTCTCTTTCTCTTTTTTCTTTGTGGCTCACAAAACTTTGGCCCAGAAAAGGACGAGAATGATGAGTCCGGTGATGAGAATGACGCCGGTCACGAGAATGCAAATCTTCTTCTGCAAAAATCGAAAATTAACTGGGGAGGGGACTCAGGCTCCGCCCACTTTCCTCGAAAAAGGGGCGGAGCCTATTAAAGTCAATCCGATGCTTTTTGTTTTTCGGTTTATTAAATTATTATTATTATTATGCGTGGTAGTTATCGGACATAAACAGAACGGATACAAAAGGGGGAGACATCGGACTTACAGTAAGACAGATTGGGTCTCGCAGCGAAAAGCGAAGAAATTATCGATTGGTTCGTGGGTGAGTGAGTGAAAGGGAGATCTATTTTGAAAAAAACGGCGGCGGCGGCGGCGTGAAAACGAATCTATTGCTTGGTCTGTGGGGGAAAAAGCGCGCGAAATTTGAAATTTTGAAACGAGAAAAAAGGCAGTGGAATACAAAAAGAAATTGAAGAAATTAGGCATTTTTACAGAAATTTTTGTGTTTTTTTTTCGAAATGCTGTCAAAATGCTCGAATTATTGCGTTTTAAAAAAAAATAATTTTCAATAAATAAATTAAATAATAAATAGGGAACAATTAATTTAATTTAAAACTGGGATCGTGGAGGGGGCGATTCTACATTCCTAATTTAATTAATTAGTTAATTGGATTCAAACTTAAATTCAACTAATTTTTTATTATAACTTAATTTGGTTCATTCTGGGAGCCGTTGTAAATTTTATTTTATTTTTTTGTTTGAATTATTGATTTTTTCCCCTTATTTTCCGGGAAATTCCATTCGGTTTGTAGCAGGTGGCCTAGAAAACGCAGGTGATGGCCGAGTTTTTCTCAGTTTCTCGGTCGCGTTTCGTTTCGTTTAGAACGGAATGTACTGGATGAGAATGAGGGAAAGGAAGATGATGATGATGGTGACGACGATCAGAATGATGATCTTCTTCTGCAAAAACACACCGGGTCAGTGACACATTTATGGAGAGCAGGAGGTGGGACAACTCCCGACGTCACGTGACAACAATCACAGAGAAAAAAAGGGACGACACGAAAACCACAGGGGAAGGAGACACGACGGTTAAAGCCACAAAATACCGATGAAAAATGCACAAATTTCGAAAAAAAAAAATGGAAGAGGGGGGGGGGGGACGAGTTTTCACGCGTTTTGCAAAAGTTCGGCCATGTCGACACACGTGCGCGGCCGAGCTTTCGGAAAAAGCGCAAAACTTCGGCCACCACCGCGTCGCCGCCGACTGTCTCATCGAACGCGGAAGCGTTGCGATGCGGAAGAGGACGACGCGGACGACGCGGAAGGCACAACGACAGAAGTGGCGGCGTTCGAGACGAGCACCCAGACGAGAACGGCGATGACGACGACGAGCACAACGACAACAATTAACACAAATATGCAGCATTTCGTCTGCAACAACCGAATAGAGAGTTTGTTACAGTAATCCAATTTGTTTGGAGGAGTTAAAAGTTTCCACAAAGAATACCAATCGAGGAGCCGGTGGTTGTTAGAGCTCCGCCCACAATTAACTAATTAGAATTGCACATGCGCCACCACGACGACGACGTTGACGATGACGTTGGCGAAGAGAAAGAAGCGAAAACGAACCCTTCGCGCCTTCGACTGGTACTGAACGGCCTTCTTCGTGTCGGCGACGGCGCGATCGACAAACTCTTTCGCGTGCTCCACGTTGTACTCGATTCGATCAACCATTTCACCCTGAAATCGTCGTCTTTGTCAGATGACGTGCAGAAGAAGAAGCAGAAGACGTACCTGCGACTCGACGAGCATCGCCATATCCATGAACATGTCGTGCAGCTCGCGAATGCTGCTCTCCAACTTCATGATGTCGTTGTGACGCGCCTCGATGTCGGCCAACGTCTGTTTCGCCTGCTGCGTGTCGGTGATGATGCCCTGCGTGAAGACGCCCGGATTGCCGCTCTCGATCATCTCCTCGAGGTCCTCGTCGCCGACCTGTTTGCCGGCGATGTCCAACTGTCGCTGAATGCGTCCCTTGCACCGCTCGCGGTAGTCCGTCTGCGTTTTGTTGTAGTCCGTCATCACCTCGACGAAGCGACGCGAGAGTGTCGAGTGTTGCGTCTTGCGGATGCGAAGGTCGGCGTTGCCGGCGCCTTGCTGATTCTCGTCGTGCTCGATCGCGTTCTCGATGAGCTTCAGTTTGCCGCGCACTTTGTTCGCCGCTCGCTTGATCACCGCCATCAGCTCGTCGAGCTCCTCCTTCGTCTTCTGGTCGTTCACCGGATTCGACAGAATCGCCGAGTGCTTCTTCTTCACCTCTTCCACATTGTTCGCGATGATGTCGACACTGCCGCGTATCTCTTCCACCTGAAACGAGAGGTTTCTCGTCCGTGGCCTAGTTTTTCCGATTTCCCCAATTTCCGTGAAAAGCACACATCTGGGTGCCGCCCGGTATTCGTCGCAAAACAATCCATTCGTGGCGGGTAAAAGGGGAAAAAAGAGAAGGAGGAGGGGGAATCTCATGAATTGCCGAAAAGCCCTCTCTTTTTCTCTCCCTCTCACACCCGCTTTTTTGGCCCCGCGGGTGTCGGTGACTATGAATATTCAATCGGTGTGCCTCTTCTCACTGCGAAACTGACGATTGCGAAATATGACCGACAGCAACAAAAAAAGGAAAACGGGGGGAACGATGGGGACGAGGACGACGGAATTCAATTTGTTTCCCGTTTTGCCCCGTGTGCTGGCGAACCTGCTCGAAAAACTCCTCCATATATTGGGCGTTTCCAGTGTCCATGTGCATGTCGTCATCTTGCTCATCTTCCGATTGAGCCGCTTTCAGAGCGGCCAATCTGAACAATAAGAGGTTTTTTAAAAAGTAAATTAAAAGCGTCTCTCGTGAACAGTACGATGCTCCGTTTTGGACGACGCCTACCCCACCTGTCTTTGGTCATTGTTTATCTGCCTCTTCTTCGGCGGTCTCTCTCGACACGAAAAACGGTTCCTATTGTGCAGCAAGAAGGTGTAGAAGATGAAGCCGCATATGGGGAGAGAGAGAGAGAGTGAACTGTCTGAAAGAGACGCAGACTGAAAACAGATGGAAGAAGAAGAAGGGGCGAAGAAAAAGAAACAGAAGACGTCCGCACACCACTCACTCTCTCTTCTCCGGAGAGGAAGCCGAGAGAGAGAGAAAGAGAAAAGGGGGCCCGTTTTCCGTTTTTAGGAAGAGCTGACACACACACAGAGGGAGCGATGAGAGCGAGAGAGCGAGAGACGCAGACACGTCTCTAGGGACCGACAGATAGCGAGAGAGCGCAGACGGCGAGAGAGAGAGAGAGAGAGAGAGAGAAGCATGCTTCTCTCTTTTGCGTGTCAAGGGGCGGGTCCCCCCTCTCTCTCTCTCTCCTTTCCCGTCGCGCCGCTTCTCGCTCTCCTCCCTTCCCTTCCCCCCATTTCCCGCTCTCGCTTTTTGTGGAAGTGAGAGAGAGAGAGTTGTCCCTCCGTCCGTGTGCGGATGGAAGAAGAAGCAGAAGCAGGTGGAGGGCGGGGGAACGACCGAAAGGTGAATTAGCCGCGAGTGGTCGGAGAGAGAGAAATACACTTATTATAATGGAGGGCACATGGCCGGGGCGCTGGGGGACGAGCTGCTGCTGCCGCTCGGATTTCTAGGCCATAGTGTTATTGTCCACACCTGAGGTGTGAATTGGACAGGAGCATAGAAGAAGGAGGGACTAGCTTTCCCACACGGCTTTCCTTCTCCACAAGAGCTCTCGTGCCGACTCGCGGAACACATTATGAGCCGATGGGGAGGAGAAGAAGGAGCCGGAGGTTTCCCGTGACAACAACATCAAAACGACGACGACGACGACGGCTAAATCGGCGAGCACTTTGCGTCGTCGTCGTCGTCCGCTCCGAGCTCGGCTCGGCTCGGCTCGGCGGAAGGAAACGGATGATGAGAGTGAAAGTGATGAGAAGAAGCTGTACAACGAAAAGTGGGCGGAGCCTATTGTGGCACCACCAGCACGACCACGTAAGCCGCAATGTTTATGAAGAAGAGAGGAGGAGGAGGGTGCCCCGAAATTCGATATTTGTGTCATCCAGGGAAGGAAGCGGGAAGAAGAAGCCGTCCTCCACCCGAAAAAGAAGAAGAAGAAGAAGAAGAAGAAGAAGAAGAAGAAGAAGAAGACAAAAGTTCATCTAAGCCATCTTCTTCTTCTTCTTCTTATTCCGGAAGTTTCTCTCTCTTTTGGTGCTGGTGGTGGCTCAATTTCTTTTTGGAGGCGAGAAAAAGAAGAAGGAGAAGGAGAAGAACATTTTTGTTTTTGTTTCTTTTCTCCAACACACACACACAAACTCAAAGGAAAGCGAGAAACGCGCGGACTAGGTTTTCGCGCGACCATTTCTCGGCCCTCACTTTGATTTTTCGATCGGATCGCCCTATCAATCGATTGCTCTTGAAAAGCGCTATCAATTGAGTGTAATAGTGGATGATTCGATGCGATGGGCGTTTTTCAAAAGAGCCGAATTCGGCGATGGCCTAGAAATCCGGCGGCGGCGTTTTCTAGGCCACGCGCACTTCTGTTTGTGCTTAGTACGACGGGAAACAGGGAGGGGAGCCAGGGGGCGGAGGGAAAGTGAGCGGAAAAAGGAAAGAGTAATAAAGCTGGCTCAGTTTTTTCTCTCTCTCTTTTTTTTTGCGCGCGGAGAGAAAAACACAGAAGCCAATTTAAGGAGCGAGGCGGCGAGCCGGGGGCGAAGAAAACGGGGGCAAAAAAACTTGCATGCACATAAAAAACTGAGAGACGTTGCTGCTTCTCGACGTCTTCTTCTTCTTCTTCTTCTTCTTCGGGAAGAAAACGAAGAAAAAGAAGAAGAAGAAGTTTGACGACGGACGAGAGAGCGAGAGACGCAGACAGCGCGGAGGCTTGTGCGCGCGCGCCGCGTCTTGTAATCAAGCCAGTTTCGTCGTCCCGAAAAGGAGAAGAAGTTGTTGAGGAAGAAGGAGATGCTGCTCGCCACGAGAAGGCAACGAAGAAGAAGAAGAAGATGTGTTTGTGTTCTCCGAGGGGAATACGAAAACCGACGGCGTGAAGGAGAAGGAGGAGGCAAACTTTTCGCGCGCGCGCGCCGGGACTCTGGGGAGTTGTTATTCCCGCGAATTCGTCTTCCTTTCTCTCCGTTCCCGTGTCGATTTGCACGCGGAAAAGTGCAAATTGAGAAACACGGAGCGCGCTCTAATGAACAAAGTAACGGGATTACGGTAGATGACGGCGAGTCCGCAAACACCGCCACGTCAAAATGCACACACGTGGAAGGAAAACAAAGCGAAAACAGATGGCGTTTTGAAGTGAAAACGGGCCGAAAAATCCGGTGTTGGCTGGTTGGACGAGTGGCAGTTTGCCCTTTTTTAAATGGTCTCGCGTAGCGGAAACCAATTTTTGTTCTCGTTTTGTCTCGCTGCGTCTCTTTCTCTCTCTCTCTCAAAGTGCCACGTCTCGGCTCGTCATAAAGCCATTCCCATCCATCAAAACGCCGATTTCGCTTTGGCTCGCTTTGCGCACACACACACACACACACAATTCGGTCGAAATCGGCTCATAAATCAAACGAAAATTTGCGAACAAAAAAAAGAGAGAGAGAGAATGGGGTGTGGAGGAGCCCTCGGGGGGAAACGAAGAGAAGGGGGGACAAAACGAACGAGCCGTTGAATTATTCATGTATTATTACATGTCAACGGACAAAGAAAAATGGTGGTAATACTGGAGAAGGCGAATATATTATTTTTTAGAGAGAGAGAGTGTGTTCCTTCTCGCAATAATCGATATATGTGTGTGTGTGTCATCGAGTTATAATACAGAGCGAGGGCGAAAAGTTCGCTTTCTTTCTTTCTCTGTCTGTTTGTGCGGTCATTTCCGTGGCGGTCACTCCGCGAAACATTGCGCGATGACGTCACAGAAAGTGGGCGGGGCTTGTTTCCGCGTTTTGCAATGGTGCGGCGCGCGTTTTCGCAACCCAGCGCGCACCTTGCGCATTCGAAATCGAACAATTTCTCTCGTGTTTTCTGCCCATTTATCCGACTGGTTTTGCAGAAAGGATGTATAAATCGGGAGGAAATGTAAGCGATCGATCGCCGAAATCGGTTTTCGGTAAGTTTTTCGCTATATTTCTATCGATTTTCATGTATTTTCGCGTTTTTCAGTCGGAAACATCAGCTATGACGTCTCGGAAGAAACGATTCGGAGCATTTTTTCAAAGGTATTCTAATTTTTTCGTTTCAAATCCCGTCTATGCTTTTCGTTTTAAGGCCGGAAATGTGGTATCGATCAAAATGGTGTACGACAGGGAGACCGGAAAACCGAAAGGATACGGCTTCATCGAGTATCAGGACATTCCGACGGCTGAAGTAGCAATCCGTAATCTGAACGGGTCAGTTTGGGCTGAAACTAGCTGGAATTTCAAATATTTCTCTCTTTCCGACCCACTCTAACCAGATGTTTTTCAGATTCGAACTGGGCGGCCGAGTGCTGCGAGTGGACAGTGCTGCGGGCAAAAACATCGACGAGTACAACCAGAACAACGCGCAAAACACGCCGGCACCCATCGAAGAGAACCCGTACGGTCCCGAATGCGACGCCGGAAAGGCTCCCGAGGTTTGAGCCGAAGGGGGGAGGCCTCCGATCATCGATCAATCTTTCAGCGCATCTCGCAAACCGTCGCTTCGCTGGCGCCCGAGAAGATGTTCGAACTGATGAAGCAGCTGCAGGAGGCGCTCCGCAACAATCCGAACGAGCTGAACAGCATCCTCGTCGAGAACCCGCAGCTCTCGTACGCAGTGCTCCAAGCAGCTGTCGTCATGCGCATCGTCGACCCGCAGAACGCACTCACTCTGCTCCACCGCAACAAGGTCTCTCAGTTGACTCCGTTCCATCAGGGAGCCGGTCCCGGACCGGTTCCGGGGGCTCCGCAGCAGCAGATGCCCCTTCCACTGCCGTCGCAACAACAGCCCAAACCGTCACAGCAGTTCATGGGAGCGGGTCCGTCGATCGGCGGTCCTCAGTTCGCTCCGAACTACGGCGGCGCGGCTGTGCCACCGCAGCAGCAGGCCCGTCCCGGCGCCGCGAGAGCTCCTGGAGGAGCCCCGCCGGCTCAACCCGAGGTGTCTCCGGAAGAGCAGGCCAACGCGGAGCTTCTGATGCAAGTGATGCAACTCAGCGAGCACGATCTGCAGATGCTACCGGCCGGCGATCGCGAGAAGATCATAGAGCTCCGTCAGCAACTCAAGAGAAATGTCAAGTAAACTCAAGATCTCTTCCTCACATCCTTTTTTACTTTCCATTCATTGCTTTTTCTGCTCATTTATTCAATCATCAAATAAATATTCACTCAAATGAAGAGACTCAAATACTGAAAATTTTCCAGTTTATCGATGGGAAGGGGAGAGGCGAGCGTGGGGAGAGAGAAGAGGGCACCAGTAACAAGACATAGTGGAAATAAATTAAAGGAAAAAAAAGGAAAACGATAATGTGGGGGGTAGGAAGGGGAGGGGATACAATAAAGAAAAAGAGAAACTAGTTGAGAGAAGAGAGGAGACTACCAAATAATTATCGATCGAAGAAGCGATAACCGTGGAATGGCAGAAAGAAACAAATGGAGGCGATTCGAAGGAAGTGGGACGTCTACTTGCGAGGGGCCGGGCCGTTGAGAGTGGCGAACGCCTGGCTGAATCCCTTGTCCATCCACGTGACCACGAATCTCTCGCCGCGGCTCCACACGTATCCGACGGCCGAGACGACGGCCTTGGCGGCGATGACGGTGAACTTGTAGGCGGTGTCGAAGACAAGCTTCAATCCCATCAGGAATCCATCGAGATACTGTCCGTACTGCTTCTGTCCGTCCTTCTTCCACCACGCGGCGACGGCGTCAGACTGCTTCTTCACGAATCGCTGCGCCTGCACAAACTTCTCGACGACAAACGAGTGCACCTGATAGGCGCCCTTCTCGACGCTTCCGCCGATGTCCGACTTGGCGAACTGCTTCCATTGAGTTTGAACCTTGGCGCGAAGTGGCTTCCAGTAGGGCAGCACTTGCTGATGGTATCCGTGGAGAACTTGAGCGTAAGTGGTGTACAAGTTGTTGCTGAACTTCGTCGTCGGTTCGAGACCCTTTCGGATGAGAGAGAAGTCCTTGCAGAGCGGCGCAGATCCTGGAATCGACGTTCCGACTCCGTTGCAGTCGAGAGCGATGGCGACGGTCGAGGAGGCGGCGAGAGCGACGACGGTGTAGAAGAACACCTTCCAAACGAAAGCGAGCACTGAAAAACGGAGATTTTCATCGGGAAACGAGCAAGAAATTCACTTCTATTCAGCATTTTTCAGTCGCTTTTCAGTAGAAAATAAGGCAAAAGAGCCAAACATCGGGCAGAGAAGTAAATAAATACAGACCTAAGGCGACGTAATCATACGGGAAACAGACTGATAACGCCGGAAAACTTCGAGAAAATTGACGAAAACTCACGAGATCCACAGCATCCGCGACACTTCGGGGCCGACTTCTCAGCGGCGCTCTTCTTGTGCGACGGCTCCTTCGGCAACGGCTTCGGGACCTTCTTGTGCTCGTGAGCAGAGCTTTTCGGAACACTTTGCTTCGCAGCCTCTGAAAGAAGGCAAAACTTTTCGGTTGGTCACAAAATATCAGAAAAATGGGGGGGGGGGGGAGCCATCGCTTTATTTTTCAAAACTCACTAGCCATCCTGTTCGTTTCGGAGGGTGTTTTCTTTCGATTTAGGCGATTGCCGAGGCTAATCTGCGAGAAAAACTGATAGTTTGGCGCGAAGAAAAGAGGCGGAGAGAGAAGTTTCGAGAAAACCACGTCAGCAAACAGCACAAAGGCTCAAAATAGGCCAGAGGGGGCGAGGGTCACGGAAAAAAGCGAGACGAAATCCTCGCGCCAGCCGCGGTTTCTAGGCCACGACCGCCCGCAAAGAGTTCGGGCGCCAAGTTTGAATTTAGTTTTTGGGGGGGGGGGGGGGGGGTCGACGAAAAAGATGCGACAAAAGAAGGGAAGGCGATGGAAACGAAAGGAATTTGGCGAGATTTGATAGCGAGAAGACAGATTAGGGAAACTGGTAGATCAAACAATAAGTGGGTCACTGCAATGACTTCCGTCTCTCTCTCTCCCAATTACCACTTTTCTCTCAAAGTGAAACTAATCGATAGAGAGTGCGAGAGGAGCGGCGACGAAACGAAATAGGTTATCGTGACCATAACTCTCTCTCGCAAAAAAACAACAAAAACAGTCTGTTTTCGGTCTTCTCGTCTTGTGAGCGCGCGCGCGCGCGAGAACTGCAAAACAACAACGTTCCGTCCGTCAGTCCGTCTCGACGTGCGAGAGAGAGAGAGAGACGTCGTTTCGACAAAAACCCTCGAAGAGAGAGAGAGAGAGAGGGAAAAACCAAACAAAAGTGGGCGGTTCGTAAAACGAGACACACACGGCCCCCCAGTGTCCGAGAAGGGGTCACAGTCTCCCCCGCTCCCCCCATCCCAGCCTCTGCGTCTCCGCCCGTCGCGCCGCAATATCTGTCGTGTCGATCGCGAGGAGGTCAGTTGTGCAATCTGCTGCTTCGCGGCGTTGGCCGAACTGCAAGCTACACTTAGTACACTCGACCTTTGCCACGTCACTCGAAAAGAGACCGAGACGATTGATCGTTTGAAGCGCAAATCCAGAGGGAAGGGCTCTCGTTGGAGGCGGAGAATCCCGCCAATCAATGCGGAACTTCTTGTCTCTCTTCTTCTTTCAATTTCCAATTTCAAACAGACGGAAAAGAAAAGAACAGTAAAGCGATGGGGGGGGGGGGGGGGTGACTCATGAAAAGAAGCGGGGGATGGAAAACGATTGGGCGAAGCGAGTACGAGCAAACGTAAATAATAATAATAATAATAGTAATTTCGCTCTTTTTCTCTACTCGCCGGCTCCGGATAGCGAGAGAGCGCAGACGGAAAACGCGTGGAAGAAGAAGAGGACGAAGAAGAAGCAGAAGACGTCGACGTCGACAAAGTAGCAGAAGGAGGAGAAGAAGACGGAGCAAATCATCGTAATGGTGGCAGGCTCGCGAGGAGAAGCGAGACGCCGTCTTCTCTGCGCTTCTCGCTCGCTTTGGGAGGGGGACGAAACGACGAGGATGCGTTTGAACACACAAAAGGCAGCAGACTAAGAAGGAAGAAGAGGGGAGGGGAGGGTGCTGCTGCTGCCAAAGGGAAAGAGGACAGATGCTCCGGAGAACGCCACCTGCTCACTCTCTATCCATTTCTGCACCCCCTCCTCCGCCCTCATCGCTGCTTTTTCTTCTAATTACCATACCCCAGTGGCCCGCTCATTCATTTCCCGATCCGTTCGGCTCTCGATTCGGATTGTGCGAGCGAGACAATGTCATGCTGGGATAGAGAGGGCGGCCCTAATTGGGAGGGGAAGAAGAGACAAAGGAACCGGGGATTTGACCGGAAGACAGGTAATAACAGCCCTGTTTCATTGAGACTGAACTCCTTAGACGACGGCTCCCCCCTCGCCTCCACCCAACTCTACCTGCTTCTGCAGCCAGTCTCTGCTCTCTCAGCTTCTTGCGCGCTTCCTCGTCGGCCGCCTGTTTGGTGGCCTCCTCCTGCCTGGCGACCTTCGCCTCGCGAGTCCTCTTCAGCTTGTTCTGCGCCTCCAGATCCTTCTCCACCTTCTCGACCCGCGGCGCGATGTACTTCTTCAGCACCACTTTCGCGCACTGATAACACTCGTACTCGTCTCCGCACGGTCCGGCGAGCGCCGCCAGCTCCTCGTTAAGCGGATTCTTCTTCAAATCCAGGTATTTCAGCGATTTGAGATCTTTGAAAGCGAGTGGAAGATCCTGAAATCAACGACTTCCGCGGGGCGGCTCTACGGAGGGGAGCGGCGAACCTCCAATTTGTTGCTGCCCAACGTGAACGTCTTCAGTTTCGTCAACTGCCCGATCGTGTCGGGAATGCGCGAAATCTTGTTGTTCAGCAGATTGAAGTCCGTCAAATGGACGAGCAGCCCGACGAAATCCGGCAGCACCGTCAGTTTGTTGTTGCTCAGATCGAGCTGCTTCAGCTTCGCGCCGAGCATGTTCGCGTGCTTCGGGAACACCGAAATCTGCATCGACGACAGATCCAGCTCGTTGTCTTCGAGCATCTCTTGCAGCTGCGCCGCCGTCAACGCATTCACGTCCTTTTTCGCCATTTTTCACCGGTTTTCGTTGAAAATAACCCTGAAAAAACCGTTGAATCTCGAGAAAATGACTGGAAGACCAAGTAAAATCGGAATTTAACCGACGAAATCAACGAAAAATGTAGAAAAATGGGAAAAAATGGCTGTTTCGACGAGAAAAAGAGTATCACAAAATCATGAATTATGCATTTAATTATCGGGTTTTCCTCTATAATTCGCCTTTCGGCTGCTTCGAATCCGCTTTTTTCGACTTCTTTTTCGTGTTTTTCGTCTCCCTCGGAGCCTCTTTGTCGTAGGAATTCACGAAATTCGCCGATTTCTCGATCAACTCGTGTTGCTGAGCCATCAGTGTCACTTTCGCCGCAGTCTCCGCGTCGAAAATGCCGGTTCCGATGGAATAGTTGTAGGCCCAGACGAGCAACGTCTTCAGCTTCCGATCCTTCTGCACTTTGGGCTCGAAGAATTGCGAGAAGCCGAGCGAGAGATCTGTGAAGAGGGCCGTGTTCTCGAGAAGTTTCGAGAGGGCTCCTTGCAGGAGGGGACTGTCTCGCGGGAACGGAGCGTCCGAACGATGGGCGGTCCGTTCCAGAGTGTCACGGGACTCTTGCAGAAGGCTTCGCACATTCTTCAGCACCTAGAAGCGGATGAGTTCGTTTCCTATTGCTTAGCTTCAAACAGTGTGTGTAACCGGTTACGTAACCGGTTAAAAATCCGGTTTTTAACCGGTTGTTTAACCGGTTACGTAACCGGTTATAACCGGTTTTTTTTAACCGGTTATATCCGGTTATGTAACCGGTTATAACCGGTTACAACCGGTTATAACCGGTTATAACCGGTTACGTAACCGGTTATAACCGGTTAAAACCGGTTATAACCGGTTATTTGCGCGTGAGGTGTGAGGTGAAGTCCGCAAACACCGTGACGACAAATCACACGAACGCAGAAGAAAAACACGAAAAAGTTCATTATGTGGTAACTTGCTGCGTTGGTGCGATTTGTCGTCACGGTGTTTGCGGACTTCACCTCACCTCACGCGCAAATAACCGGTTATAACCGGTTGTAACCGGTTATAACCGGTTACGTAACCGGTTATAACCGGTTATAACCGGTTGTAACCGGTTATAACCGGTTACATAACCGGTTATAACCGGTTAAAAAAAACCGGTTATAACCGGTTTCCGGTTAAAAAACCGGATTTTTAACCGGTTACGTAACCGGATGCACACCCTGGCTTCAAAGCACACTCACGTCTTCTAGAAATGGTCTTCTCTTGTCCTTTGCGATTCCTTTTATCGACTCCAACGCTGATTTGTGCTCGATCCGACGTGACTTGAAGCTTTCGGCGACTGAAAATGCTCGAAACTTGCAGAACTCCACCAATTGGTGGAAAACTCACAAACTTTGCGGTGATCGACATGTTCCGGCGCGTCTTTTCCTTTCAACTTGGTCGCGTCTCGGTGCGTTTCGCCCGTTTTCTCGGCGACCTGATCGATTTTCGCGACGACGGAGAGAATCAAAACGGGCAGCACGGCGAGGCGGTGTGACCGCATTTCGGTCGTTTCAGGTAGGGCGATAGGGATGCGCGCGCAGCAGTTTTCTGGCGCCAACAGGTTCGGTTGGAACTGTTTTTACAGAGAGAGAGAGAGACGCGGGCGAACGACGAGGAAAACAACAACCGACGACTGATCAGAAAAGGGAAATGGGTCAAAAAGAGTTCTTTCGATGCGTCTGCGTCTCCCCCGAAATCAGCGCCAATTCAAATATTTACCATATCTGTACGAGCTCTTACAGGACAGTCAACAGATGGGATTTACTTTAGAGAAGCCTCTTGTTGCTTGATTTTTACATTTTCAGACGGAAAACTGAAGAAATCTGAAAACGTTTTTGAAACATTTTGAAGGAGCGTTTACGAAAATGGTCTGCGGGTCTCAAAACGAATACCGTAACCCGCCGTTTTTACAAAGATTTTCCGCGAATTTTCCAGCCCAATTTTGAGTGTTTCCGGTTTCCGAAGGAGATATGAACGCTATTTTTTTTCAGAAATCACAAAATCGTTTTTCTAGCCATTTTTTTTTTCAAATTTTCAGCTCTCTGCAAGATGATCTTCCTGGAAGTTGTGGATGGAATCGGGAAAGCCGGAGACTTGTCGCTCGAAATGATCGCCTCGAAGAACCCGCGTCTAATGTATCCGCCGACCAAAGTCAAAATCGTGGGTCTCGATCCCAAGACTCAGTACTCCATGTCACTGAAGCTGAAACGATATCCGTCACGGTTGGAGCTGAGAGGCACGCGATGGACTGCCGTTGCCGACGACATGTCGTTCGACACGGACGAGCTGAACAACTTTGTTTTCTGGGACGCCATCTACCCGTCGCAGAAGGACCGAAGCGGATCGTTCTTCATGAAGAATGGGGTGAATTTCGAAAAGGCCCGCATCTCGTTCAACCGGCACGAGGCTAAAAAGAACGATGATACTGTAAGTGCAAGTATCCCATTTCCCGGTTCTAAACTCGTTTCCCCGTAGCTGTTCGTTCGGAAGTACTTCGAGTATCACCAGTACCTCTGCATCGACATGGTTGTACCGGGCACTGCTGAAAAAGCACCAGCTCTGATAAAAGTCGGCGAGTTCAAGCTAGACGGAACTCAATTCATCGCTACCAGTCATTTCGAGGTATTCAACCTCCCCTTTCCATTCGGATTCACTCGTTCCAGAGCACTCGCATGTGCCAGTTCTACGCGATCGCTTTCGAGAATCTCCGCACAGAGAAATGGGAGCCGCGGCCGCCCCGACAGCGACAGCGTGCCGCCCCGAAGCAGAAGAAGTCGCGTGCGTTCGTCGGAGCTCGCGCTCCGGCTCGTCCACGGTTGCTGCTCAAATCGGCCGACTACTCGAAGATATTCAAGACTCCCCGAGCCCTAAACTCGACCCATCACGCAACTCAGCAGCCAGATGCATCGCAATAAGAAGAATCCGCCTGTATTTTCACATATTTCCCGCCTGAGGACCCTATTTCATTTCTTTCGACTCATTATCGTTCCCCTGCCTAGCTTGCCTACACTTACAGACCACATGTACACTATAAACGCCCTGTGATTCCAGCAAACTTCATATTGACATTATGCATCAGACTACAAAGGACGTCATATATCGGGACATCCGAAAACCGGGGTGAGAAGAGAAAGGGAAGCAATTAGAAGTTGTAATAAGACGATTCGATTAGTGTGGAACAGTTCCGACGTTGTCAGTCAGGAACGGCACGTTCAGGTAATCGCGGAGCCAGACTTGCTCGGCGGCATTGTTGCTCGTCCACCCGGCCGTGTAGATGTTGTTCGCGGCGGCGTCCGACTTCAGATATCTGCGAAAACGAGCGGGGCTTCAGGGATTCGAAGAATGCTCAAGTACCTGCTGATGTCGTTCACGTGGTAGAAGATGACGTCGGATCCGAGGAACTTGGGCATGATCAGACTGCGTGCCAGTCCGAACGCGAAGATGTCGAGCACGTTGGCGATGGCGTGCAGAGCGCCGGTGAATCTTGGCACCGTCGCTTCCTCGTCAGTGGTGCTGAGCTCCCAGCTCCGCCACGTGAACCCGGTCAGAATCTTCGGATCCGCCATCTTCACCATGTAGACGTCGATCGGGTTGAAGCCGGAGACGAGCACCTTTCCGTAGAGATTGTGGGTGCGGATCTGCGTGATGAACTGCTTCAGAAGCGCCTCGTCGACGTTCTTCACGTCCCAGATCATCATGATGTCGTTGGCGACGCAGTGCGCGACGGCCTCTTCGAAAGTGGGCAACGAGACGTTCGTGTCGAGGTGGCGAAGTGTTCGGAACTCGGCCAACGTCATCGCCGAGATGTCCTTGTTGACGCCCGTCACGCGTCCTGGAATGTGAAAGTGTCACACACTCGGGAAAGTTGTTTCTCCGGAGCCGCCAATTATCTTCGTAGCAAATGACATTTGGCGGGGGGAGCGCGAGAGATCCGCACCAATTCTCTCGAGTTTCTCGGAAACTGGCGAGCCGTGAGAACCTTGCGAACTCACCGACGTTGCTGTCGTGGCAGATGACCGGCACGCCGTCTTTCGTGATCTGAATGTCCATCTCGGCCAGCTGCCCGCCCTCGCGCTTCACCGCCGTGAACGCCTCCAGACTGTTCTCCGGAATCGCGTCGTGCGCACTTCCGCGGTGTCCGCCCACCTTCCACGTGGCGAAGAAGGCGTCCTTGTGCGGCTCGTTGGTGAGTTGCGGGATGCGGAAGATGAAGAAGGCGAGCATGAGCGCCACCGGGATGAAGAAGAGCACGACGAAGACGACGCGAATCGTGGTGAACTTCAGGGCGAGCAGCGAGAGAACGTAGAACACTCCGATGATGAGGATCCACGCGACGAACGAGAGCACGTCCATGTTCACCTTCAAATGTACTGTAGACGTCGGAGAACGGCTTTTGTACTAGAAGCGTTCTGTTTGCTGGGGCTTCTTATCTTATCTGCGAGAGGCTTCAAAGTCAACGAACGAACAGAACTCTTCGCAAAGTTCAAAAGTATCAAGAATTTTCAGAACTTGACGTCTTCTAAACCGGAACAAGAAACTTCTGAATCACCGTTTTTTTTCAAGCTTTTCATCTAAATTTCAACAAAAAAAAGAAGCAAAAAAAGTTTACGATTTTTATCGAAACGACAAATATTGCAAAAAAACTTGATTTTTGAGGTTTTCGACAGAAAAAAGAGACATTTTCCGCCTTTATTCTGTCTGAAAAACGCGCATTTTCCGATTTTTATCACTCGAAAAAAGAGAAA
Source organism: Caenorhabditis afra (assembly GCA_963570955.1). Taxonomy (NCBI): domain Eukaryota; kingdom Metazoa; phylum Nematoda; class Chromadorea; order Rhabditida; family Rhabditidae; genus Caenorhabditis; species Caenorhabditis afra. The sequence goes on from OY751534.1 coordinate 6,225,475, forward strand.
AACGACACGTTTTATGGGGGTTACTGTAGCCGAAAAAAGACGGAAATCTTCGAAGAAAAGGACGTCGAAAGTGAGAAAAACGGGCGGGAAATTCGATTTCGGCGCTGCAATGACCGCTGTGACCGCAATCTCGTTTGCTATATACTCCCCACCTGATTTGCATAAAAACGTGGGATTTTTCGGGAGAAGCCGTCGAGTTTCAGCCGTTTTCAGCCGTTTTCAGCCGTTTTCAGACACTCTAGTATCGATCGAAAGGAAATTCCGTGTTTGAGAGATTTCAGATGTCACAACTGAGAATCGAAGACTGAGGAACAAGCTACAAGAGGCTAGAAGGCTCCACACGAGGCTAGAATTTGATTTCAGAAACTATTGTGACAGAGGGAGCCAGAAGGAGGAGGCGAACTCACCCGATGCGGTTGCGTGACGAGCGTCTGGACGTCGAAGGTGTCGGCGAGCTCGTCGCGGCCCACCTGAGCCAGTTTGAGCAGGTCGCGGCCGAGCAGCTGGAGCACGGTGCCGGCGAGCAACGAGTAGACGGTGCCGGACCACATTCTGAAAGTGTTGCTCATCTCCGAAAGTGTGTGCTCTCGTCCGTCGAACAGGACTTTTTAAACGGGTGACAATGAGTGGGGCGGAGCCGGAGCCTCCTCGCTCCCTCTCTCTTCGTTTCGCCGATAAGAAGCGGTGATCCGGGAGTGTGCGAGCACACAGGAGAAAGAGCACAAAACCAGAAGGCGATGACGAATCGAAGGTTCGGAGGCGAGGAAAAAAAAGGGTCCGAGGGCCGTTAAACGAACGATAAAATTGGCGAGCGAGGTGATAAGATCGACTGGTTTTATCACTTTTACGATCGAAATAATGATCTTTTCCTACTTGAAACAGGTTCTGTTTGCCGCAAAATCGCTGGGAAACTGCGAAAAATTGAAGGAATTCGCGGAAATTCGCCGAAGTTTCAAAGGTCCGCAATGCACTAAATCTCACGACATTCTGACAGGATTACTGTAGCTTCAAAATTTTATTGGAAATTTGCAAAATTGAGCAGTTTTTCAGGGCGATTTCGATTTCAGAAGAGCAGAAACCGGACAAGTAACAGCATGATAAAATGGACGATTGGAAACTGGAAAGTGTTCGTTAAATTCAGCGGGATTTGAGTGGTAGAAGGCGTCGGAAAGCAAAGATTTTTGACGCGCGACGAGCTATTCCACATCGCCTCGTAATCGTCGGCTCGCGAATCATTACAAGTCCGTGGGGGCTGAAAAGAAGGAAGGAAGGATGGAAGGAGAAGAAGAAGGAAACAGACGGTGATCAGCTGACAATTGGGATCGCACAAGTGACAGAGACGAATTGTGCAGCCGACGTGCATGTACTTCATGTCTGGAAGCGAAGAAAACGAGATTTCGGGGGTCGAAGAATGCTTGTTTTTCGTGTCGTTCTCACTCATATCACTCGGTTTGTTTTCGAGGTGCGACCGCCCGATCGAGGCGTCACGATTAGAACACAGACAAAGAGAGCGAAGAGATTTTTCTAGGCCAACCCACTTTTCTGCCTGACCGCCATCCATCCGATCGCGGCGGCTCGATTGAACGACGTGTAGACGGGCGACGTCAAAATCGCCCTCTCGATGGTGCATCCGTCGTCGCGAACGATGAAAACCGGCATTTTGGGCGTTCCGATCCAGCAACTTTCCACTCGCATCGCATACTTGGCTGAAATTGGTATCAATCGATAGATCTCACTGCGAGGATTCGATTGATACCCCAACTTGACTCTTTTAAATTCGAAAGAAGGGAGTTGTCCCATTTTTTCGGACTATTCGCTTTCTCCGTTCATATCTCAGCGGAGAAGCGAGGAAAACGGTCAAGTTGGGGTATGAATGGAATCAGCACGACGAAATCTATCGTTTCGTGTCACTCACTAGTGTCGCAAACCCATTTGTAGCAGACGCGAGTCGACCACGAGAGAGTGTCGTTCAACTTGAATTGCGGACTCGAGCAAGTGTCCCTGAAACGAGTTGCTCTTCGTCTTTTTCTTGCTCCAAATGGTAGATGATGAAACAGAAAAGGAAACTGAGGCGATACCGATCCCAGCCTGACTTGTGCAAAGTGAGCCGACACCTCGGATGGCCCGTCGCCGTGACCGTCGACTCGTTCTCGTAGACGAGCCGCAGCTGCTCGACACGAACTCCGATCTCCTGATTCATCAGCTCCGAGTACTCGCCACGCGTCGCACTGCTCTGCAAATCACAAAAATCCATGATATTTCCCCCTTAAAATCGATTTCTTACCGCGAGAATCGTGCCGAAAACGAGGAGGAACATTCGGAAATTCATGAGAAATACATTCGAAATTCGTCGAAAACGCTCTGAAAGAAGCGATGGAAAAGAGGAATGAAGATGAGCTCCGGCTGAGCCAATGATTTATGGGCTCCGCGAGCCAACGAAGTTTTCACTGAAAACGTTTTCGCGAACTTTCAGGAATTTTCGAAAGGTGGTCTAACTTTTTCTACGTGAAATTTTTGAAATTTCATTCCAGGGACTAGAATCCCAAACATTTCTAGGCCATCAGTGTTTCGGGGTTACCTTGCAAAGAGAAAAATTGGCGAAAAACGTTATTCCGGAAGAGAAAAAGAGTCGGAAACTGCGGAGGAGCAATGTGAAATGTGGTGGGCTCTTTTTGGTGCGTTGGCTCCTCTCTGCGCTAGCCTCTTTGTGCTGGTTGTTGCTGTTTTTGAATAATGATAGTCGCCCCGGCTCGGCGAGCCGCCGCGTCTCGAGGGAAAACGACGACGACGACGGAGGAGAAGGAGGAGAAGGACGAGATTTTTGACGGATAGTCGTCGAAACTCGGAAACGAAGAAGACGAGTGACACATTTCACTGCGCGTCGGTCGAATCGTATGCTAATGAGGGTACGGAGCGACGAGTGCTCGAAACAGAAAACAGGAATGGAATGGTTGAATCATTTATTGATTAGAAGAGAAGTCTGCAGTGGCTCTTCGAGCACACGTATCCGGCTCCGAGACGACGGCAGTCACGCGTCACGCGACACTCCTTCGCGTCGTCACGTCCGTCGGCCACCTCGTATCCGTACTGGCTGCGGAAGCGACGCGTTCCGGCGAGCGGATCGGCGCGCACGCACGCTCCGTTCCAGCACACTTGCTCCGCCGAGCACCGGTACTCGTCGCGACACGACTGCGACATCGCCGGAGCGACGACGACGGCGAGAAGAAGGAGAATAGGAAGAAGAAGAATAGAACGGGACATCTCTCGGGAGAATTCGAAGTCGAAGAAGAGTTCGAGTGTGAAATCGGGCAGAGCGGACGGAGCTTTTATACTCGAATTTCTAGTCACTTTTCACATTTTTCACATTATGCGACACCAAAAAAAGGCATTTTATTTTATTGTTTTCGTGTCATGCATCCGCCTTCTGCTCCTCTTTCTTCGTTTCGCCCGACGACGGCTGCGTCGCCTCGACTTTCATCTGCTGCAAAATGGAAGAGTTTTCCCCCGCCCGCCGGTGGTTTTCTAGTCCCCCGACCTCTTTGGAGTTTCCTCGCAGGACGGCCTTCTCGAATTTGGGACAATCGTCGTCGAGCGTCGCGTAGGCGGGATCTTTCGGTTCTTTCGGCTCGCCGCTGATCGCCCGTTGCGCGAATTTCTGCAGCGGCGGATCGACGGGCGGCGCTTTCGGCGCGTTCGTCGCGCCCTCCGCGAGCTTCCGCACTTCCGTCTTTTTCTCGGCGCTCTTTTCCTCGGCCTTCTTCTCGCTCTTCTCGTTCTTGTTCTTCTCGCCATCCGCCGGTGGCTGATTCTGTTTCTGATCGCTCGTCGTCGTCTTTTTCGCCTCCTTCGCCGCCGTCGCCCCAGTCGCCCCCGTCGTTCCGTCCGTCGTTTTTTCCGATTTCGCCGGCTTCGACGTGGCGTTCGAGGGCGTCGAGCCGGGCGTGGCCGAGGAAACCGCCGTCGTTTTCTCGGCCCCCACCGTCTTTTCGATGACCGACGTCGCGTTCTTTTTCTGCTTCTTCTTCGTCACACACATCGTTTCTCGCGTCGATCTGCGGAAGGGAGGGACTAGAAAACTGCGCGACGGTGTGGCCTAGAAAACGCACTTTTTTCAACAACGAATGTTGTCTTGAAATTGTGTCTCTCTTTGTGAAATGAACCAAGAAGAGTGATTATTGAAAAAGACACCGCAGATTTCAAATTTTCGCACCAAATGAACTCTGATGGGAGTAGCATGTCACGCGACAACTCCCCCGACGGCTTGTAAGTTCGCCTGATCTTTGAAGAGTACTTGAACTCCACCTTGACAAGAGAGGTTTCTAGGCCACCTCCTGTTATTGTTCGTCCCCGTCTGAGAGTATAAAAGACAGAAATCACTCGTGTTTGCCCTCCGTCTCGCCTCGATTTCGATGAAAACGTGTCTCGTGAGTTCGCCCCTTCCACCGTTTCTTCCATCAATTTCCCGCCCGTTTCAGACCACTCTTCTGCTCTTTTCGCTGCTCCTCGCCGGCTCTCTGAGCTCATCCGACGTGTGCAATGAGCTCAAGTGCCCGTCCGACCGCTTCTGCGACTGGCAAGCGGCCGAGTGTGTGAAAAAGGAGCAAATGACCGAGGGAAGGCCGTGTCGCGAGCACGACGATTGTCGCGACGACCACATTTGCTATGTTAATCACTGCATTTTCTTTATTGGACGTCATAAATAATGAAATCGCGCTCTATCGGCATTGCTGGCCTAGACGTCGGACTCTAGGCCACCAATTCGTTGTTTTTTTTTCCCGGCTTTCTTAATGCCAATCATGTTCAACGGAAGGCAAGGGCTTATCATACATGAAACGAGTGTTTAGAGGGACAGAATGGGAGAGTGTAATCGCTTGTGCTCTGTGTGCGCGCGCGCGCATCTCTCTGGTGTCTGGCACCCTCCTCGTCCAGCACACTCTCTCGCGCCCCCTCTCGTTTCGTCATCGTTTCGTTCGATTCGCGCACTCGGGCCGGCCGGCGCGCGCGCCTCCCTCTCTCTTTCCCCACTCTTTTTCATTCTTTTCCACCACTCTTCTTCCTTTTTTTATTGAAAAAATATATAAAAAACAAAGAATGTGCTGGTAATCAATTGCAAGGAATGTGTTGCGAAATTTCTGAAAAGTCTGAAAAGGGCCTGAAAAAAAAGAAGTCAATTTTCTTTTCAAATGTTTGGTTTGGAAAAGGAGGAGAAAGCTTCGAAAAAAACTCGCGTTTTCAAGTTGCTATTGGTTGAAAGCATGGATTTTTTCACACAGAAAGTTTCATAAAACCTACAAAACAATGCAATTCGAAGACAAATGCTGTTAAAACTGAAAATTCAGTTTACATATTCCAGAAAACTCAAAAAATGCAGGGAAAAGTGAGAAATCTTCGAAAAATCGATGAAACCAAAAAAGTTTTCGCAGCGAAACTTTGAAAAACAACACGCTCGCATGTGAAAACGAAAATCGATAAATCGGCTTTTGTTCTCTTCAATTTCGCGTTTTCTCCTCTCTTTTTCACTCTGTTTTCCTCTCAATTCGCCCCCGGTTTTCAGGTCCCCGGTCTCTTCTTTTCCATTCGTTTCTCGGCGCGCTTCGTGCCAAAATGAGCTTGTCCGAGAGGCAAAAAGAAGAAATGTGAGGACGGAAGGCGGACGGAATTCAATTAAACCCTCGTTTCTTGCAGCAACCGAGCCATCGCCGAATACTTGCAAAACAACGGATATGGAGAGTCGTTCGGCGTTTTTCTCAAGGAATCCAGTCTAGTGAGTGGGGGAAAACCATCAGGAAACGCTGTAAATGCCGATTTTCAGAGCGAAAATGATATCAAACCTCTGGGCGGAATACTCGAGAAAAAGTGGACGACAGTCCTGCGACTTCAGCGGAAGGTTAACGATTTGGAGACGAAACTGCAAGAGTCACAACGCGAAATCAGTCACGGCGCTCCGACGAGGTAATCCACGCGTCGGCAGTTTCGAGAGCGCTTTTCGTCGTTTTCAGAGACAAAAGACAGGCGGCCGACTGGATTCCGCGACCACCGGAGACGCAGAAGTTGATTGGGCACCGTCTTCCGGTGACACGTGTCATATTCCATCCGTTGTGGACGGTGATGGCCAGTTGTTCGGAGGACGCGACGATCAAAGTGTGGGACTACGAGACGGGACAGCTCGAGCGGACGCTCAAGGGACACACCGACGCCGTCAACGACATCGCCATCGACGCCGCCGGCAAGCAGCTCGGTGAGTCGGGCGGAAAACGTTGAACAAGCCGGTGAGCTCACGATTTTCAGTCTCGTGCTCGTCGGATCTGTCGATCAAACTGTGGGACTTCGGACAGACGTACGATTGTCTGAAATCGCTGAAAGGACACGAGCACACGGTTTCCTCGGTGGCCTTCTTGCCGACCGGCGACTTTGTGCTCTCCGCGAGTCGCGACCACACCATCAAACAGTGGGATGTGAGTATTACTGGAGAAAGCTAGGCCATCTGGGCGAGAGGCTTCCGGGGCACATTATGCGAGGGGCTAATGGGCCATATGGAGGGCAGAATGGCTTCCGGCCACTTCAGAGACCACTGGGGGCCGAGTTTTCCTCCTCATTCTGAAAGTGGTTCAGATCTCGACCGGATACTGTGTGTTCACGTTCCGCGGCCACAACGACTGGGTGCGCATGATCCGCATCTCGAACGACGGCACTCTCTTCGCCTCCGGATCGCTCGATCAGACCGTCTCCGTCTGGTCGTTCGCCACGAAAACCGCCAAACTGGTGCTCCGGGATCACGAGCACGCGGTCGAATGTGTCGAGTGGGCGCCGGACAGCGCGTACACGCACATCACGGGACAGCAGCCGGAGGGCAACTCGACGCACATTCTGTTCAGTGGCAGTCGTGACAGAAGCATCAAGGTGGGCGACTTGTCGAGGAGCCGTGCAGATTCAGAGATCCTCCATTTGTAGGCGTGGAACATCAACACTGGAGACGTCGTCTTCACCCTCCTGGCGCACGAGAACTGGGTCCGAGGCCTGGCATTCCATCCGAAGGGAAAAGTGAGTCCAGAGAGACTCCGAGAGCAGTTCAAACAGTTCATTTGCAGTACCTGATATCAGTAGCCGACGACAAGACGCTGCGAGTCTGGGAGCTCGCCAATCAGAGATGCATGAAGGCCGTCGAGGCGCACGATCACTTCGTCTCCACAGTCGGTAAGGACTAGTAGGGACTAGTTTCCCGCCAGACCGAGAAAACTCTTCCACCACTCTCTCCCCTTGCAGCTTTCCACCAATCGGCTCCATTCGTCATCACCGGAAGCGTCGATTTGACGTGCAAAGTGTGGGAGTGCCGCTGATCCAATTTTCCATCTCTCTTCTCGACTCTCTCTCGTTCGGTTGTGCTCTCTCTCTCTCTCTCTGTCTAATTCTCGCATATTTCCCTTCTCTCTCTCTCTCGCTCGATTTCCTCCTTCAAACTCGAAGGAGTCACTTTTTCCACGTCGCCCTGGTGGTTGTGAACGCGCTTCCCTCTTACTTTTCCACATTAGAACTATTTTCTCTCTCTCTGTGTGTGCTCTTTTTCTGCTCTTTTCCGACCAAAATATCGAATAATCGCAAGAAAAGAGGAACGCTTCGAATTGCATTTTTCCCTCCTAGGCCCCGCCCACTTTTCTTTTCTTTCCTCCCGTTTCCTCTAATTTAACATGTTTCTATCGCTCCGCCCCTTCTTTTCCAACTTTTTTTTCTCAGAAAAAGAAGAAACATTTGAGTCACTCGAATGTTTTGTGTGTTTGTGTGCCGAATAAATTCATATTCCGCTTATCCCCCCCCCCCCCCCCCCCCCCCGAGGCTCCGCCCCTTTTTTCCAATTTCCGGCCTCCTTGGGATTTTGGAGCCCCTTTTTGTTTCCAGTCCATTCTCAACCAAATGCTCCGTTTCCCCTTACTCCAATTATCGATTGTTCTCTTCTCGTCCTCAGGTAGTCCCACTCCCGTTCCAGTTTCCACCCCCTCTAGACTCCGCCCCTTTTCAGCATCGGCTCTCCAGTGCTGGAATTGTGTCGGCGAGGAGTGCGGCTCGTACTCGTCGAGCTCTCCGCAATGGGAGCTCGTCACGTGTCCCGACGGAAGCGTGTGCCAGAAGACCGACTTTGTCTTCTACAGTAACCAGCGGAACGAGTCGCTGAGCACCTACACCGTCAGAAGTTGCTCCTACGAGACCGGATGCCGGTGGGATCGCAGCAAATCGTGCCAGAAGAACCCGCTACAGTACGCCGGACGCGGCTGCGCCGACAGATTCTGCTGCGGAGTGGACAAGTGTAACGGTGCGCCCCGTGTCACGGGACATCTCATCTCCTGTCTTCTTTTCGCTCTTGTGCTCCTTTTGTGAATGAAAATGCGCAAAAACTGTGTTAAAACCGAACAACTTGAAGCGTTTTATAAGAGAGAAAGAGAGAATCGATCACTGCTTCGCCACATTGTTGTTGTTCTCGTCGACGCGAGCAGCCGACGGAGGCGGTGCTCCCGGAGCTCCCGGAGCCGGAGCCAGCATCCGATCGATGGCGGTGACGAGCGGGTCGACGAATCCGTGGTAGAGCACCAGCGAGCCCTGCGTCTGCGGCATGTAGAGCCACACGAGGAACGCCGCCTTGAAGACCCAGTAGAACGGGAAGAACGACATGATCGACATGGCGAAGTAGTCGATGAGCGCGAACGTCGCAAAGACGGCCCAGTAGATGAGCCACTGTGTGTCGTCGCCCGTCTCTTCCGTTCGGATCGCCTGAAACGAGCGATCTTCACTTATTCCATCATTCTAGAGCTCAGATGTGCTCGAAACTGGTTGAAAAGCACATGAATCGATAGAGCTCGTCGAGAGGAATCGATTGATACCCCAACCCGACTGTTTTGAGCAACTTTGAGCAGCTCTGTGCTCTCTCTCTCTCTCTTCACAAACCTTGACAGACACGTAGGCCGGATAGGCGATGCCGATGAGGTTGCAGATGAATTCGGCCCAACTGCCGATGATCATGTAGACGCAGTTGAGGGCGATGAGCACGTAGGCGATGTGCTCGCGACGCGACCCCGTCGACTCCTCCAACGCCTTCACGTTGTTGTTGAAGCCGGCGCCGTGGTCGGCGTAGAGGTAGGCGACGAAGTCGTTCTTCAAACAGAGACAACAAACAAGTGAGGATTCGGAGCGCGCTCACATGCGCCTTCTGAAGGCCGTCGGCCGTCGACGGAGGCGGTTTTTGAGCAGCAGCACCCGACATTTCCGCTGATTATTGGGCGAGTTGTTGAGGAGGTATGGTGGAATGTGTTCAATGCAAAGTGACATTTGCACACTCTTTGTGCAGTGTCACGCGGGTCACACGGTCACGCGCTAAGTGGGAAGGTCACGCGAAATGCGTTCTATTGGACACTCTCTTGTAGTTTGTAGTTTGTAGTGAGGTACAAAAGAGCACAAAGTTCATTGGTAAAATTCTCATTTCACGACGACGACGTCCGCCGTCTCGTCGTTCACCGTCACCTCCACTTGTCTCGCCGGAATCACGATGGGCGTCTGTTGGAGTCGCAGTTTGAAGAAGATCCATCCGAGTGCGTCGTCGATCAACATCGCCACTCCAGACGACGTCGGCGTCGGACAGCTGCTCAACGAGACGAGCCGCCGATTACGGTGGAACATCGGATTGCACGAGAGCTCGTTTCGCGTTCTGATGATCGATTTGATGTGGTGACGGCGGCAAATCTCGTCGACGGCCTGCAGTCCGAACCGCAGACGACCCGTCGATTTCTCGTAATCGAACAGTTTGAAAGTGGGTGACGGCTGCCCGAAGAGCATATATTTGGCGAAGAGGGGAAGACTGTCCGACGTCATCGGACGATCCAATCGATTGATGCTGACGGGGTCCTGCAGCATGTGCGGCGAGACGCCACTCGGAACGGCCAGGTAGTGACCGTCGATGAGCGCGCTCAACGGCATGGAGTTGCACATCTGACGAGCCGACGCGAGCACGGCGGCGTCCATCGGCACGTTGAAGCGGGGCGGAAGGGAGAAGCACGTCTCCGCCGAGCCACGGAGCATGAACACGTGGCGCGGGTAGGCGATCTTCATGGCCGCCAGGAAAGAGAGCATCTCGATGGAGGAGATCTCGAACTCGCCGCGGCCGCCTCTCTCGAGATAACTGCCGAGGAAGAGCAGTTTCCGACGGTACGGAAGGCCCACGATCTCGAGCCACCGATGCAGATCCGCGTATCTGGAAGGATTGCGATAGAGCGCGATTGCAGCAAAACAAGAGCTCACCTTCCACGGAGTTCTCCGATGATGACGAGTGGAAGTGTGAGTTGCAAACAGACATGATCGCGCATGAAGCACTCTTTCGCGTCCTCGAACAGCCGGATCAACTCGTGCGGGCTCCACGGATAGAAATACGGTCCGTGCCAGAACATCGCGTCGAAGACTCGCTCGTGTCGAACGTTGCCGACGGGCCGCTCAACGCGATAGAGCCCGTGTCCGAGGCCGGCCGCTTCGAAGCACACCATGAACATGCGGAAGCACGTCTCCTTATTCGTCGTCCGAAAACACGTGTTCATCAGATGCGCCACGTCGTACTGATCGAACGTGTCCATGAATTTCGTGTCAAAGTGCGATTTGGTGGCCAGTTGCAGGTGCATTTTGCGTGCCTCCAGGTAGCGATGCGTGGTCTCCAGTTGGCGGAAACGGTAGTTGCGCGTGAGCCATCCGTTGCGTCGCATCCGACTCGACACGTAAACCCACCGATCGGCGATTCGCACGAACCGCTTCTTGCGTCGAATGCGATTGTGGGCGATGCGCCAGCGAAGAAGATCCGCCTCCCGGGCCTCGCGAATCAATCGAAGATCGTGTCGGAGGATGCGAGACCGGAGCAGTCGGGGGTCGACCAGCGAACAGTCGGCGATCAGCTGAGCTCGGTAGGCGGAGGAGGTGAGCAGACGACAGTAGGCGAGCAGCGAGTGTTGTCCGGTGATCGGCGGCCCGGCGGTGTCCTCCAGGCCGAGACGGATCATCACCATCGGAGGCTTCTCGGCCATCGCCACGAGGATCGGATCCACCGTCTCCTGGTCGTCGGACCACTGTCTGGCGATCCGGCCGCGCACGAGAATCAGATGGTAGAGGAGGTAGAGGAGCACCGACCAAATGCCGACGAGCACTGTGTATCTGATGAACTCGTCCAGGTACACCAGATTGTGCCATTCTCGCTCCTGAAACCTTTGTATCTCTAAGTCTCTCTTCCTCTTCGCATTTCTCACTCGCTCCGCCCACTTCCTGGGAGACTTCTTCGGGCGAAACGGCGGCAACGACGCCTTCTGAAGACACTCCAAACTACGACAGCACACTTTGTAGCAGGCGGCTCGCGTGCACGCAAACTCGATGATGTGCGGTGTCTGGCGGTGCTCCGAGCACAGCTCGCCGCCCGTTTTCTCCCATTCGACGTCGTCTTGACACGTGTAACGGATGTCACGTGTCACACTGAAATCGGACGGGCTCCTTCTGGATTCGTTGGCGGGATGGCTCACGAGTTGAACGTTTTCACGTAGAAACGACGACATTTCAGAGTGTCCGCGTAGGTGTCCCGCGTGCGGACACCCGATAAAAGTGCATGGGACAGTAGGATGTAACTGATGACTCTCATTCTTCTTCGATCGATTCGGAACTGCCTCCTGCTCTCTTCTCTTCTCCTCCTCCACCGACATGTCACGCGTGACACCGAGAGGGGATGGGTCACGTGATCTACAGTAACCCCCGTCCTCCTCCTCTCAAGGCCTTCTTCTTCTTCTTGTTCCGAGGGAAACCGGTTCGCGATCGCCTTGACCCACCACCATCGTTGCGAATGGAAAGGAGGGGGCTCGTCTTTGTGGTGGTGGTGGTGACAACACGTCTGCGTCTCTTCAAAAGGCAAACACTCTCTCTCTCTCTCTGACTCTCGGTTCTTCTCGGGATCTCGCAGAGAGAGAGAGAGAGAGAGAATGCGCGCGCGCGCGCACCTCCCTGTGTGCAGCCCCCCCTTTAGTCACCCTCCCTCTCCTCCCTCCTCCTCCCCCTACGAATCCATATTTTCCCTTCATTTGCCAACGACTTCTACTTCTTCTCTTCACAAACCTATTCTCAAATCTTTCCATTCCTAAACCGTCGCATATTTCAAAACAAACCATTTGTTTTCCCTCTCTCTCTCGTTTTCTCTGCGTCTCTCTTGTTTACCTTCTCTCTCTCTCTCTGTGTCCCTTATTTCGTCATAGTCGGGGAGGTCTCCCTTTACTTCCTTCTTTTCCCTTATACACGTCGTCATCTCCACGACTACTTCCTCTTCTTCTTCTTCTTCGTCATCCCGCATATCTGTGAATCTCTAGAAACGGGTATGGAGCCGCCGAAACCGCCGGATCGTCAACTGACCGGCCTCACACAACTGCAGAGGGTGCGCGAGTGGCTCGCGAGTATCGATCGGCCCGAGGGAACGCGTCTGCTCGATATGGAGAGCGGTGTGCTGCTCAAGCTGTTGGAGCGGCTCGAGCCGAGCTCCAGGTGAGCCTGACCGTGTTTTGAGCACCCCAGAGAGCAAACCCCTCGTTCAGATCGGCCATGGAGCGCACGTGCAAGAGCCTTCTCTCGATATCGCGCAGCCAGAAACCGGTGCTCCAGGCGCTCTCGTTGCACTTCACCACCACGTGGAATCACGATCATTTCGTCGAGGTGACCGCCTACTTCTCGGCGGAGCACGTCTTCCACGCCGTGTTCATGTGCAAAAAGAAGGCGTCCGCGTGGATGAGCGGCGGCTGGTCGACCGACAGAAACGGCCGCATCACGTCGGGCGCGTTCCCGTCGGAGCGCCTCTTCGGAATGGCGACGTTCGTCGAGAGCACGTCCCGCTACATCGAGTACTGGCTCAAGAGCTTCCAGATCCACGTGTTGCGTGTCCGCGTCCAGAATCTGATTCCGGACAGTGACGGAGACGTGCAGAGGGCGCACTTCACGGGCACAGTGCCGCCGCTGAAACTCAAAAAGTTCATTCTGCACGGCGTCAACAACACGCGCACCATCACCAATTTTCTCGACCGCATCAAGGCGGATCCGAAGGAGAAGCTGCAGATGGACCTCATCGACGTCGCCAAACCGAACGTCATCTTCTGCCATCCGCTGCTCACCGCCGGTCTCGTCAACGTGCGATTCGTGCGCCATCGCACCCATTTCTCCCGGACGACGTTCTCGTTCCTCAACGCGCCCATCGTGGAAGTCGTCGTTCGGCAGGCGCCGTCCGAAGCCATCAACACGTTTTTGCGACGTTGGAGCGGCGGCGAGCTGACCGAGGAGTTCCGATGGCTTCATGTGACCGAGTTGACGCGGTGGAGCGAGCAAGAAATGAAGATAGACACGATTCTGAAGGGCCTCAACGTCCGGCTCGTCCAATTGAAGACCGACGTTACGTTGTAAGTTGAATCATCAGAAGAAGCCGTCCACGGACTCGCACGAATTTCAGAAAAGTGCTCCAACTGACGACGTCGCCAGAAGACGGCTCCCCCACGTCGGAAGTGTTCCAAATCTACGGCCCGCGCACCGCGTTCTGCGCGCTCTTCAACAACCAGTTCGTGTTCGAGGCGCCGCCGATGCACGTGCTCCCGCAGATCGCGTTCAGCTCGGCCACCACACACAACACGTACGATCAGTACGAGCGGCAGAAGAACAAACTCTACGTGGAGCTGTTCCGCAAACGGATCGTCACCTTCTTCAACTGATTCAACCGAGGCGCTGGACGCCACTCCCCTAATCTCTGATTCAAAAACGAGCTTTGTCACTTTTCCTTTTTCCAATTTCATTTGGTGTCCGCTTTAACTTTGTTGTTTGGGAGTTTTATTAGTGTAATGAATAAAAAACGATGTCTTCCTTATTTCGGGCAACAGAGCCGCGTGACCCGGATGCCAGCTGGCCGAAAAGCGCCTGGTGCTCGGCGAGCATAAAGAACAGTCTAAAGAAGGGCCAGATGACGTGCCGTCCCGTATAGATGCGAAGCAGTGAGAAAGACATGCGCTCGCCGGAAACCTCAAGCAACTGGCATGTGCCCGGGTGAATGAAGACCGTATTTACCACTGTCAGCGCAGCAGGTGCCACTAGGGCTCTGCTTCGCTGGGATCTTTCCCTCCTCTCTGGTCACGAGACCGAGAGAAGAAGACAGCAGGAGACTTTGGCTCTCGATAAGAGAGGCGGAGCCTACTGAACCGAAGAGAGTCCAGTCAGGCTAGCGACGACTCACGGGATGGGCGCCTCGCCTCGCTCCTCGATCTAACCGAGGCTTGGCACCCATCTCCCCTCTCATCATAACCAGTATGCACTTTATTCGCTTATGTTATCCCCAATAAATCCTTATTGTATCCGGAACATTCCTTGAAAGGATTGATACAAAATCGATAGGTAGGAATAGAACTTTCCATGCTCTCATTCTCATTAATTTCCAGCTTGCCGCTGAGTTCTATTCCGCGATAAATACGCGCGCCTCTGCGGCCAGAATTGTGGGGGATCCCGCTTTCCGCAAAATTTAGTCCGATTCTGCAAAAAAAACGCCTTTTTATGAGAACGATGCTCCAAAACCGCGTTCCAGTATTTCCCATCAGATGCTGGCCAGTTTGAAAACTCCGGCTGGATCGTTCATATCCAAACGCTTCTTGCCGCGCTCATAAATATTGTCGGCCAGGCTTCAATCGGCATCAGATTTGACACGATCCGTAAGAAACCGCGGTGGTTCGGCTCGAATTTCGACTCTTCCGGTCTGCCTCTGCATGCGAACGAACCGATTATCGATTGGCAGGGGTTCTTAAGGAGAAGTGGGCGGAGCCAGGGAACCTGACTCACTCGCGTGGCTCCACTCGATTCGTCGGTTCGTCGCTCGGCCAGTCGCGTCCGAAAGTCACGCCCCTTTTTATACCCTTGCGGCCCATGCGACCGCTGGCGGCAGACGGTACAAGCACACAAGCGGGCGCGCGCGCGCGTCCGCTCGTCTCTTTTCTTTGCCTAAAGAACTTCTTGGCACTGTGCCAAGCATGACTGATGCATTCGATTCGTCCGCTGTTTTCCCCCGTTTGACCTACTTTTCGAAGCGATATCACTTATCATTCTCCACCATTTTCACCTTTTTCAAATTATAATCAAGATTGACAATTTGTCTCTCCCTCTCTCTTTTTCAAATCTCCGTAAACAACAGAACTCTTTCCGTCGGTTTTTCTGTCTTTATTCTCCAGTTGAGAATTGAATCGAAAAACGAAAAAGAAGTATTAACATTTGAGCGGTCCTTTCAAAATGATATAAGCGACAGCATCGTAATTTTCTCTTTGAAAATGGCACAACGAGTGCGCAGAAGGCGATTCCGTTGAGGCGGACTGGGATCTGTGCGGTGAAGTACTTGCGGTCCGTTAAGCGGAGCACGTTGACTGGCATCGCGGCCCGCAAGCGTCTCATTGTCTTGGGTTGGCATCGACTTGTTCACGGTCGGTGCGACGGGTGACGAGGATTCTTCGACTGGTGTTGACGGAAACAAATGACTTCTGATCGACGAGATCGAGGTAAACTAGATTTGTCCGGAGCGTGAGCGCGTGCACAGGGTTTGAGTAACAAGATTCATATTCCAACAATAATGGGGTTATGCGCGGGCCGGAGAAGAAGGAGAAAACAGGGAAAAAGTCGGACTTTTTCCCCGCCCAAGCGGTGAAAAGTCGAAAAGCGGGGAAAAGGTGGGTGTTTCTCCGTGCGGAGAAACCCGCGCATAGCCCCATAAAGCCGGAAAGTTACAAGAGAAGAGGTGGAAGCATAACGGGTCGGAGACGGGTCAGACAACGAAACGGGAGACTGCTATGTTCTGGGGGCGAAACGGGCCTTAAATATGGAGGGAAAGGCCGGGAAAAGAGTTGGCGAGTGATAGTAATAATTGGCGCCGAGAGAAACAAAGCGAAATGATTTGAATTCAAAAGGCGAACGCTTCGCGGCATGTTTGTCAGTGGGGCGAACTTGCATCGGGCGACGGTCGGGTCGACGTTCGTTCCGGCCTGCAACCGAGTGATTGGCCGAGAAATTCGAGGGCTTCCCGAGATTCGTCGGTTCCTTTAGGTTCCCTCACAGTACCCACGGGGAGTAAAAAGGTACGTCAGTAAATACGCTCTATTGATAATTTGGGCCCAATGAAAAAAAAAATTTCAACGATGCTTCGTTTGTACGCCCATCGTGCCTTGTTTAGCCCGTAAATTGAAATCCAGCTCATTTCCAACGAGAAAAACGTAAAACTCGCTGCGAGACCCGTAACGGGCCGGAAGGTACGGTGGCAGTCGTTTTTCAGCTGTCGAGGTGTGAGATAGAGCGTATTTACTGACGTACCTTTTTACTCCCCGTGAGTACCGGCAATTCTGCTGCGGGACTGGGTTCCAGATGAACGTGGCTCCTTCTCTTGTGCTGCATACTCCGACCGAAAACTTGCATCCCGCGAGGGAGCTGGCGGCGGAGATTGGTTCGTCTCTTCCGAGCGAGGCGCGAATCTTCGTTGGCATCACGAAGCAGTGCGTGCCCTCGATGCTCTGGGTGCCGTGCAGTGCTGCGAGGGGAGCGCTCGGCCAGGCCAGTCGCGGTCGAAAGCAACGCCCCTTTTTATTCCCATGTGGCCCACGCGGTCGCTAGCAGCAGACGAAACAAGTACACGAGCACACGCGCGCGCGCGCCCGCTCGTCCTTTTTTCTGCCTAACGAACTTCTTGGCACTGTGCCAAGCATGACTGATGCATTCAATTCGTAAGCTGTTTTCTCCCGTTTGACCTACTTCTTTTCGACGCGATATCACTTATCATTCTCCACCATCTTCACCTTTTTAAAAATTGTTATCAACACTGGTCATTTCTCTCTCTCTCTCTCTCTCTCTTTTTTCAAATCTCCGTAAACAACAGAACTTTTCCGTCGCATTTTCTTTATTCTCCTTGTTTACACGCAATTCACGCGAACGATTCAAACGAACGAACGTGACGTGGCAGTTGAGAATTTAATTGAAAAACGAAAAGAAGCATCAACATTTGAGCGGTCCTTTCAAAATAATAAGCGACAGAATTGTACTTTTCTTTGGGCGCCATCACGAGATATTACCCTTCTTTCTAAGCTCTCTGCTTCCCGTTTTCTCGTTCTCTGCTCGAATATTGGATTATTGATAGTCAGGTTATTTAATATGCGGTTTGCGGCGGCCCTAAAGGTACTGATAAGCGGCGGTTAATAATACTCGCTCGCTTCTTTCTTCTCCGTCGCATTAGTATTGTTCGCAACTGATAACGGCCGCTGTTCCGGGCGGCTCCATTTGCTCTCTGTCCGGGACAACAACTGCTGCTGCCGCTGCTCTTTTTTTTTCAAAGTGTCAAGTTTTCTAACCATAGAGCGGACGAGATGCGTGCTTTCAACAAAATATAGCAATTGTTAAGTAATATTTTTGTGTTTTGAGTTCCGCAAACACCGCGCAACGCTGCTTCGAGTGCTTTTTGACGTGAAAAGTACGGTAAGCAACGTGGACGCGGTGTTTGCGGAACTCCAAACACAAAAAATTCCTTTATAGGTACGGTAGGTTTGAAAATACGCAAGTGTGCTGAACTTGACGCACAATCGCACACTTTTGACTTTGGTTTTTCAGAAAAAAAGCTGAACTTGCCGTTTTTTCGATCGAAAATGTTTGTTTATGAATTTTTCCTTTTCTGCCCTTGCTTCGAAAATTATTTTCCTGTTCTTCTCGCTGTTCCATGTACTCGACCTTGTTCATCAATCAAGCACCATTATTCACATGCCATTTTCCAGATGCGACGATTGATAACCGTCGCGTATCGCGCGCGAGTCGGCAAGCAGACGGAGAAGAAGAATGCGAGAGAGAAGAGACACGTGAGTGAATGCAAGCGCGCCCCATTGAGACGCTTCTTTTACACTCTCGCCTCTCTCTTTTTTTCCTCGTTTCTCTTGGGAATCGACACTTGCCAACACCTTTCTTCTCGAGTTTTACTCTTTTTCTAGTTTCAGAATGATGGCGCCAACGTCGTCGGCAGCAGCGGCGGCAGCTAAAAAGAACGAAGGCCTGGGAACGGTGCGGAATTTGACGGAAGTCTTCATGTTGCTCCGTTCGAACGCTCATCAGAGTCGTCTTTTGTACAAAGACGACAATGATATCAGTTTTCGGAGTCGAGGAGAAGGTGAGAAACTTGTTTTCCTTCGGAGATTTGTTTACTTTGTCCAGTTTCATTGCAGAAGAACGAATGGCGTTGGTCGAATTGGAGGAAGGCAACGATTCGACGTTCGAGGAGGATCCCGTGTGGATTCACACTGCGGACCAGGTGGAGTTCGAGTTCGACAGAGTGAGAAGGAAGCTAGACGAGCTGAAAGACGCCCAGCGGAAGCATATATCTCGTCCGAACTTTGGCGACGAGGCATTCGAGGAAGAAGAGAAGGAGATGGAGGCGACGACGGAGCAGATCACCCAGATGCTCACCCACTGTCAACGACTCATTCGGATGATCTCAGCCAATCACGGAAGCGAAAAGCAGATGGCGAAGAAGCTACGCGAGAACGCGGCGGCCGCGTTGAGCCTCTCTTTGAGCCAAATAACTGACGAGTTTCGAGGAAGACAGCTGAAGTATCTCAGCGACATCCAGGACAGGTCGAGAAACCTGGACAACTACCTGATCACCACGGATCCGCTGATCGATGGCCCCAACTGGGCGGAGCTCGACGTCTCCCCGTCGACAGAGCTCTCGATGGCACAGCTCCAGCAGTTCATGAACAACGATCGGGAAGTGAGGGAGAGAGAGAAAGAGGTGAGGAGTGAGAAGAAACGAGAAGTGAACTGACTCAAATCGCAGGTGATGGCAGTGAACACATCGATTCGCGAGCTGAACAACCTTTTCCAAGACCTCTCACAGATGATCGTCGACCAGGGAAGCGTCATTGACAGGTACCACTTCTATCGAATCCTCCCCATCAGAATATCTCTTTCAGAATCGATTACAACGTCGAGCAGTCGTCGATCCGCATCTCGAAGGCCGTCGAAGACGTCAACAAGGCGGAACGATACCAGAGAGGGAACAAGAAGATGCACTGCATATGCATTCTAACCGTCGCCATCATCTTCGTGCTCATTTTGATAATTGCCACCAAATTCTAGCCAATCCCATGCCGATTCTATGTCAAATTATATAAAGAGCCGGGTTTTTTGTTTTGCGGTTCGCTTTTCTTCTTTTTCTACTCTATTCGGTTTGCCACCGACACAATTATCTCTGTTTTCTTCTTATTCTTTCTTCTCCATTTCTATTCATCTTTCCAGTCATGGCCGAAGAAGAAGAGGCGGAGCGAACCAGAAATGAGTCGCAGTACAGCTCGCTGACCAGAGCAACGCTGGAAATCGATTTTCTTTCTGGAAACAGGTTGGTTCCTTTCGTTCCAGACTATGGAAAATGAAAATATCGATTTTCAGCACGGTTCACCCGAATCTGTTCTCCGCACTCGCCGAACTCGCAGACAACGCTCACGACGCGAACGCGACGTCCTTGAACATCGACATCACAAGTGCGACTCTTGTTTTCCATTCAAATCAGTTCGTTGTTTCTCTTTCAGCCGAATTCGATGAAGACGGGGAGGAGGAGAACACGTATTTCGAAATACTCGACAACGGAGAGGGAATGAGCCACGCCGATGTGCTCAAAATCGTCCGATTCGGATACTCGGACAAGAAGGGAAAGGAGAAAATCGGTCGATACGGATCCGGATACAAGACTGGCTCCTACTTCATCGGCACCGAAATTCTGATGCTGACGAAGAAGGACGGAGAGCACACGGCTATGCTCATTTCTTCAAAGTTCCACAAAGAAAAGCGGCTCAAGACGTTTTTCGTGCCATGCCCCAGATTTGACCCCTATATGAGTCAGATGGCAGGAGACGACACGTATAAGCATGAGCTTGAATGTCAAATACTCCGCGATTATGCCCCGTTGGGAAAATATCGGTGCGGTCTGAGACAGCGGCTCAAAGAGCTCTTCGATCGAATCGAAGTCTCCGGAACGCTCATCGTGATCGGCGAACTGAAGTGAGTTGGGCGAACGTCGGCGAAATGGCGTCTGATGTTCGAAAATTCCAGACGTACCGCAATAGGACTTCTCACATTCTCGATGGCTCCAGACGGCGACATCACACTGGACGGGGACGGCAAAGAGGAGTGGGAGACGTCTCTTCGTTCGTACCTCGAGATCCTCTACGCGAATCCGAGGATGGAGATCATCCTCCGCGGTCAACGCGTCGAACAGAGATGCCCGTTCGACGGTTGGATCGCGCCTGCGGTCAACCGGTACTCGGGAAAGAAAATTCGCGGCGCTCTCCAGGATACGCTGAAGGAGACAAAGAGGGAACTTGAGTTCGCCAATACTGCTTACAACAATGCTTCTATGGATGTCAATAACGCCCAAAGAGGAGATATGCGATGGGATCGAGAAGCGCGTTCGGAACATCGCGCAATGGCGAAGAAGCAAGCGACTGCAAAGGAAGCTGCTGCGAGGCTCGAACAAGAGGTGAAGAACGTGCAGGCGGAGCTAGCGATTCCGCATCAGATTGATCTCCAAATGGGTGTCAATGTCATGGCGCGGTGAGTTGTAGTCGGATGCAAATCGTGAAAGTTGTCGTTGATTGCAGTCCGAGGTACGGCGTCTCCTTCTACCTCAACAATCGGCTCATCATTCCCTACTACAAGGCGATGAGTGTCTTCAGTCGCGGCGCCAACATTGGCGTTTCGATGGTGGTCTGCATGACTTACACGCACTTCCTTCCCACTCAGAACAAGCAGCACTTTGAGAACATAAAGTGAGTCGTTTCCGGCCCGCGTCTGTTGTTTCGAATCACATTTTCATCATTTCAGAGACTTTGAGGCGCTTGTCCGCAAGTGTAACATGAGCCTCATAGACTATGTAAAGTATTTGGAGAACGACTTCATGCCAATTCACTTGGAGCGCACTTGGAACGAACCGGCATGGCGCAAAGATGACGACGCTCTCAACTGCTTCTGGCAGAAGTACGGCTATCCAAGCGGCCATTTCGTGAAAGATCTTCCCAAACGGAGCAATGCTATCATCTCCAACTATCACAAAACCGCCGGCTTCATCAAAAAGTGCGGTGAGTTGGAACGAGGCGATTCGCGTCGAACTGCTGTTCTTTCTTTCAGGCTTCTGTGCTCACTGGACGCACTACCCCGATTCGGCTGCGTGTGAGCGCGGATTGATCCCGAAGACGAATTGTGCATCTAAGTGTACCGAAAAGCTTCATAACTTTTTCAAAGACATCAAGATTCTTGTCGAACAGGCCGAGCAATACAGAAAGAAGACCGCTGCTTCGAGACCGGTGCAACAGATGTCGGGCCATCGTCAGCCGGAGAGAATTGCGAAGACGAATCGCCCTCAGACAGTTCAAGACCCTCCATCTCCTCCTCCCGACACTCGTCGCACTAATGCTCGTCGTACAGCTTCCCGAATCGTTCCTACCGCCAGTATCGCATCGAACGGTGCCGCGACAAACCAGCTATCGGACTCGCAGGGTACTCGCGTCCAGGTCAAGTTGCCCCCCGATGACGATTTCCTCGAACCGGAATCCGAGATCGATATGCTTGCCAATCAGGCCAGGCGAGCCGAACGAGAAGACGTACCGTCTATGTCGTCGTCGAGAATGTCGAGCGGCATCCAAAGATCGGCGACGAAGCGAGTCAAAACACAAGTTGATTCGAATGGAGAGGAAGAAGAGGAGGAGGACGAAGAGTGGCAAGAAGACCAGGCACGGGCAGCCAGGAAGCAGCCCGCCGTGCGACGCACTGAAACACTTTATAGCGCCGGTTCTTCTTCCTTCCGCATCCTCTCTGCGCCGTCGTTTGCTCGCCCCGAGACCGTCCCGGCATGGTGGGAGGCGCACTGCCAAAACATAGTGAAGATTGCCAAACGAGCCGAGAAGGACCCAAAATTCCTGCCATCTTTGCTTCCCAAGGTGAGTTGATGAAGTCGCCGTTTGTTAAAACGTCATTGTGTGTGTGTTTTCAGTTGCCGAGAAAGAAGGAGGACGTCTTCACGGCTATCCGCACGATCGCCGGTGAGATCCCGTAGACAGCGAAACGACTTCTCCTCCAGATACTCCGAATTCTGATAATCGATCATAAATTGTAACCCGTCGCTGAAGTCATATTTCTTTTCCCCCAGATCCCCCTCTAGTTCAAGCTTTTCTAATGAATGTCATCCCCATGTCATTATAGCTCACCTCTCTTCCCCCATCTGAAACAGTTTCCATGTCCCATTTACTCAGCCCGTTGAGACGGAATCTTCAGAGTATTCCTCTTTTCGAACCCACTAACAACCGCCGCTCTTCAAAACCTGCCCTCACCTCCTCTTCGTAATCAATTAATGCTCCCAGTTTTATTTTGTTTTTTTCAGTTTGAATCACATGTATTTTAATCCCCCCCCCCCCCCCCCATATGTTATCGTGTCAAATTATATGTCAAATTAAAATCTGTTCCGTCTTCGATTTTCCTTCCTTTTCCCCTCAACTCGCGGTCAACTTTTGTGCCCGATGTCTTCTATATGATCCGTATTTTCTCGTCGTTTCATTTATAATGTGTTCTGTGTCTGCAATGGGCGGAGCCTCGGGGAACAAACCACGATTAGTCCCGCGCCGGCACACAACACAAGATCAAACTGTGTTGTGTGAGAGAGAGAGATCTACCTGTGTTTTGTAGTCGAAACGGTGGAGGAAAGGGGGGGGGGGCGGAAAAAACAAAACGCACGTATGAGTGACTTGACATTCATGTTTTGTAGGTAATAGCCGGACGAGTTTAAAATATGAACTGTGATAATGACGAGTCTGGCTGCAACACGAGCTTTTCGGCCGCGAAGCAGCCCGCTAGATGGACTATCTACCGTCGGAATCTTCCGATCGCTCGTTCGCGACGATACCGATCTATTTTCCAACAACTTCTTCTTCCTCCTCCCCCCATCCCGCTTCCCATCCCGATTCGCTGGCTTCGAGAATAGCAGACTCCATTCATCCCCCCTTTTCCTTTGTATCGATCGTCCCATTCGCTCTCTCTCTGCCCACCTCAAAGTCGAAATCAGTTCATTTTGATCAGTGTAGCCGGGTGTAGTCAGAACGAATCGACTCGTGAGAAATAGTGTCTTAATGAGGAGACGCAGACAGTCGGTCTGACCAGAGGGGGGGGGGGGGGGGGGGGCGGGCGAAGGCGGAAGGAGAAAGAGAAAAAGAGAGACGGACAGAGTGTGTGTTTGTGTGAGAAATGTGACTTTTCGACTCACTTCACCTATGGTTAGAGTCTCTGTGACCCCCAGCCCACAATTGGGTCGGGTATAAAGAGGAGAAGACGTCCCACGACTTCTGAAATTGAAGACGTTGCTTCTTCGCAAGAGAATCGACCTACTTTCCTAGTAGATGTGTAGTCGTAATCTAGTCACCCCTATCGAGATATGATTTGATCTGCCAGAATCCAGAGTACAGTGTAGCCCCTTACGAATAGCCTAGAAAGACGGTTTTGTAGTCTTCAATCTGTTTTTTAAGGACCAATTCTTGTTTCTGGCCTTCCTCTTCCCGTCGAAATTCGCCAAAGTGGCATTCTCTAATTGACCAAAGTTTCCGTGTTTTTTTTCCTCGCCCGCCGGGGGAAAATTCTCGTCCTCTTCAGATTGATCCTTTGATTTCTCGCGAGATTATCGCATCATTCTTTCATTTCCCCCTTCTCGAAATCCTTTCCGAGAAACTTGGCTCCTTTCTGTTGCCATGACACCCTTGCTTTTCTCCGTTTCTTGAAGAACGTCTCCTGAATCGACGTCTTCTTCTTCCTCTTCCTTCTTCCTTCCTTCCTTCCTCGTCCCCTGCGTCTCCTCCGTTCGTTGCCCCTCCAGAATACCGGTTTCTACGTCGATCCGTCCGCGCCCCGACTCGCCCCATCTCTCTCTAACTGACCTTTATCTCTCACGGAAAGGCCGCCCTGTCCGTCCGTAACGGTTCAATTCCGAAACGCGCTTTCGTGTGCCCAAAATACATCCGGCTTATCCCGGGGGACGACTACTACGTGCCGTTTATCGCGTTGTCTCGTGTTCCTTCAAAAGTTATGGTTATACGTTTGTCGCGAATCATTGCGAAATCGGAAACGAAATGAGTGATAAGCGAGTGATGATAGTTTGTAGTTTTTGTTCCATTCGTCCCTCTAGCATCTCACGTAATCTTCGAGAATCGTCTCGTCGCACAAAACACGCTTCTCGACAGTTTGTCGTCGTGACGGACAACTTTGATAACGAAAAAAACGTCGTTGATTAGAGGCGGGCTCATTCGCTCGATTTCAAGTTTGATAGAGGTTTTCTAAACTTTGGGGGGCTTCAAAGCATATTAACGTTGGGAAAGGATCTCTTTCTGAAAGGACCGTGTCTCTCGAGAGAGCTCAGAAATGAGCACTTGCCTTCTCGCAGGTTCTCTCGCTCCTATTTTGATCCCATTACTCTCCAATTCATCATAATCTGTTTCTGCAGAATTCTGCGATCATATCACACATCTTCTCCTCCTCCTCCGATTGCAACTAAAAGTGCAGCGATTCTGACCTTTTTCTGGGTTAAGAACCGGAAAATCGGGTTTCCAACCCGTCATATAAATACAAAACATTTTGATGTTAAATATTACACGCGAATCAAGAGAACAGAACAGACTACGGGCGGCGGCTCGCGCGAAATTCCGCACTCTTCGTGTTTTCGACTCGACTCGTTTCGTCCCTTATCAATCGCTTTTTGAGTGGAAAACAGCTCGGAACCTTGTGATTCTCACTCAAATTGCATCACAAAACGGTAGAGGAAGTCGCGAGTTGACGAGAGTTTCGAGGGCACAAACCCCAAAAGCTGACACACACACACTCGGCCAACAAAACCTATAAACTCTCGACACTTTTCCACTCTTTTCCACTCTTTTCCTCCCATTTTTCTTCTCTCTCTTCCCAGACGAGCAAATAATACGAGGGCTCTTTTTCGTTTCCTCACTCTCGCTCATTTCTCAGTTGTTCCCCCCCATTGTACAGTAGGAAGAGGCGGTGGCACGAGAGAGAGAAAAAAACAAAAACATATCAATAAGAGGCCATTCAAAGACGCGACACTGTACACTTTCCCTCCTTTTGTCCATTTTTCGACGTTGCCTTCCTTTTCTATTACATGTCTATTCATGAAAAATCGTGGAAAATCGGTCGATTGTGTGATGGTGTTTCTCGTCTAGACTTTGCCGTCTTTCTTCTTTCCCCCCGTCGAGTTGACTCTTTTCTTGCAGCCTTTGCCGCTGATCTTCGACAATGCTGGACTGGATTGTGTCGGGTCTCGACACGTCGGATTTGGTAGTGCTCACGCTGCTCGCCGGCGGAGCCATCATTTTCGTCGTGATGAAGGTGCTCAATCAGCCGGCCGCTTCCACCAGGTACGTCTTCAGTTTGTCGTCGATCAGCCATGTGATCTCCCTCTTTAAGGTATTCGCCGACGGTGGCATCAGTGACGCCGTCATCGACTGCGGCCTCCAAATCGAATCAGTCGTTCATTGATCGGATGAAAAACGAGAATCGACAGGTAACCTGATCACGGAACAGGGGGCGGAAGAGCAGTTGAGAACATTTTTCATCCTTGCAGGTCCTCATCATGTATGGATCGCAGACGGGAACCGCCGAAGAGATGTCGGGCCGTCTGGCGAAAGATCTGACGAGATACTCGAAGAAGGCGGTGGTGGTGGATCCGGAGGACATCGAGTGCGAGGATCTGAACCGTCTCACCGAAGTCGAGGACGCCCTGCTCGTGCTGTGCATCGCCACGTACGGAGAGGGAGATCCGACCGATAATGCGGTGGCGCTCGTCGAGTACTTGAACGCCGGCGACTGCGATCTGTCGGGCGTTCGATTCGCCGTCTTCGGACTCGGCAACAAGACGTACGAGCACTTCAACGCCATCGGAAAACAAATGGATCAGCAGCTCGAGAAGCTCGGAGCCAAGCGCATCTTCCACCTCGGATTGGGCGACGACGATGCGAATCTCGAGGAGGACTTCATGATCTGGCGCGAGGCGTTCCTTCCGAAAGTCGCCGAGGAGTTCGGATGGGAGCTCAACACCGAGGCCGAGACGATGCGACAGTACCAGCTGGAGCAGGTCGAAGAGGGAAAAGCTCTGTTCAAGGGAGAGTTCGGACGTCTCGGAGCCTACGAACGTCCGCGTCCGCCGTTCGACGTCAAGAATCCGTACCTGGCTTCTATTGTGATCAACGACGAACTGCACACGGAGCACTCGGACCGTTCGTGCCGTCACATCGAGTTCTCGGTCGAAGGATCGCGCATCCGCTACGAGGCCGGCGACCACCTCGCCGTCTTCCCCACCAACGATCCGGTGCTCGTCGAGCGTCTCATCTCGATGCTCGAATTCGAGCCGGATCGCGCGTTCCGACTCGTGAACGTCGACGAGGACGCCTCGAAACGTCATCCGTTCCCGTGTCCGACGACGTTCCGAACCGCCCTTCTCCACTACGTCGACATATGTGCTCCTGTCAAATCGCACGTGCTCAAAGCGATCAGCGAGTACTGTAGTGACGAGCAGGAGAAGGAGTACCTCTCGAAACTGGCCACCGCCAACGAGGAAGGCCTCAAAGAGTACGCGCGCTACATCGTCAAGGAGCGTCGTTCCGTCGTCGACGTGCTCACCGATCAAAAGTCGTGCAAGCCGCCGATCGAGTACCTGCTCGAGCTGCTGCCACGTCTCCAGGCCCGCTACTACAGTATCGCCTCGTCGCCGCGTCTGTGCGAGGAGAAGATCGCCGTGTGCGCCGTCGTCACCAAGTACACGATCGGAGACCGTCTAATCAACGGAGTCTGCACGCGCTACCTAACCACCAAGGAAGCCGGCACCACGTCGCCCGTCTTCGTGCGCAAGTCGACGATGCGTCTGCCGCACAGAACGACGACGCAGGTGATCATGATCGGACCGGGCACCGGATTCGCGCCGTTCCGCGGCTTCCTGCAAGACCGTCAGTTCCACAAGACGGCCGGCAAGGAGGTGGGAGCGATGCACCTGTACTACGGATGCCGTCATCCCGACCACGACTACATCTACCGCGACGAGCTGGCCAAGTTCCAAGCGGACGGAGTGCTCACTCACCTCGAGTGCGCCTTCTCGCGAGCCCAGGAGCACAAAGTCTACGTGCAGGACAAGCTGTGGGAGACTCGCGACCGCATCTGGGAAGCCATCAACGGCGGCGCGCACGTCTACATTTGCGGAGACGCGCGCAACATGGCTCGCGACGTGCAGGCGACACTCCAGAAGATCTTCCGCGAGATTGGCGGCAAGTCGGAGACAGAAGCCGTCGCCTACTTCAAGGACATGGAGAAGACGAAGAGATACCAGGCCGACGTCTGGTCATAATCCCCCCTTTTCAATATTGCATTCCTCCCGACCCCGTTTGCAGTGATTTAGACACAATTGGCCCCCTTTTTCCCTTTCTCGTTTCCCAACTTTGTTCATTTTCTGTGATTGCCCCCCTTTCTTCTTCTGAAAAACAGAAAAATCATTCGACATTCCGGGTACCTGCTCCCTCCTTTTTCTTTTCCATTCCCCCTCTTACAACACATTTCCTCTTTCTTTCTTTCTTTCTTACTAACCATTCATTGTCAAATATAATATATCACAATTTGTTTCTTTCATAAAAATGAACACAAAACAATGTTCAGCCGCCGGAGAGTGGCGGAATGACGGCGATTTCCGAGAAGCGCTCCAGTTCGAATCGGTCCCCCGCACTTTTGTATCTAAATTATAGCCTCATTTCAAATAGATTTCGAGACAAATTGAAAAATTTCCGAAACTGATAATGTTTCCAGTTTACCACTTTCAGATTTTATCGATTTTCAGTGAGAAACCGAAAAATCGATAATATCTGGAAACATTTTCCGTCTGAAACTCCCTAAGTTTGGCTGAAAATAATTTCAAATTTCAGCTTCCATTTTCTCGGAAAAAACCAATTTTTACTCGTGATCCAGCGCCAACATTGTCACTTTTTCGATTTTTCGCAGCGACGGAAACTTCTGAAATTTTTTGTATTTTCAGAAATCACTTGAAAAAAAAACCTCAAAAATGATATTTTTGACGTCCTCGTAAAGTGTGACGGCGGGAAATTCGATCTGAAACTCCGCAAAGAAAAAGACTACCGTAATCTCATGCGGGAGGTCCTTACGAAATGCTCGCGAGTTCCCGCCAATTGGTGAGCCTCGCCGAAAAAGAGCACTTTCACCGAGACCATCGTCTGGAAAAACGCACCGAAACGTCTTCATTTGAAGGGAGAAAACGGGTAGAAACCAGCTCGAACGAATTTCAAATAATAAATATAGGACAGAGAGTGTTCAGATGATGTGGTTGGAGGTGAGAGAGGGACCAGTGAAAACGAGGGAAAAAGAAACGAACTAGGGTGGTGGAAATCGGACAGGAAAAGGGGTAAAATTGAAAGGGAAACGGGTTCGGAAGGCCGCAGAGAGAGGCAGAGAAACAGGGAGAAAAAGAGATCGGAAGGGAAGAGAATCGATCGAAAACACAAACGATAAGATAAGAGAAGGGAATTCAGAAGAGAGCGCGGCTCTTCGTGCCGGTCGCCGCCCCGCCCAATATCCGATCGGCGATGCTCGGCTGACGCAGTCGGATCATTCTCGTGACGTCATCGCAGAGAGCCGCCCGACGGAGGCCGCACACTTGCAGCGGCGCGCCGCTCTTCGACAGCTCGCTGATCACATTCTTCAGCTTCTTCTCGGAGCCACTCTCGCAAAGCGCCTCCACGTACAGATTGAGCATTGTTTGGTAGTCGTGCGGATTGCCGAGCTGCTCGGCGCAATGTACCAACTGCTCCAGTTGCGACTCTTTCACCGCTCTCGAGACGTGCGGAGCCACGCCGGGAGCCGTCGTTTGTCGCCGCATACGCTTCAGAAGACGTGTTAGGGGGCCTGAAGACGTCGACGGCAGTTCGGAAGACGAAAAGTCGGCGATGGGAGTGGTGAGACGGGCGAGCACGTTGGAGGTGATCGCCTGCATCCAGCACGCGAGACCCACGTTGAATGTGTAGATGGAGCCGTTCGAGAAGACGATCAGTGGCACGCCGGACTCGGAGACGTCGACCGACATCAGCGAGTTGTCGCTTGACGCCGTCTCGACGCAGTCGAACAGCGGCTGCCGCGAGATGACCGCCTTCAACGTTTTCAGATTCCACGTGGAGAGGCGACCGCACTCTGTGAGTCCGTAGGCGGCGTGCTCTTTTAGTCCGATGAGAACGGGCAGCGAGTCGAGACGCAGAGAGACGACGAGCGAACCGCAGAGAGTACGGTAGACACGAATGCTCTTGTCGCCGCAACCGAGCATCACAAAGTGCCTGCAAAGAGCGTTCAGAAGACGTCGAATGGATGGAAAAAGCTCACTTGTTGGCGGCCACAATGATGACGGGCGCGCCGACGACGACCATCCACACAGTCTCCTGAATCGTTTTCCTGCCGGCGACACCCGTTCCGAGCGCCTCCTCGCCTGCTGTGGCTCCACTGACTCCTCCGGCTCCATCGACCTCTCGCCTCTTCACCATCTTCACCTGACTCGTCTCGACGCCGCCGTGCTTCCACCGATTGTCCACCTCGACGAGAAGGCTCTTCCTCTCCTGCACTTGCTGGCTTAGCGTCGTCTGCTGTTCGGGCGCCTCCATCAGTACGGTGCCCTCTTTCGTTTGCATGCTCTTCGGCTCCATCGGTCGCAACACCGGCTTCTTCAGATCCATCGCAAGCATCGGCGTCGCCGCCGGCACCTTCCTCTTTCTTTGATGCGACTGGTCTTCGTCTGCAGAAGTGACGCCTTCCTCTTCCTCCTCTTCCTCTTCATCTTCGTCTTCCGAATCGCTCGACGTCTCCAGATCCACCTCGTCGGCTCCCAAAGCAATCCGCTTCTTCGGGGGACCACTTCCGGAAGACGTGACGACAGGGCGTGGTTGAGTGGCCGGAGCTTTTCTGACCGACGTCGTCAACGTCTCCTGACCCGATTCCGTGCCACCGAGCGCCGTCGAGGCGAGGAATATCGGCTGTATGCGTCGTTTGCCGTCCTTTCGCTCCTCGGTCTGCTTGCTGCGCTCCTCGATCATCTTCTGCTCTTTCGCCTTCGCTTCGTTGTTCTCCTTCGGAGGGTCCACTTCCAACGGCGGATCGACCGATGCGGCGATCCTCGGGACGTCTACCTTCTGTAAATTATCGATTTTCTAATGTTCATTTGAAAAGGGGGGAAAAGAGATCAAAAAGAGAGTGAAACGAGTGTTTTCCGAGACTTGAACTCCCTGAACAAACAACGAACAGGGCCGACGAAGAGGAGATCGAAAACCATCGAATGGCGCGAAATGGGGGGAAGATTTGAATCTTCTCACCGATTTCTTGGGAAAAGAGAGAGCGAGAGAGACGGAGACAAGTAGACAGTCCCATAAAAACCTTTCTTTTCTCATTAAAACGCCTCTGTTCGAGTTCGGACCGGTCTGAAACGGTCTATTCACCTTTCTTTTGCTGAGCACCTCCTCGGGACACGTCAGAAACGAGGCATTCGTGGCGGAAGACGAGGAAATGACGTTCGATTCGACGGAAAGACGGCTCGCGGATTCGTTCGCTTCCGCGGAAGACGTCGATTCTTCGTATTGCGGTGGTCGGATCGAGTAGATTTGATAGCACAAATCGCTCTGAAACGCCATGGAGGGTTGGCCTAGCTTTTGCTCTTCCACTCGCCATCTCCTCGTCCGTGAGAAGCTCGCCGAGCAGCTGCTCCTCGAGAGTGATCACTTTGACGGTGCCGTCGAAGGAGCACACGAGCAGATTGGTGCCGCACCACGCGAAGTCCATCACCGAGTGATGGAAGATGTTGTCGATGACCATCACCGGCTTCACCGTCTGCAAACTCTCTCTCTCTGTTCACGCGAACCTCGTCGCCGATGCTCCTCACCCCGGGAAACAGCCAGATGCTGACCGACTTGTCTCTGGATCCGACGGCCGCGCACGTCAACTGCACCCGTTTTCCGTTGCGCAACTCGCTGCGAACGATGCGCGGCAGGCTGCGGACACACGTGGTTCCTTTGCGATGGCCCGCCAGATGATGATCGGCACGCCACGTCTGCCGCTGGATCAGCTTGATCAACGGTTGTCCGTCCTTGACGGCGGCCGGCGTCAGAAGATATTTGCCGTCCGGAGACCAGTCGAGACGCGAGAACATCGTCTCTTCCTTACTCTGAAACCCCTCAGATGTTGTTGAGATTCAACGGTAAACGCACGTCTTCGAACGGCTCATCGATCGTCGTCACGCACTGCCAACTGTCCGTCGCCCACAGCTTCAGCTTCTTGTCTCCCTCGAGACTCGCCAGATACTTGCCGATCGGGTCCCACGCGAGCCCCTTCACCGCCGACTCGCTGCCGGAGAGCACGGTGATCTTGTCGGGCAGCTTTCGGGCGTTGTAGACGAGGATCTTGTGATCCATCGAGCTGCTCGCCAGGAATCGCCCGTTCTGCGACCACTCGACGGCGAGCACTTCCATCGAGTGGCCGCGCAGAATGGAGCACTCTTTGTAGCGTTCCACGTTGCCGGCGCCTCCAGTCACACTTCCAGCCGAGTTGATGCGCCCGACTGGAAAGTAGGTCAGGCATTTTTCTCGATTCTTCCACCATGTTTCTCCAATTTTCAATCAACGTCCAAAAACTCACCATACTCCCAAACAGAAACCGAAGAATCGTCGGATCCAAACGCGAATCGTCGTCCGTCTGGAGCCCACCTGCACGAATTCACCGACGCTGAAAAAAAAAGAAAAAAAAAAGATTTTTTCACCTTGACAGTTTTTCCTACACTGAGTCTGCATCTGGAAGAGCATCTTCGGAACGCTTTCTTTCGAACACTTGGCTCCGTCGAGCACCGGCGCCATATTCCAGACGGCGACGAGTCCGTTGCTGCTCGCCTAAACGAGCATTTTTTAAAAATTTTTTCGACTCTAGAACGAACCCCTTTCTGTCCACAGGTGATAAACTTCTCTTCGTTCGGATGGCAATCGATTGCGAATATGGCACCGTCTGAAATCGAACATCGCTTGTTTCTCATCCATTTCCAGTCGTTTTCAGCCCAACTTACTGTCATGGTTAACGAATGTTGGTTTGGTTAATGTGGCCCCTACCATTTCCTGATTATCAAGTCGCCTGCAATCGGTATCAATCAGACAATGGGTCAACGAACGAAATACAAAGACTAAGAGAACACTGGGAAAACTATTCTCAGAAAATGTCATTACTCCAGGTTATCTGGTACTTTATCGAATGAAAAAACTTTGAAACAGTTTCAGACCCACAAGTTTTTCTATTAAATAAAAAACCAAATCAAAATTTATTGAAATGGCGCGAAAATCGACGAAATCGCAGAGAAAAAGAAGGAGTTATCAGCGGAGCGCACTTGCATCGTCGTCTCGATTCAACTGGCGGCGAGCTTCTCGAAGAGCTCCTGGAAGCCCTCCGGCAGCTCCTGATACGGATCTCCGATGCGCCACGTCGAGGGGAAGCCGTCGAGCATCCGCAGGTTCGGAAGGATCTGACTCATCCGGTTGCGGTACGTGTAATCCGAGCTGAAAGTGGACGGATCAAACGGGTGGACGAGAGACGGGTTCTAGCCTGTAAATCGGATTCATTTCCAGCGTCAACGCAGTCAAATCCTCGATTTGCAGCAACTGATACAGCTCTTGCCACGAGTTTAGCTGAAATTATCGCGTTTTCAGCGCCGCCGATCCGCACCGACGCACCTTGTTTTTGCGAATCATCAGATTCGAAATTCCCTTGATCTGATCGATATTCTCCAGATTTTCAATGATATTATCGTTCAGATCCAAAGTAAAAAGCGACTCGAGTGCGCCCAAATTATCGATTTTCCGGATGCCGTTCTGGGCGAGACACAGGGATCGCAGTTTTTTGAGCGACTCGAGTCCCTCGATGATTTGAAGCGCGTTTCCGGGCAAACTGAGCTCGACGAGCTCGACGAGATGCTCCAAACCTGTGCAATCGATGAATAAAAAACTAAATAGTGATGATTTTCGACGCGAAACCTTCAATTTTTCGAATCTGATTCGCGCCCAAAAAGAGCCGCTTCAGTTTGCTCAAATGGCTCAAATTCTCGATTTTCCGAATGCGATTGTCGCCCAATTCGAGGTATTCGAGCTCGGTGGCCTGCAGACAAAACAAGAGAGAAGTTTGTTTTTCATTAAATAATTGAAAAAAACCTGTTCGAGGCCCTCGATGACGACGATCTTATTGTGCACCAAGTGGAGCTCTTTGAGCACTCGCAGCTCGTCGAGCCCCTCGATTTTCGTCAACCGATTGTAGGAGACGTCGAGAAACTCGAGATTTTTCAACGTCTCCAGCCCCTCCAACTTTGGAATCTGCAATTTCTTTGCAATTTCTTGTTATTATCTGCTCGGAGTCGTTCGCGCAACCTGATTGTCGTTCAAATTCAGATGAGTCAGGGCGGTGAGACACGCGAAACCGTCGATTTTCTTGATCAAATTCCAGCGAAGCGACAGCGTTCTTCAATTATTTGAAAATTTTCAAATTTCCCGCCAAGACCCACTGAAGTGCGGGCACCGATTCGAGATTCCAGACGCGTTGGATTCGTTCGTGAACCAGACTCAGCTCGGTGCTCTCCGGATCCAGTTCCTGGCCTGCAGCAAGTGCGCTCCATTGAGGAACGGCGGGAAAACCGAGAAAACGCACAAACAGTCTCCTTTTCGACTTCTCCGGGCGCTTTTATCAACACGATTCTCTCCAATTGCAGCATTTTCAGCCAAGAGGGTCTCGCCGCGCGAATGCGGAAAATACGAGATTTCTGCCGCACGGAGAAACTAGCCAGTTGGCAGATGCCACGTGGCAACTAGGTCGCCACGTCCACATGTCACGTGACTACCAAAATTGGTTCGAAAAAAAGAGACAGTCTTCCAGGGCTCTATTTTTTATTACAAGCAATTGATCTCTTTTTGCATGTGGTCTTTTTGGTGTATGTTGTTTGTAATTCGAATTGAACGGCAGAGGAAAAAAACGAAAAAAAAAACAAAAAAGGGGGCGGGGCGGGGGGCAAGGACGTTTTAGAGAGAGTGAGACTTAGACGTAATGAGGAGGAGCCGTAGAAAAAAAAAGAAAAATTGGTGGTGGTGATGTGGGCGAGAGAGGATGATAAAACAATCAATTTCCGTGTTTGAGGAGAGAGAGAGAGGGATCGGAAAAGGAAAAAAAGGCTTAAAGAGCAAATTAGTGAGTCAATTTACACATTCACACAGGGAACAAATCAGGTGGGACGGGGAGGGGACAATGAGACAATATTTTGATGAGAACCAGCTCTTTTCTTCTACATTTTATACATTTTTTTCGTGTGTGTGTGTGTGGGTGTGATGGGGGGATCGTTATAATTACGAGAGGATAATAATAAAAAATACAAATAATCATATTCCGGGGCGAAAAAAAAGCGACTATAATAATAATTAAAGAATCGAAAGGGGGGTGGAAATACAATAATAATCATAATAAGTGACTTTTTGCGCGAAAAACTTCTTTTTTTTGTTCTTGTTGAATACAGAGCCGGCTGTTTTGTGTGTGGTTTTTTTGGGGGGTGGGAGTGCGTGAATTGGAGTAAAGACTCACAGAGAAAGGAGGCGGAGTTTCTGATTGTTGTTGTTCAATTATGTACATATACAGTTTTCGAGAAAACACTACAATCCTAGGAGAACGGGGGTGGTTAATAGAACATTAATATTTGAATGGGGGGCTGAAATAGAGACGGTTTGTGTGTGTGCACTGGAGAGAGAGTTAGAGAAATTGAGAGAGAGAGTGGACCCGCACGAGGAAACAATAAAAGAAAAGCGAGGAGAGAGGATTGTTTCTCCTGCTCCATCATCAATGGGTCGATGACGAAGACGACGATGAGGAGGAGGAAGTGTTCGACGTGTTCGTCGATTGGCTCATGCTTCGGTCACGGAACTGACGATTCGGCGCCTGTTTCACCATGATGCACTTGTGAAGGAGGAACTCCTGAAAATGGGGAAAAGAGGTTGGAAGAGGATTCCAGACACATTTCTAGTCCGCTTACCCCAAACTGCGAGCTCATCTCGAGATCCATCTCGTTCCTCTGACGCGCATCAAATTCGTCCACATCGAATCCGTATCCCGAAAGAAACTCGGCGCGCAGGTGGCGATTCGTGAACACTTTTCGCGAGTGCTCCATGCACGAGCGGATGTATTCGAACACTGAAAAGACGAGAATCTAGATGAGGGAAACGGAAGTGGGATCCTACTCTGATGGTGTCTTTCATGTGGTCGCGCCTCCCAGCAGGCTGCAAAGCCGGGCGAAAGACGGAAACAGCGACTCCTCAACCTGAGCGTGAGTTGGGCACACGCTCGGAGTCGGCTGGCTAAGAGATCACAAGCGGTTCTAGTTGCGAACGCCAGTTGCGCCCGCACTCGGTTTTCAATACAGCTCGCGAGAGCTCTGAACCTCGTCGTCCGCGCTCCGGCAATCCTTCACGCCCTGGTAAGGCGCTGAAGGTAGGACACCACCCAATCACCAAAAAATTCAACCAAAGAAATACTCCGGACGGCTCATGTTGTCAGGACCCAGAAGGTGGCAGGCCACGGTCTTCGCCGGCCGCCTTCCCTGACTCTCGCTGCAGGAAGACCACAATTGACCGGAAACTTAACCGACTTGACATGCTACGCCTCGGCTCATGGAACTGCCGGACCGTCAAAGATACCGCCCGACTCCTTTCAGCAGTTGATTACTGCTCGAAATCTCAGTGCCACGTCGTAGCTCTTCAAGAAACCAACCATCCGGCCTCTCTCTCATCACTCGATCTCCCTGACGCCCAAATACTCTTCAACTCACGCAAATCCTCCAAAGACCGGGGACAAGCCTTCTTCTTCAAAAAGGACCCGCGTCTGGAGATCATCGAAGTGAAGTGGCCAAGACCAGGCATCGGCGTACTGGAGTTCAAGTGGAGGGGTGTCAGAAGCATGTTCATCAACATATACGCTCCGACCTGCAAAGCCAACTCGGAGCCTGCGGCTCGGATGTTCTACTCGTCTCTCCTCTCCATCACCGCGTCGTCCAAGAGATCCTGCAGGGGACCAGTCGTTATCGCCGGCGACATGAACGCGGCACCCGCTTGTGGAGCCGACCTCGAATTCGCCCCATGGGTGGGCCGCCATCTGCTCGTCAATCCCAACTCCCACGGCGACCTCCTCTTGCACTTCCTCGCCGCCACAAATCAGCACCTACTCAACACTAAGTTTCCAAAGAGAAGCCGCTGGACTCACGCCGGGCCGTCTGGTAAGAGCGAAATCGACTTCTTCATCTCGAACCGAGTCGACATCGTTCACGACGTCGGCACCTTCTCCGACCCGTCGAACTTAAGTGACCATCGTCTGATCAGATCAAGATGGAACTTCGGACGCAAGAGGGAACGGGTCTTCACCCAACGGTCTCACCCATCCCCGAAGCCGTCGAAGCTGGTCATATGGGACCAGTATGAAGCGCGGATCGAGAAGATCCAAGATCTCACCTCTCCTGCCCAATATGACGAGCTGGCCGCTGTGCTCCGATCAGCAGCCCAAGGCCTCGACACAGAGTGCCCGACCAAGTTCAGCCAGTTGACCACCTCTCTTCTGCTCGACCGATGGCTCCTTCTCCAATCTCCCCACCCCGACCTCGACGCGATCAAATCGATCTCCAAAAAGGCCAGGGAATCAATCGAGTCCGACCTGGAGGTCAGGAGATTAGGCATCATCGACAGATGCATCAAGGCGCGCTCATCCAAACCCCTCCAGAGGAGCGGACTACGGGAAGTCCCGCTCGCGACCCTGGAAAGACCCGACGGTTCGGTGACGGCGAATCGCCACGAGATACGAGGAATAGTAAAGGCGCACTTCGAAAAGCTGTACTCTTCTAACTCCGGGCAAGCCGTAGCCCCAGGAGCACCTTCGTCGCCTCCGGCGTCAATTCTCCCGGATGAGGTTCGACATGAAGTCCGAAGGCTGAAAACACGTTCAGCTCCCGGTTCCGACGGCGTCAACGCGGAGATGCTCAAGAAGGGCGGTGAGTCTGTCATCTCATGTCTGACGACGCTGTTCAACAAAGTATTGCTCCGCAATGCCGCCCCCGTCGCTTGGAAAACGTCGTCCATCAGACTCCTGCCAAAGACGAAGAATCCTACCAAGATCAAGGATTACCGCGCCATCGCCCTGCTTCCGATCACGGCCAAGATGTACTCGAGCATCTTAACCCGCCGGATTTCCAGATTCCTTGAGGATTACCTGGAGGAATCGCAGTGCGGGTTCAGAAGAGGTCGGGGCTGCACGGACCAGATCCAATCCGTCGCCGCTCTATTCGAGAAGTGCTCCGAATTCAACTACCCGCTTCACTGCGTTTTTGTCGACTTCTCAACTGCCTTTGACAAGATAAAACACTCTTCGGTCGTGAGAAGCCTGGAACTCGCTGGAGTCGATTCCAACCTCGTGGATGCGTTTCGTTCGCTTCTCAGCGGAGGCTGCGCCGAAGTTGAAGTCCACGGGCATAAGGTACGCTTCAATCTAGGCTCAGGTGTGAGACAAGGCGATAGCGCGTCACCGGCACTTTTCGGAGCAGCCCTCCAGATGATTCTGGACGAGTGTGACGCAGAACACGCGGGCAAAGGGATTCTAGTCGACGGTCGGACCATCAGGAGGCTCGAATTCGCCGACGACGTCGTGCTCCTCGGCCCCGACGCTCTCGATCTGGAAAAACGTCTTGAAGTCTTGGGCAGGGTCAGCGCGCTCCACGGACTCTCCATCAACCCCTCCAAGACCATCCTCCTGACCAACGGAAAAGGAACAAGTAACAGCCTGACTCTCCCATCGGGAGACACTCTGGCTGCCGCTCGTGGGTGCCGCTACTTGGGAAGGTGGATCGACGCCGAAGGCAAGATGGACAGCGAGATCTCGCGGAGAATCAGAAGCGGTTGGGCCGCTCTTCACTCTATCCAACCAGTTTTGACGAGGATGGACGCGAAAGGCCGTCATCTCATGTTCAATCAGAACATTCTGCCCGCGCTTCTCTACGCGAGTGAAACGTGGACTCTCACAGCCGACGCCACTTCAAGAGTAGAGCGCGCCGCCCAGGCCCTCGCGGAACACGCCAAGATCAAGCTGAGACCGTCTTCCATCGTCTCTTTCATTCGGTCCAAAAAGGCCAGATGGGCTGGACACGTCGCAAGACTCAAAGGAGATCGTTGGACCAGGATCTGCACAGAATGGCAGCCCCGCGACGGGCACCGGAGTGTAGGGCGCCCAAAGAAACGATGGGACGACGACGTGAAGGACGACTTCAAAAAGCACATGGACGAGCTGGCAAGGGACGGTCGCATAGTGGACGGCAGAAGAAGACTAGGAAGGCTCACCGCAAAAACGTCCTGGTCAACATGGGCCAGAAAGGATCGTTCGCAATGGTCCGAATTTGTCCGCAGTCTCCAAATGACTTGATCAAACGGACTCCAAGTATCCAAGTAAGTAGGAGAAACTAGCCAGTTGGCAGATGCCACGTGGCAACTAGGTCGCCACGTCCACATGTCACGTGACTACCAAAATTGGTTCGAAAAAAAGAGACAGTCTTCCAGGGCTCTATTTTTTATTACAAGCAATTGATCTCTTTTTGCATGTGGTCTTTTTGGTGTATGTTGTTTGTAATTCGAATTGAACGGCAGAGGAAAAAAACGAAAAAAAAAACAAAAAAGGGGGCGGGGCGGGGGGCAAGGACGTTTTAGAGAGAGTGAGACTTAGACGTAATGAGGAGGAGCCGTAGAAAAAAAAAGAAAAATTGGTGGTGGTGATGTGGGCGAGAGAGGATGATAAAACAATCAATTTCCGTGTTTGAGGAGAGAGAGAGAGGGATCGGAAAAGGAAAAAAAGGCTTAAAGAGCAAATTAGTGAGTCAATTTACACATTCACACAGGGAACAAATCAGGTGGGACGGGGAGGGGACAATGAGACAATATTTTGATGAGAACCAGCTCTTTTCTTCTACATTTTATACATTTTTTTCGTGTGTGTGTGTGTGGGTGTGATGGGGGGATCGTTATAATTACGAGAGGATAATAATAAAAAATACAAATAATCATATTCCGGGGCGAAAAAAAAGCGACTATAATAATAATTAAAGAATCGAAAGGGGGGTGGAAATACAATAATAATCATAATAAGTGACTTTTTGCGCGAAAAACTTCTTTTTTTTGTTCTTGTTGAATACAGAGCCGGCTGTTTTGTGTGTGGTTTTTTTGGGGGGTGGGAGTGCGTGAATTGGAGTAAAGACTCACAGAGAAAGGAGGCGGAGTTTCTGATTGTTGTTGTTCAATTATGTACATATACAGTTTTCGAGAAAACACTACAATCCTAGGAGAACGGGGGTGGTTAATAGAACATTAATATTTGAATGGGGGGCTGAAATAGAGACGGTTTGTGTGTGTGCACTGGAGAGAGAGTTAGAGAAATTGAGAGAGAGAGTGGACCCGCACGAGGAAACAATAAAAGAAAAGCGAGGAGAGAGGATTGTTTCTCCTGCTCCATCATCAATGGGTCGATGACGAAGACGACGATGAGGAGGAGGAAGTGTTCGACGTGTTCGTCGATTGGCTCATGCTTCGGTCACGGAACTGACGATTCGGCGCCTGTTTCACCATGATGCACTTGTGAAGGAGGAACTCCTGAAAATGGGGAAAAGAGGTTGGAAGAGGATTCCAGACACATTTCTAGTCCGCTTACCCCAAACTGCGAGCTCATCTCGAGATCCATCTCGTTCCTCTGACGCGCATCAAATTCGTCCACATCGAATCCGTATCCCGAAAGAAACTCGGCGCGCAGGTGGCGATTCGTGAACACTTTTCGCGAGTGCTCCATGCACGAGCGGATGTATTCGAACACTGAAAAGACGAGAATCTAGATGAGGGAAACGGAAGTGGGATCCTACTCTGATGGTCGACGCCCTGTGCCAGGTTGTGGTCCGTCTCGAACGGATCCGAGATGCACATCGGGTACTTGCACCAGCGGTCGGGCTTGTACTCGAGTCGCTTCGACACCATCTGAATGACGTTGCAGCCGTAGTCGAAATAGGAGGCGTAGTAGTCGAGGAAGCCGACGAACAGGTCGACGACCGACGCTCTGCAGTGTCGGGCGCGCGCCGCGTCCACGAACTTCCAGTAGTAGACGTTGTAGCCCTGCACGTAGACGTTTTCGCACTTTTGATGGTTCATCTCCTGCAGGCACGGCAGCACCGGCATCGGCTCGATTTGCTGCAGGTAGTGGATGAGCATTACGATCCACGCGTACGAGGACAGCGAGCCCTTCGACGCCTCGCCGATGCCGCTTCGTTTCGCCCACGCCTTGACCCACACTCCGAGAGTCGGAAGACGTTCGGGGTCCCACTTGCAGTACTGTTGCAGCAGCTGCGTGTTGTGCAGTGCCAGATCGTTCTTGTAGCTGATGTCGGCCTCCAGATCCATGTCGCTGCTGCGGAATCGCACGATCGGAACCTTCGCGTTCACGTATCTCTCGTCGAGCGCCTTCGGGAAATCGACGAGTGCCTTGGCGACGGCTCGCATCACTTTGTCCGCGGTGACAGCCCAGATAGGCGGCGCCGGATAGAACGAGAGCGACATGTCGACGTCGCACATGCGCGTGCCGAATCCGTTGCGAGTCGATCCGTAGATGTCGAGCACGACGCGGCAACCAAAGCACGCACTGAGGTGGACTTGCATCTCGAGCGCGAATCGGTGCACCAGATCGAGTTGCTCCGGCTCGAGACTGTTCTTGAGGTAGTAGACGTTCATCGCAGAGCACACATCACGTCGGTTCAGGTAGGGCATACCGACGTACGGATGGAGCGCGTCGAAGACCGACGTCAGCGTGAGATGCTTCAGAGCGTGGCCCGACGACTCGTCGTTGCTCATCGACACGAACGGAAGACAGAAGGCGGCCGGCGGTCTGAGATGGGCGGGACGCTTCGTGATCGCCAGATTCCCGAAGCACTCGACGAGAGTGGCTTCGGGCATCGAGACGAGCGCCTCGTCGTCCACCGTCAGGTCGCCCTCGTAGTAGCCGCTCGAGCCGTTCTGGCTCATCTTGCACGGCGATCCGTGATGATGGTGTGGATGATGACGTGGTGACGGCGACGGCGAAGACGACGACGAAGATGACGAGGAAGATGACGTGGCGGCCGTCGAACCGATAGATTTCACTCCTCCCTTCAATTTGGGTGTTGACAATTTCTACAAGAAACCCGGAATATTGAATTGAAAGCGGGAGACAATTCGGGGATACCTGGATAACAGTCATTAGTAGTCGGGGATTCGAGGAGTGTCTCTTCTTGTGGTCAGTGTGTGTGTTGGTCAGTCAGTCAGTGGCAGGCGACTTTTTATGTGTTGTACCGCGCG
Source organism: Caenorhabditis afra (assembly GCA_963570955.1). NCBI lineage: Eukaryota > Metazoa > Nematoda > Chromadorea > Rhabditida > Rhabditidae > Caenorhabditis > Caenorhabditis afra. The sequence goes on from OY751534.1 coordinate 6,267,033, forward strand.
TTTGAGCTGCTCTAGCACTTCATACTGCAAAAGAGGACGGCTGATAAAAGAGATGAACTGGAGCGGGACGAAAACAATGAAGGGGGGTTCACGTGTTAAACGAGGAGACGACGGAGACGACGGCTCCGGTCAAACGGCGATGAGCAAGGAGAGCGCGCGCGTGTGTATGTGCTCTTGTGGAGATCATCAGCAGACATCAGAGTGTCACCTAATTAACGTCAGATTCACTCATTGAGAATTCGACTAAAAGTGCACTGACCTAGTTTTCCGCCAAATATATTGAATACACTCTAATTTGGAGCAACTAATCAGAAGATTCCTTCTAGAATCCTAGAACCGTTTCGAGAGTTCAAAAGCTACCGTATTCTCATCTATGAACAGAACGAACGGCCAACGACTACTCTCCAGACTTCAGAATACGTACGACAAAAGAAAGAAGATTCCTCGCACACGAGACGATTCGCGCAGCGAAGAAGAGCCGATGAATAATGCACAGGAGAGACCTCCGATGCGCGCGCGCTCGGCAAAAAACCGAACTGGACCTTCTCCTTCTTCTGCTCCCGTTGGCCGTTTCGTTGTTTACTGGCGGACTGCCAGAACATCGTTTTCAAGCAAACAACAACAACAAATAGAGGAGGCGAGGTGTTTTCGAGAGAGAAAGAGAGAGAGAAAGGAAGCTGGTGCACCGAAAAACAACAGAATCCGTCGCTTCTTTGTCCATTAGCTGATTACGAGCTCACAACCTTAAGGTCGACTTTTCAGGATCCACTAAGGGTTTAGCTCTTGGCTTCATCCTCGGAGTGCTTCATTTCCTAAGCTCCGCCCATTCTAAAGGGGACGATGAACACGCCCTAACCGCAATCCCCTATAGTGCCTCTACATCCCGCCCCTTACAGAGTCCGTGCCCCTCTGGGAGCTCGGCGGAGCGCGCACATTTGCAAAACGAACTCTACAAGGACAGACCAAAAACCAGCGGGTTTTCCACACGGATGAAAGTGCATCCCAAGTGGAATCGGACTCTCCAGACACATTTTGGAGGCGAAAACGGCAAGAAACGGGTGGAAACTCATATTGGAGCGGACGCACGAATCCACGGAAATTAAATAGGGAAATGAGGAAACAAAGGACTCGCTATCTCTCTTTGTTTCTCTCGTCGCTTCTATTACCAGAACACCCTCGAGAAGGAGAGGAAAAAGACGACGGAAAAGGAAGAGAAGAAGGCGAAGAAAACGAAGTCAACAACGAGAACGAGCGAGACAGTGAGCGGAACAGAGAGACGCAGACACAGAAACAGGCTTCAGAGCTCCTTTTCCAGTATGCATGAGTCGACTGATCTGGATAACCGATGCGAATTGAATGACTCACATAAGAAAGAGAGAGGAGGACCTTCTTTTTTGAGCTGGAACCGAAAGTAATTGAATGCGGAAGGGACCAAAGAGAATAGATTGGCGAGCTTAACGTCTTTCCGAAGGGATTAGGATCTACGCTTCAAAGCTCAGAAGAGAATGGGCTTCGAGAGAATCCTAATCTACCCAACTTGATGGGATAATGGAAATTTTTCCAAAGAGCTCGGACTTGTTAAGTGAAGAACGCAAATGCGAATCGTCAGAGATTTCCTCGAAATGCTCTTTCAAAAATAGAAAATCGGAAAGAGTCCAGGTCAGCCTCTCGTCAAACTCGACGGGGCAAAACGAAAACTGACAGTGTCTAGACACGTCTTCATCATCAGAAGACGCTCCTCAGAAGACAGCCCGAGCTCATCGCCTGTGTGGGCAGTGTCATCGGCTCAAAAACCTCAAAGCACTCTCGATCCGGGTGGCACGAACGGGATAATCCCCGGCACAAATCCCTCGATTTCTCTATTCGAATCGAAACGAGAACCGAACGCATCTTTCCTGGGTGAAACCAATCGAAAACTATACTTTTCCTCCACTAAAGAGAGACGACCAAAACAGAAAGAGAGGGAACGAAGAGGAAGCGTTGGGATAGCCATGACAACAACCTCCGAAAAACGAAGAGAAAGAAGGATGACGACTACAATTTCCGGCTCGCGCTCTCTCGATCGGAAAGGGAACCTCGCGGTCAGCAACTACTACAGCTGAAAGCGAACTGAGAAGGACACAAACGACCGAAAAACAGGACTATTTGATGGCAAGCGAGGGAAGGGGAGACAAAGGAAGACACGTGTCTGCCAGAGGAATGTCCACCAAGAAGAAGAAGAAGAATGGAACGAGAAAGATGGACAGAGAGACAGAGTGTTCACGCTCCTTCTGTGCATGTGTGCATGCCTCGCTCGCGGGAACATCTGCTCTCTCGCCGCCGCCCTCTGCTTCCGAAGACGCATCCAGATGGAGACGAGCGACACATTTTGATGGATTCCTGAGAAGAGGACCCGCTAAATGACGATAACGCCATCTGTTGAACAGTACGCAACCGTTGCATAAGAGCAACACAAGGGTCTTTTGAAACAGGGTCCAGCTTTCCAACTGTCAGAATCAGACTTCAATTGCCTCGTCACATGAGCATTTAAGCTATCAGAACAGAAACTGAAAACCGACAACTCTCTCGAAATCTGCCAATTTTCATCAATTTGTCATCGGAAACGTGAGCGGAAATTGGAGGTTTCAAGTTGGCAAACCCCCTACTTTTCCGTCACTTTTTCCCCGTAAACTATGCCGAAACTTCATAGGTTTCCAGACAAAGAAACCAAAAAACCCGGCGGAAACCAGCTGTTCATGCCAAAAAATCAAGCATAAGTGGGTGATAATGACGTCATAACGAGCATCTGTGAAGAGGAAAACTCTTCAGTTTTCACACCTTATTTTCACGTATTTTTGGGGAGAATCCGTAAGAAAATCGTACAAAACCAGAAAAATTCCGTGCATCGTCGACGTCGTCGTCAAGAAAAAAGAGAGAGAAGCAAAACAAAACGATACTAAACACAACCGCTAACAATATTACTTTCGGGCCCCCGTATTTGTTATCAGAATCACTAGTGTGTGTTGGAAAGCGAAAACAGGAAGTGGCACGTCTTCTGAATTCAGAAGACGTTCCGCTCCAGAAACCAACGACCTTGTGGGAGCCGAACAAAAAAGACAAAAAAACAAGAGAAAAAGTGGGTTGAAATGGGCTGTTTTTTTTTGAGGAAACGTTGATTGGTATTTGGGTCGACACGCACCGGAAAAAAAAACGTGAAAATGGTGAGAATACCCGAGAAGACCCGAAAACACTCAAATATCGATTCGATTCGAGGGGGGCAAACAGTCCGTTTTCCAGTCGAAATGCAAACAAAAAACGCCTCCCGATCGTGGAAAAAAGGATTTTGTGGCTCTCTGATGGGCGGTCAAGAAACGAAAATAGACGCGAGTTTCGGCGGGAATTCGAAAAATTGCAAGGATAAAACGGAGAACAGTGGACGGATCCGGGCTGGAAAATATTAGTTCTTCCTTCAAAAAACGACATAAAAAAACGAAAAATTTCACAATTTTGCACCTGTCTGTCAAACAAATCGCGGGGAAAAAGCGAGCGTTTACGGAAGGATGATTCCCAAAAATTGCAATTTTGCGACGCAAAAAATCTATCCAAAAAATGAAAATCGCCCACTTTTTTTTTGTTGGCATTGGTTTTCTCTCTCATCGTTCTCATCACACACTCAACCACACTGAATTTTCACCGAAAAATGAGGGAAATCGACGAGGCGAGAGAGTGTGTGAAATCGAGAGAGCGGCGAGAGAGCGACGAGAGAGAGTGTGCGTGGAGCGGAGTGCGTGAGAGAAGCAGACAGAGAGAAACAGTCTCTCTGGCAGACGGCGGCGACACGAAGAAAACCAGAAAACGAAGAAGGAGTCGGAAACATTCCTTCTCCCAAATACAGGCGCGACGAGAGCGTGAGAGACGCAGACGCACAGACACGTGGATCTCAAATCTGGAAAAGTCCGCGCGCGCGCGCGCCAGATCAAAAACGCCTCTATAGGACGCGACTTTCGTTTTTGATCTACCCCACGATATATTTCCACTTATGACGCAATTCTTCTCGCGACGGGAGACATGGGGGAAGAGAGAGAAAAAGAAGAAAAACGATCCTTCCCGCTCTCTCTCGCTCCGCTTATCAGTTTTCTTCTTTTTCGTGTTCAACAACAACACCGTGTTCGAGAGAAATTGAAAATCAGCGAGAAATTAGGGGAAAGGAACGAACTTGTTGACAAACAAATTCTTTTTTCGAATTTCAGCTGAACTCGGCGGATATTTTTTTTTTTGGAAATTTGGAAGAAATTTGATTTTCTGGCTCTGCCTTTTTGAAGACTTTCAGCGAAAGTCTTGAAAAGATTTTAATATTTTAAAAAAGTTATTTTAAAAAAAGGTAAATTAATTCTACAATATTATTCAAAATTTTGAAATTGTTCTTTGCATTTCACAAAAGGTTTGACTGGAAATTCAATGTTTTTCTCAAACTTTTCTCAAAAAATTCGCCTCAAATTGAATATTTTTGAAAAACAAAGCCTGGCCTAAAAATCACGAAAAATCATTGAAAATACGGTGAATTCTCCATGAAATTGTCATGAAAAATTGAAAATCAGTTCTAGTTTTCGTTCTCGCCCGGAAATTTTGGGGAAAATCCGTGAATTCCAGGAAAAAATCACGAAAATCAAAAATTTCGGGTGAAAAATTTCACAATCTGTGCCGAGAAAAACATTGGGAATTTCAAATTGGCGCCAATTCCAGACGATTGCCCTCAATGATGGTGGCCAGTTATCCTCGGCAAAAATGGCAAAAATCAGATAGATCCATGGCGGACGGGGCGGGCGCGTGGGGGGGAAGTATAGTGAAAAGGGAAAGGGAACCGGGCGACGGGGGGCGACGAGAGAGTGTGGCGAGACGAGAGACGGAGAGAGCGAGTGATCGCTTTTCTCGTCTCCCGCTCTCCCGCGGGTAAACATTGAGCTCCGGGAGCTGCTCTCTCTTTTCTAGCTTCTATCTCTGCTCCTCAGTTTACTATGGCCTGAAATCGCGAGAAAACGTGTATGTGTGTGTGTGTGGGCCGGGAAACGCGGGACGGATCGAGAAGAGATCAAAAGCGATTCATACTCTATATTATTCGTTGATGATGTGGTGTGTGTGTGTGTTTTGAGTAAGTTCCAGACTCACAGGAAGACGACGGATGCACAATTACTAATATAAAAAGCGAGAGCCCCGAGAAAGTGGGCGGAGTCGAAACGAATAACGAGAGGCGATGTGTTGTGAAGCTCTCCGTGTGGGTGCGATTAGAACAGGCAAAAAAATGGGGGGGGGGGGGGAACTAGAATGGTGGTGGTGGGGGGACAAAAGTCTGATGATGATTACGATGGAAGGGGCAGGACAAAAAAGTGTGGCTGTAAACAGAATACAAAAGGGGGGAAACGAGGAGGGAGAACTGGATGCTTCTGGATGAACGCGCGGATCCGGTTCGTCTCTTCCCACACGTCTATCGGTTCGTTCGGCGGTAGTGCGTCTGAAAATGAGAGAAAAAAGTAGTATTCGTAGAGGGGTGGGAGAAAATGTCCTCGTCTCACGCGACACACTTCAGGGCAGGATTCGTCGGTGTTTCCAGGGAGGGGAAACGTAATAAGTCGTTATGTGGGGGAAGTGTCCCTCTTGTGAACGGGGTCTCTTTCGGTTTTCAACTACCGTATCGCCCGGGAAAGATGGAAGAATCACCGGTTCACTTACCCTCTTGTGGTACATCAACTGGTCGGGACCGTCGCCGTTCCGATCTCCACCGTTGGATCGATACGAGGAGTTGGTCGAGTAGGTGGCGCCGTTCCTCCTCCGATTCGCGGCTCCTTTCAGCGGGCAGCCCTCGGCAAAGTGTCCGATCCGATGGCACAGGTGACACTGTCGATCGCAGGGCGCGGTGCCCTGGTTGCACGCCCGGTACAGTTGTTCTTTGTATAGGTGCGGGAAGGCGGGCAAGTCGCGAGAGTGCATCGCCCGCGAGGACATGAATGCCGCGCGTGAGCCGATGAACACTTTCAGAATGAAGACGAACACTGAAACGAGAGGCTTGGATGTGTTTGTCTCCCTTCTACTGTACTGCAGCAGCGCAGATGGGACAGTGTGACACACGCTTCTCACACTTTGAGACCACTGTCTCTGCACTCTCCGCAATCTGCGCGCTCCCTCGATGCTGACCTCGGTCTTCCTCTTTCTCTCGTCGTCCCCTATTCGTGCCCGCAAGCACCTTGCCGATCGGCCGCTTCTATTCTTTCTTTGTCTCACACTTTATTGCAGCCCATTCTTGCCCGCGAGAACTCACTTTTCTTCGATACGCCGCTGCTCAGATTGTGGCTCAAATCGAACGGATCCTCGACGCACAGCGGGCGTGGCCAATCTTTCTCCGCCTTGGACAGCATTGATCCCTGCCGGCACTGCGCGACGAACTCGCGGTAAGGGAATTGCGCGTAGTAGTCGAAGTAGCCGAGGAGCAGTTGGGCACACGAATCGCGATTCTTCTGCCAGGTTTCGAGCAAGTGCGGCTCTCCCTGCACGAACGTCGTGTCCCAGTTCTCGATGAAGCGACGGTCGTTTCGGCTGCCGGCTCGGAAGTCCTCCTGAAGACGTGGAAGCACCGGCGGATCGCACTGTTGTAGGTAAGCGATGAGCATGATAACGTGCGCGTACGAGCTCAGAGATCCGCGCGACGCGTCTCCAATATCGCAATTCTTGGCCCACTGAAAATGAGTTGGTAACGACGGTTAGACAAAACATCTGCCGGGGGCGGGAATCGAACCCGCGACGGTCTTTCGACCCCGGGCTCGCAACTGCCCACGCCTTAACCACTCGGCCACCCCGGCGACATTCTGACACGTGGCACCCTGCAGTTATGACGAGAACGTTTACGATCCGGTGGTAATCTCTCTATCTCTCCCCAAGATGGCCCTTCCTTTTTTACGACCTCAAACCCTTACATCTTTCACAAAGAGAGCGAGCTTCGCGAATCGGTTATCGGGCGTCCACAACGAGTATTCCTTCAGAAGAAGAGTATTGTAAAGGGCGAGAATGTTGTAGTACGAGATGCTGAAAGCGAATCGATGTTTCTCCCTGAATGCGCATCTGAAAACTCACTCCACGTCGACGAGCTCCTCGTTGGCGAGTTTGATCTGACATTTGACGATCGGAACTTTGGCAGTTGTGATTGCCTGGACCCTCTTTGCCAGCTGGTACTTTCTGAGCAAATCGCCTGTCGTCGCGATCACCTCCCTCGGTTCGAGATCTTTCGGCGCTTCGTCGCCTTCGCCGAACCGCAGACAGATGTCGATATCCGATCGGTTGACACTCAGGCCTGTCATGACGCTTCCGAACGTGCTCAGATGAACGTCGAATCGGTAGACCTGTTGGAGTCTCCGTTCGAGCTCGCGCACTTTGTCGTGAATCATCTTGAGACGATCTTCCCGCAGTATGTTATCCGCGTAGTATCTGTCGATGACGACGTCGATGTCGCGCAGCTCCTGCTCGGTTCTCGGCCGGAACTGCTCGATCGGCGGTACCCTCATCACCGGACACGAGTCAATGCAGTGAGCGCCGTCGCAGTGCGTGCACCGCACCTCCATTTCGTAGCCACCGCAGAAGGCCGTCTCGTCGAAGGAGAAGCGGAATTCGCCGCACTTCAGATGACGTGCGTTGCTGAGCACCTTGCTCTTGTTGAAACTGCCGCGAATGAAGAACTCTTCAGTGCAGATTTGGGTGGAGGGTTGAGTGAGTGACGATTCGAACGGGGGCTTTCCGAACGCAGGCGTCTTCTGATTTAGAATCGTGCAAGCCTGCGCCTTCGCGTTGCACATCTGCTCTTGAGGTGTTTCTGGTCTTTTGAGAATGGTCACCGTCTTCTTCTCCTCCTCCTTCTCCGTCTGCTCCGAAGACTGCGCCGTCGCGTTGGACACTCGGTCTATAGATGGTTGCGGTTTTTTGAGAATGGTCCCCCTCTTCTTCTCCGTCTGCCCCACGACGTCTTCTGACGTCTTCTGCTGCTCTTTCATTTGTTCAACGCCATTCTGCACCTGTTTCTCGTCGTCTCCGGTCTCTTCTCCCGGTGGCTTTGGCGACGAGATCTCATAGAAATTCGTGTTCCAGTGCATCCACGAGTTCTCCACAGGCGGCGTTGGAGCTCTGCTTGTCAGATAGAGGACACCGTTTTCCGGAGAAGGTTCGACACGCGTCGGTGGCTCCGAACGGCGGCTCTTTTCGACCGTCTTCACCATCATCACACTGCACACCAAACCGATGTTTTTCACTTCCTCAGTGATCTGATCGACGGAGTCCACTTTCTCCGCGTCGGTCGCCGCCTTCTCCAGTTGCACATCTTCTTCCGAACCTCTCTTTCTCAACTTCTTTAGTCGCTTCAGACACTTCTTGGTGCACAGTCCGAACTCTTGCAGCTCCACTATCCGCTCTTCCGGCATATTCCACGGCAGAACTCGTCGGAATCGTCGCATTGCCCGACTGCTGTAAACTTGATTCGCGTGATCGTCGATATCGACATCTTCGGGCGTCAGCTGAGACAGTGGGATTCCGTCGAAGCGAAGACGTTCGCGAAGAGCCTTCTGATACAGACGTTTCTCTTCTTCTTCGGCGTAGGCGTCGGCTTTGGCGTTGAAGTCAGCCTGCTCATCTCTGAAAACGGAGAACGGCTTTCTCGACTCGGCAAGAATCGTCGGCGTCTGCGCGGGAGCCACAGAAGTGGCGTCGGGAGGCGGGGCAGCCGGCATCGGCGCTTCCTTGACCCTCTTCTTAGGGGAACTTGTCTTGTTCAAGTAGAGACCGATATCGACGATCGGACCTTCCTTGGTGATTGGAATCGCGAATGAGAGATACGTCTTTAGAAGACAGTTGAAGTAGAACGGCAGCCAGGTCGACACTTTCGGTATCGTGAGGACGTTATCGCCGCGGAACGGATCGACGACGTGCAAGATCTTCTTATTCCACTTGTGCGCGTCGCGCTTCATCAGCTCCGACTGGGTGATCTGAACCACCACCTCGCGATGCCCCAAGGTGTAGTAGGCGAAGAAATCGATCCACAGCTTCGACAGATTCCACGGCTTCTTGAGATTGAACTTCTCGCCTATCTTCTCCACATCCTTCGGGTACAGTGACATCAGTCGCATTCTCCGTCGACTCGCCTCTTCGGGCACCACTTTTCCGTCCGCCGTCTTTACCTCGGGAGGAGGTGCAGAAGGATCGGAGGCGTCTCCGGTGTGCTCCGGCTCGTAGAGTTCGTGGAGCACCGGGAGCATGCCAACCTTTTGGAGATAGTGGACCACCATGATGTCGAACCCGAAGAGGCTCATTCCGATGCGCGACTTGTTCTTCGCGTCTAGGTGCGCCGTCGTGGCCCACATGCGCACCAGTTGCATGAATTCGACGACTTCGGGGCGCAGCGAGACGTAGGTTTTCATGAGCTGCGTGAAGGCGAGCGATGGGTGCGCGACGAAATTCGGCAAGAAAATGAGGTTTACTTGCATCCTCTCGTACGGGAATTGCAGCAACGTCGTGCTTCCCATGTCCGACGAGTGTGACGCCGTGATTTCGTCTGCGACGATCTGTTTGCGGATCTTCTCCAGAAACTCGAACACCTTCATCCCTTCGGTAAGCGTGTCTGTGATGGCGACGTTGAGGTCGCTGCTGTCGAGCATCACATCGTACGCCGACGATCCGAATGGCATTAGCTGCGCGTTCGGGAAGCCGGCGCGCTGTAGCACTTTGCTTTTCAGATAGTCCAACGCCTTGTCTACTCGTTCGTGAGCTAATTTTTTAATCTTCTCGTACTTCTTCAGCTGTTGCCGCAAAACGTTGTCTACCGCCTGATGGTGCTCCTTCGTCGGCGGCGGAATTTTATCGAGCAACTGCTCGCGTTGCATCTGTCTCTCGACGTCGTCGTTGTGCGTTGAGCTCTCCAGATGTGACTTCGCGTGCGTTATCGTGCTGATGTGGTAATCGCACTTCTCGCAGTAGTAAATGGCGTCGGGAAAAGAGAGGATCGGATCGTCGAGTCGCACGATCCGACGTTCGGTGAGAAACTTCTCCGAACAGATCGAGAACGGGAACCGGTCTTGTGAGTTTTTCACTGAAACTTTGGGAAGAGATAGAACACGTTTGCGAGATGCGTTCCTTACCCAAATCGTAGTTCTCGATGGTTTCCCGACACGCCTCGCGGATCGTCTTCTCGTCGGCCTCAGCGTCGATGAGCGCTCCTGTCGCCAGCTGATCGTCGTTCTGGCCCTTGACGCGGATGAAGAGCGCGTTGACTCGTGTCGAGGTGGGCGTGATCATGAGCGAATACTTTCGGTCTAACGAGATCGCAACGTTCTTTTCGAGCGGAAATTTGTGAATCGAGTACTGAAACGACTCCTGGAAGGCGTCTGCAGAGACCGCCGTGCCGGGGCGACCGGAAAAGTAGTAGGCGTCCCTCTGCAGCTTGTTGGCTTCGGAATGTCGCGCTGCGATATCCGACGACTCCTCCGGCGTCTTCCACTTTGGAGGCTTTGAAGGTCCCGATTCAGAAGACGTGCCCGCTCCAGAGTCACCGGACATCTTCTTGACTTCGAACATCAGCGGAAGCGGACCCATCAACGGCGGAGGCCGCAAATCCGAGGAAGATCCGGCTTCGCCCTCCTCCTTCTTTGCGTTCTGCACACGTCTCGACAGACTTTTCTGCGAAACGCTTCTCGAAGAATCGCTGCTTTTTTGCGAATCACTCGATGCGATCTTGCCTGAGAAACGGCGGTTTTCGTGTGAATCTCCGGATTTTGCTCACCTTTGACCTTATTCTTGGCTCCCCGGCCTCGTTTCTTCCCATTCGAATCGTCGTCGGCCATTTTGCTCGTTCCCTATTTATCGCTTCAGTTCCGAAGTCGATTTTGCAAATCTTCTGAAATACACGTTGTAGTACAGAACGGGGGAAAAGTGAAGAAAGCGAAGGAAAAGTACGAAGATTCGGGTGGAAAGAACCCAAATGACACCAAGAAATCAATAGAATCAACAGTGTGGGTCGAGAGTGAGAATTGTTTATGCACAGACAGTTTTGCAGGCGAGATCCACTAATTCTGAGCGTTCGCACCGCTGCCCGACGCGCCGGACGCGTTCGAAGGCCTCTCGTTGATCACCGCGACGCTCTCCTGAAGGTGTCTCAGCAGATCCTGGTTATCCTGCAACCCATCGCACAATAGAATCAATACTTTCCCATCGGGCAACTATTGTCAGCTCAACGCACCCACTGGACCTGTCGATGCTCGCAGATGGCGGTAATGAACGACTCCTTGGCGGGCGAGATGTCCGAGACCCACAGGTGTTCGGACCAGTTGAGAGGCGGCTGGGCGACGTGGAACGGATACATGAGAGCCATTTCTTCAATTCTGGAAATATAAATATTGATAGAACAAAAAGAAATTGAAGGAAAAAAGCGAGGAAGGTTTGAGATGGGATATTGAAAAGTTTCAAACTTTTACAAGACAAAAAGCAATCATTACAGAGATTTTAGCAATATTTATTGAAAATTGAACCGTTTTAGGAGAATAAAAACCCGTTCTTTCTGAATTTCTCGCTGCTTTTTTCACCCGCTTATCAGTCGATGAGTTTGCCGACGAATGCAAACTTTCGCTGGCATAGCTCCTCCCATTCGGGCCCGCAGCCATCCAGCGATTCCAGAGAGCCACGATTCATCTCGTACAAGTCACGTGACGGCGACATGTCATAGATCTGCAAATTCGAGAGTTGGAAGAGGGAGTTGGAGATGGCCGAGGGGAACCTTGTCGCCGACTACGACGAGACAGATTTGTTCGTCACGACGGAGAGTTTCGACTTGATCGCGAGTCAAATCCTGTCTTTCCAATAGTTTTGTCTGGATTTGATGAAAAAATTGATTCGGAAATAAAGAGAGGGAAAACTTACATCGTATTTGGTGGGAGTAGCGATCATCGGACGGCGCATCCAGCAGAAGAGTCGTTTGAGAATGATAAGAGTGAGGAAGATGATGGTGACATCGACGAGACTCAACTCATAGTCGCCAATGTTCATTTTTATCTAAAACGGCGTTTCAACTGATAAGTTTTTATTAATTTAATCTTTAATCAAATAGAGAAGCAGAGGAAGAGAGAAAACCTCTAAAAATAGACCGGAAAAGGGTGTTTGCACTATTAAAAAATAAAATGGGTTGTTTTTGGATATTAAGTGAAAAATTCCACATAGTGATGATAATGCAGACTAGCTCTCCGAGCAAGCCGGTTGCTAGGCAACTATCCGTTTTGGAGAAATTCCTAGCGTTTGCGCTTTTTTTCGACTTATCTGCTTTCAAATGGTGTTGAATTTCGGAGAATTAGCATTCGTTTTTCAAAAAATTCTATTCAGTTTTCTAAAAAATGTGAAAAGGCGTTAAATGACGATATGGAAATTAGCCAGCAAAAATTCCACCGCGGGAGGGCTCTGAAAATCTTCGGCCACGGTCACTAATGCAAGCGCGCTCTACCGAACACACGTTTCGAATTCTTTTTTCACCGAATTCGACCTTTTTTTGTAACCGACTCCTGCGAATTCCCACAGAATATTTACTGTTTTCCCACGATTCAATTGGTTTTTTGCATTGTTTTCTTGATTTTAATGTCAAAGTGCTTTCAACTGATCGTCAAAATTGGCTGGAATCGTTAGAAATCCGTTAAAACACCTAATTCTTTGTTTCTCTGGTACATTATCCTTCGTTCAGTCAGTTTTCTTTATTCAGAAGATGTCCTTTGTATGTGCAATCAGTGGCGAGCCGACTGAGGACCCAGTCGTCTCGCAAGTGTCCGGACACGTCTTCGATCGACGTCTCATCGTCAAGTTCATCGCCGAGAACGGAACAGACCCGATCAGCAAAACAGATTTATCGGAAGATCAAGTAATATTTGTAATTCGCAGAGAAAATCCTCTAACTTTGAATTTTACAGCTCACTGCCCTGAAAAGCGGTGGTACCGGTTCGGCTCCGCGAAACGTCTCAGGAACCTCAATCCCGTCGCTTCTGAAGATGTTGCAAGACGAGTGGGACACCACGATGTTGAACAGCTTCTCGCTGCGGCAACAGCTGCAGATCGCTCGTCAGGAGCTCTCTCACTCCCTCTACCAGCACGATGCCGCGTGCCGCGTCATCGCTCGTCTTTCTAAGGAGCTCACCGCGGCGCGCGAGGCTCTCTCGACACTCAAACCACACGCCACCACCAAGTTCGATGACGACGTCAGCACTGAAGAGTCGGATGAGCAGCAGGGTCTCAGCGAAGCAATCCTGGCGAAATTGGAGGAGAAGTCGAGGAGTCTCACTGCCGACCGTAAGGGGCGTGGAAAGAGTCTTCCCGAAGGACTTGCAAAAACGGAAGAGCTTGCGGAGCTCAAGCAGACCTCCACGCACACTGGAATTCACTCCACGGGAACCCCGGGCATCACTGCTCTCGACATTCGTGGAAACTTGGCACTGACCGGTGGAATCGACAAGACCGCCGTGTTGTACAACTACGAGAAAGAGCAGGTCGTGCAGACGTTCAAGGGACACAACAAGAAGATCAACGCCGTCGTCCTGCATCCGGACGCCAAGACCGCCGTCACCGCTTCGGCCGATTCGCACATCCGCGTGTGGTCCGTCGACGACTCTTCGTCCAAGGTTGTCATTGATGTGCATCAGGCGCCAGTCACGGACATCTCTCTGAATGCCACCGGAGAATACATTCTCTCCGCATCCGACGACTCCTTCTGGGCGTTCTCGGACATCCGCAACGGCAAATCGCTCTGCAAGGTTCCGGTCGAGGCGGGCGCGCAGTTCGCGATCCACTGCATCGAGTTCCATCCGGACGGTCTGATCTTCGGAACCGGAACCTCCGACTCTGTCGTTAAGATCTGGGATCTGAAGAATCAGACGGTTGCCGCTGCGTTCCCCGGACACACTGCCGCTATTCGATCGATCGCATTCTCCGAGAACGGATACTACCTGGCGACAGGATCCGAAGATGGCGAGGTCAAACTGTGGGATCTGAGAAAGCTCAAGAACCTGAAGACGTTCGCCAACGAGGAGAAGCAGCCGGTAAGTTTCGAAGCGATTCCTGCCAGATAAACCGATTTTGTTGCAGATCAACTCGCTCTCGTTCGACATGACAGGCACATTCCTTGGAATCGGAGGCCAGAAGGTGCAAGTTCTGCACGTGAAAACCTGGAACGAGGTGGCCTCGCTCGCCGACCACTCGGCTCCGGTGACGGGCGTCCGGTTCGGAGAAAACGCGCGCTCGCTTGTCACGTGCTCGCTGGACAAGAGTCTCCGAGTCTTCTCCATCTAAATACGCCCCTTTTTTATTCTGTCATACACACTCTTTTATTACTAAACTATTTATTATCTGTTCTTCTCTTTTACCTTCCCCGCACTTCTCCCCGTCCCCTCAAACAATCTCATAATGTTTCAAACACTTCCCCCTTTGTTTCTGTTCAATCGGCCGTGCTGATTGTGAACCGAATCCCCCAACTTTCTATTTTATTTTTCATTTTTCCTTGATGATCTACATGAAGCGCGAATGTGTTTGTGCCTAGAGAAGACGCGATTCTCCGCAAGGCCAATCGTTTCTCGTCCAAGCGAAAAGAGGTTTTCTCAGTTCCCGTTCCAGGGGCTTCATATCTAAACGTCTTCTTCTTCTCCTAACGTTTCCGTTTCGGATCAATCATGTGGGGAAGCGAGTCAGTTGTCGGGAACAGAAGACGGTTCACATATCCGTCCCAAACGGCCATCTTTCGATGGCTCGCAGCCCATCAACGGTAAGCCGCCGCTTCTCAGAATGCCACGTGGAATTCGGATTCAGAGTGCTGCTCGCCCGGAAGGTCCTATCGTTCCGAAACCTCGACGCCGTCCACAAGTACCGCTTCGCGCACGTCAAATTCGCCTTCGACCAGCGAAAGCCGGTGTGGGAGGACTACGGCGACGACTTTGCCTACCTCCACTTCGACGGTCTCGTGTTCGTCATCACCCACTTGTCTCGACCGAATCCGCCGTACGTGGATGTGCACGTGTGTCTCGAAACGAACGGAGGCGCGGAGAAGCTCAGCGCACCGCTCTACAGCATCCGACTCGAGCGAGTTCGCGAGTTAGTGATCGCCGAGCAGATCTTCGACTTCTTCTTCGAAAAATTTTTTTTTCCCCACTGTTGTCCCTATCTGGAATGCCGCTCTCTCCAATGTCCCCTTCTTTCTCTCTCCCCCTCAGTTCTCTGATCACATCTCTCGCTCCATCGCCCTCTTCTAGCCTATCTCTCTCCCTACCCCTGCCCTAGTTTGCTTCCTCTCGTTCTTCCTCCCCGTCTTTCCTCTCCTGCTTATTAACTCTCTCCATCCTGACCCACCTCCCTCCCTCACTTCATCATTCCCCCCCCCCCCCACCCTCCACTGTCGTCACCTCTCTTCTGTCTCTCGGCACCTCTGCCACTTACACTCCGTTCCTATCGGTTTCCCCCGGTGGCGGTCTGTAACTAGGCCCTTTCGCTGAGACTGCTGTGGCGGCTTTGGTCCCCTTCCCCCCCCCCCCCCCTCTCTTCTTTTTGACTGTTTTATCTTTTCCCTTTTTGTTCTCCTCTCTCTTGTGGCCGGCTCTGGCGGGTTGGCCACTCGTATTTATTTATCCTAACCCATGATAAATAAATCAATCAAATGCATAAAAATGCGACGGCATCGTGGAGAACTTATCGGTCGACCACCCGTCTTTGATGTTGCACGCCAATTTCCATTATTTCCCGCGCGATGTGCGCGGACAGACGTTCTACGATCCGAAAACTATCGACGCGAACACGGTGTCCGCTTCGATGCATCTGGAGGCCCGCCACGTCATCTTCTGCCCCTTCTACGACGTTCCCCTGTTGTACCACATCGTACAGGTGAGCTTTCTCATTCCCCCATTGGATTGCTTTCCATTCTTTCCAGTCGTCGATGTGGTGCGAGCCGGAAGTCGGAACAAAGTTCACCTTGAAATTCCGAAAGCCGCAAGAGGCGTTGTCGATTCTCTCGAAAATAATGGAAGAGTTGGATGAATTGGAGCCGATAATGGGCATGTGCCCGCCGCCGGAGCCCTACCGCAGGAGTCGGCTCTTCGGCTCGGAACTGGCCACCTCGGTGCAGTGCGTCTTTTTCAGTCTGCCAGAAGCCGATTTTTGCATCTACCTGCCCAACTTTGACTTCAATAACATTCACAAAAGCCGCACCCTCGAAATAGAATCGGTGCGCACCGGGTTTATCGAGTCCTGTGAGCATCCCGACGAGTGGTTCACCACTTTTAAATCAAGTAACTCTGTCTCGCAAGTTAATCTTGCTTAAATCTACCAATCGCTACTGTATATATTCATGTCACGATTACCGCGAAAAAAGCGATTCAAAATAAATCACTTCATTCGCGGACTAGAATTTCCACAAGCCGCTCAGCAAACGCGCTCCACGGAACGACGCAGCGAATTCATTTTCTCGGAGCCCAAACTCGTTTTCAGCGTCGATTTCAGGATTCTCCTTAGTTTTTGTTACAATTTTTTGTGTAAAAAAATTTTTTTCACGAAATCAGCTTCAATTTGATATTGAAATTATAAAAATATGTAAACGAATTATATAGAAACATGCTAGTTTTAAAAATACTCGGGTTATTGGTCTTTCTCTTTGACTTTTTTCACTTTTTAGTTTAGCTCCTTATTCCTAAAGTATTTTCTCATGTTCCAGAAACAGTTTAAAACAAAGTGACGCTGGAAGATATTGATTGTCGGCCAAGCCGCGGGGAAACCGAGTTCTAGGTAAAAATCTTTGCACTTCGCTGTAATAATCGCCGGAAAGCCACTCGAACGATTCTTCTCGCATTAAGTCACGCGTTGATCTATCCTTGTGCTTCTCTGAGTCGGATAGATCGGATTTTCATCTCGCTTTTCGATTTCAGACCTACAGGAGATGTCAGAAAGGTCTGCTAGTCTAGAAAACGATTTCAAACGTAAGAAGTCTTGACGTTTCCCGATCTTTATCTGGGTTCTTTGGTTTTCAGCCCGAAAAAGACAATTATCAGAAGCGAGTGAGTCGGATTCACCTTCGAAACGAGTGAGACAGTCGACAGCGTTAGGCAAGAGAAATCAGTTGGCATTTCGGACGAATTCGATTGTTTCAGGCTTCCTTCTGACGCCGTTCACTTCCCTCATTGGAATGTTCGGCTCGAAGAAGTCGAACAGCTCCTCAGAACATCAAGCACACCGAGAATCAGAAGACGAAGAGGTCGTGGTCGTCGCGACGGCTCCCAAGAAGAAGGAGGTTCGATTGTCTATTCTGAAGTCCTTTTGGAGACTATTTCTAGTTGTTTTTCAGCATGTTCGCGAAATTATCTTTTTGAATTCATCGAACACGACATATTCGAATGGAGAACTTCGCCTCGAAGCCGGAAACGAAGAAAATGAAGTCGTCGACCTTCCGAAGCCGAACTCGCTGGTGCTTCCAGAAGACGACGACATTGTCGTCGAGCAGTACCTTCAGAAGACGTTAGAGGTGTCCGACGAGGACGAAGAGGATGTTGAGGAGATCGGCCGAATTCAGAAGACCCCGGAGAAGGTGGACGAGGACATCGCCGTGGAATTTGTGAAAATCGTCAAGACTCCGAATCGGGACCTTCAGAACGCGCGCAAGTTCCAGAATCAGATAATATTTCTGAACAGCGACACCGCAGAGGATGCAGACGCCGAAGTCGAGCTTCGCGAACCGTTCGACTCGACGAACCCGCAGACGTTCGCGTCTCCGACGCCAGATGAGAGTGCGAGTCGTCCGTGGACTCCGAACGACACTTTCGCGTCTTCGTACACGTCTTCCAACAACATCCGCGATTACTGGCGTCGTTCTGCCAAAAAGAACGGCACCGGTGGCGCCTCCTTGTTGAAGCGGGCACCGATTCGTCATATTCAGAGGATCGGCACCTCGGCGATTCAGAAACCCCAGAAGACGTCGAAGAAGCAGCAGATTGCCAAGGATTCGCTGAACAAGTACAAGGAACGGCTGATCGCGTGCGGATACATCTTGGCCGAGTCGAATCTGCAGGACGAGGAGAAGAAGAAGAGGAAGGCGATAACACTCTCGGCGTCTGATTTGATTGCAAAAGCGAGAAATGTAAGACATGTGATCTCCGTGGGAACTAGGATTATACATTTCCGCTCCGCTTAGTACGCACGAGGGGAAAGCCTCGTGTAGTGCGCGTTGCTAGGTTACTGCTCTCGGCAGCTCTCGGCTGTTTCACGGCTTCCGCCGTCTTTTCGATTTCCTCACAACTCCCTGAAGCTCTTATTTACAGGCGATGGCCGGAATCGAGGCGGAGTCTCGCAGTGGAACACCTTCGGTCATCTCTCGTGAATCATCCATCCTCTCCGATCGTCCCGAACGTACTCCGGCTGGAGCTGGACGCGACACGAGCTCGAAGAAAGCGTCGACGTCCTCGTTCCGCCTTCCTTCGTCTTCGTCGTCCTCTCGCATCCGGACGCCTTCTTCCACGCAGATCACGGATATGCTCAACCTCATCGAAGACCTCGACATCAGCACGAAGGCCACCGACAAATTGCGATACCAATCGATATACGAGCAGAATCGGCTCAAGGAGGAGAGCCTGCTCGAGGAGATGCGCATCCGCGATGCTCACCGAACACAAACCAGGGATGAGAGATATGAGGACGTCAGGAGCCAGCTGGCGGTGAAGGGCATCATTGTAAAGCCGAAACTGCCGGTTGTCGTCAAGGACGAGTTCCCGGAGCTGCCGGACGAAACGGACCAATTGATAAATCGAGTGATTGCCAAGGGGGAACCGGAGGACGAGAGGTTCGCCGACGCCTTCGGTATTAGCATTGACCGAAAGGATCTGCTGACGTTGCACGCACTCAACTGGCTCAACGACAACATCATCAACTACTATCTGCAGCTGATTTGCGAGCGAAGTCAGAATGAGTCGGGCTATCCGAAAGTGTACGCATTCAACACGTTCTTCTACACCAACGTCGTCACGAAAGGGTACGTGAGTGTGAAGCGTTGGACGCGCAAGACGGACATCTTCTCCTACGACGTGCTGCTAGTGCCCGTTCATCTGGGCATGCACTGGTGCATGGCGGTGATCGACATCACCGAGAAGCGCGTCGAGTTCTACGACTCGCTCTACAACGGGAACACCACCGTTTTGCCGGCGCTTCGCGGCTATCTGCTGGCCGAGTCGCTCGACAAGAAGAAGGTTCCGCTCGATTTGACCGGATGGACAATGCGGCAAATGGAAGTGAGTGTGGGCGGGGCCTATTTCGTTCTCTTTCGAGAAATGATGCAAACTTGTTAGCGGGTGGAAACGGGGCGTTTTGACAAAAACAAGCTGTCGCATCCGATAAACATCCATCGCTCCGTCGATTTGCAGGATATTCCGCGCCAACAAAACGGCAGCGACTGTGGCGTGTTCTCGTGTCAATTCGGAGAGTGGGCCGCCCGTCGCAAGCCGGTCGCGTTCACACAGAAGCACATGCCCTACTACCGCCGGCGGATGACCCAGGAGATTTGCACTCGGAAGCTACTCGCAACCATCTAATCATTCATAATTCACTTCTCTTTCTTTCGCTCTCGCATTGAAATTGACCACGACGAAAGGACTGCCCCGGACTGAAAACCTACACTTCTGAGTGATTTCTGGCCTTTCCCACCTCTTCCACGTGGTGTCTCTTTATTCGTATTATTTCCCACCCTCCCGTTGTACAATGATATTGTCTCTTCTCCCGCCCCGCCCCCTCCCGCTCACGTTACGGTGTCAAATTGCGCGCATCATCAGAAGACTCGTTTCGACGTGACGTCTTCTTCTCCTTTACTTCTTCTTCTTATCAGTCAGTCACGTTGCGCGACAGGAGAGACGACCGACTGGCGATATAAAGTTCAAACTCTGTTTCGTTTTCACCTCGTCCCGTTTCTCTCGGCGGATCTCTCTTCACCCTTCCGTTTCCCTTTCTCTCTCGAATCGCCCCCTCTTTTCCCACCCATTCTTTCCAGGTGAACCGTGTACTTATTCATATATTTTATTATTATTATTATACAGACCGTCTTCTTTTCCTTCCTTTTCTCCCTAACATCGCTCCTCTTTATCTTCCCAAATACAATAAAAACCCACCCATTTTCTTATCGACCTTCCCATTTCATTGCGTTTCGTTGTCATTTTTATGATCATTGGTTCGATGGAGACCTCTTAAACACTTACTTCTCTCTTTAATATCGCATTTCTCTCTACCTCGAATCTGTGCACGCCTTCGGGGACCAGAAGACGTTGCGATCATTCAGACGATGCACGAGAGCTCATCGAAAGAGTCGGCGGCGAACCACTTCAAAGACGGCGTCATCGATCTGCTGGCGGGAACCGCCGGCGGAATTGCAAACGTATACGCCGGTCAGCCGCTCGACACGGTCAAAGTCAAAGTGCAGACGTTCCCGCATCTCTACTCGAACTGGGTCGTCTGTTTGAAGGACACCTACAAGTTGGACGGCGTCCGAGGACTCTACGCAGGTGAGGGAATGAACTGAACCGAGTTTTCCAACGTGACTCTCTTCAGGAACGCTCCCGGCGCTCGCCGCGAATGTCGCCGAAAACGCGGTGCTGTTCACCGCGTACGGCTACTGCCAGAAGACGATCGCCACGTTGTCGGGCCAGTCCGACGTGAAGCACATGTCTCCGCTGCAGAACGCCTTCTCCGGAAGTCTCGCCGCCGTGTTCGCGGCCACCGTGCTGTGTCCGACCGAGCTCGTCAAGTGCAAACTGCAGGCGGCGCGCGAGATGCAGAAGAAGTGCACTCCGTTCTCGGTGTGCCGCGACATCATGAAGGACTCGGGAGTGCGCGGCTTCTTCGTCGGCATGACACCGACGTTGGCTCGCGAGGTGCCCGGCTACTTCTTCTTCTTCGGCGCCTACGAGACGTGCCGATTCCTTCTGACGCCGGAGGGCAAGAAGAAGGAGGAGATCGGCTTGTTGAGGACCGCCATCTCGGGATCCGTCGGAGGAATGGCTCTGTGGACGTCGATCTACCCGGCGGACGTCGTCAAGAGCCGGATGCAGGTCACCGGAGGCGGATCGTTCGTGTCGACGCTCCAGACGGTCATCAAGGAGAACGGCATCCGAGGACTCTACAAGGGACTTCTGCCGACCAATCTCCGCACGTGCTTCGCTTCCGGATGCCTGTTCGTCGCCTACGAGGAGACGCGCAAGTTCTTCCACTACGTCATCTAGATCTTTCCCCCCTATTCTTCTTAGTTACCTCTTCTCCTTCTCCCGCTGCTTTTCCACCTGATCCCGATGCTCTCACAGAGCTTTCTCACTTTGTTATAGTAATATCTAATGCCATAGGCCATAATTATTAAAAATTGATTTCAAAATTGCTAATAAAATCGTTTTTTTTCTAGGGTCACAGATTCTGAAGCCTTTTCGGTTTGAGACGCTCTTTCCTCGAAATTATCTGAACGAAGACGCGCCGAGACGCGAAAATGAGCCTTTTCGCCGAACTTGCCAGTTTTCCAGTTTATGCTCGCTAGTTGCCGCCGGGGTGTTCTCAGTCTTGCGCGGCGCCCTTTCTCTTCGGAATCCACCAATTTTTTCAAGGTGAGACTGGGTCTCGACACGAAAACAGATAATGAAAGAGAAAAAGGCGAGGGAAAGCGGGGAACAAAAACAAGCTTTCTCTCTCGCTTTCGATCGCGCATGAATTGAATTGGGGGGCCAGTTTGTTTCCTCCTTCTGCGAACCAGGAACTTTCCAATCTCACTTTCCTTCTATTAATTCTCATCCCTTATCTCCTCTTCGCACCCAGAAAATGATGTATTCTTCTTGGTTTCTCCTTCTAAAAACTGATTTTACACTTCCCAATTTGCGTTTGCAGTTGCTTGTGTAACTCGAAATACCCTCCGTTTCTCGATTTCACCATTCCCTCTAAACATGACGGAATCTGACGGCCCCTCGGTTGCGAAATTCAGTCAACTATTTTTAAGTGCAAATCGCGATGCTTTTTGGTCAAAATATACTGAAAAGCGTTAATTTTCAACTTTAAACTCCAGAAATCAGTTATTTTCTTCGATTTTCGCCACTGTCGAAGTTCCACGTCTCCGTGGCCGACTGGTCGCTGTCACTTGGTTTTCTAGGCCATCGTTGTAATTCGCAATTTTCGAGGCGCTTTCCCTTGGTTTTGGGAGAGAAAACCTCGATTTTGCTTCACGAGAAATTAAAAATATTGAAAAACTAATCAATAACCGACATTTTCAAGCGATCTATCTTCCTCTGCCACCTGAAACTCTGATTTTTAGGCCAAAAGCAAGTTGTTTACAGGTTGAAGTAGTTGCTAGCCAGCGAAAAGCCCCTCAACGAGTTCGAAAGCCCGCAGCACCGCGATTCGAGAAGAAAACTCGGCAGAAGATTTCCGACTATCTGAAACAAATGGCCACTCCCGAAATTGAAGCGGTAAGTGACTGAAATTCGAGAATCTCCGCCAATTTCTTGATTTTCAGCAATTGGCTCCGCTCCGCGCGGCTGTCAAGGAATATGGAGACTTGATCCGTGACCTGAAGGCCAAGAGCGCGCCGAAAATCGACGTCGACAAGGCGGTCGTCGAGCTGAAAGCCCGCAAGAAGCTGTTGGAAGAGACCGAAATCGCTCTGGCACCGAAAGAAGCGTCGTTCGACCGTCTGAAACTGGAGGATCTGCTGAAAAGACGATTCTTCTACGACCAATCGTTTGCCATCTACGGCGGTGTGACCGGTCTCTATGACTTCGGTCCGATGGGATGCGCGCTGAAGGCCAACATGCTTCAGGAGTGGAGAAAACACTTCATTCTCGAGGAGGGCATGCTCGAAGTCGACTGCACTTCGTTGACTCCGGAAGCCGTCTTGAAGGCGTCTGGCCACGTCGATCGGTTCGCCGACTGGATGGTGAAGGACACGCAGAACGGAGAGTGCTTCCGTGCCGATCACCTCATCAAGAACAGCATCGAGAAGCTACTCGCCGACAAGAAGACGTCGCAGGAGACCCGAAAGGACTGTGAAGACGTGCTCGCGCGACTCGAAGGATTCGACGACAAGGACATGCATCAGGTGATCACGCGGTTCAACTTCAAATCGCCGATCACCGGCAACGATCTGACCGAGCCGATCGCGTTCAACCTCATGTTCCCGACTCAAATCGGACCCACCGGCGACTTCAAAGCCTTCCTCCGTCCCGAAACCGCGCAGGGAATCTTTGTAAACTTCAAAAGACTCCTCGAGTTCAACCAAGGAAAGCTTCCTTTTGCCGCCGCTCAAATCGGTCTTGGCTTCCGAAACGAGATCTCTCCTCGTCAGGGTCTGATCCGTGTCCGCGAGTTCACGATGTGCGAGATCGAACATTTCGTGGATCCCGAGGACAAGAGCTTCCCGAAGTTTGTGAAGCTCGCCGATCAGAAGCTCGTTCTCTTCTCTGCGTGCAACCAGATGGACGGCGCTCCCGCCAAGGAAGTCGCCATCGGAGAAGCCGTCGCGAAGAAGATCGTTGCGAACGAGACGCTCGGCTACTACATGGCCCGTTGCCACCAGTTCCTGATGAAGGTCGGTATCGACCCCCGACGTCTCCGATTCCGTCAGCATCTGTCGAATGAGATGGCTCACTACGCCCAAGATTGCTGGGACGCTGAGATTCTGACGTCGTATGGATGGATCGAGTGCGTCGGAAACGCCGATCGCGCCTGCTACGATCTCCAGCAACACTACAAGGCGACGAATGTGAAGCTGGTCGCCGAGAAGAAGCTTCCAGAGCCTGTCGACGTCACCATCGTCGAGGCTCAGGCTAACATGGCAGTGCTCGGAAAGAGCTTCAAGAAGGATGCGAAGAAGATCCAGACGGCTCTCCAGGCACTCTCAAATGAGCAAGTCGAGGCTCTCGAGACGGAGCTGCTCGCCAAGAAGATCTTCAATCTCTCCATCGACGGAGCCAACTACGCGCTGACTCCGGATCTTGTGAACATTAAGAAGTACCAGAAGAAGCAGCACACTCAAGAGGTCACCCC
The DNA here is from genome assembly GCA_963570955.1 of Caenorhabditis afra. Taxonomy (NCBI): domain Eukaryota; kingdom Metazoa; phylum Nematoda; class Chromadorea; order Rhabditida; family Rhabditidae; genus Caenorhabditis; species Caenorhabditis afra. Next base: position 6,291,093 of record OY751534.1, read on the forward strand.
ATCGGTTATCGAGCCGTCCTACGGTATCGGACGCATCATGTACGCTCTTCTGGAGCACTCGTTCCGGCAGAGAGGAGAGGACGAGCAGAGAACATTTTTGGCCTTCAAGCCGCTCGTCGCCCCGATCAAGTGCTCCGTCTTGCCGATCTCGGCCAACAAGGAATTGGTTCCAGCAATGGAGGCCGTCAAGGAGGAGCTCGCTCGCTACGAGATGAGCTACAAAGTGGTGAGTAAACGGCCGAACTTGTCATTTTCAAAGAGTCTTCTTTCTCTTCTAGGACGACAGCTCCGGCACCATCGGCCGCCGTTACGCGCGCACTGACGAGATCGGAATCCCGTTCGGCGTCACCGTCGATTTCGATTCGATCAAGTCGTCTCCGTTCACCGTCACCGTCAGACAGTCCGAAACGATGACCCAGATCCGGTTGGACGTGACCGAACTGGGTCGACTCATCGCTGACCTCGTGGCCGGACGTCTTCAGTGGTCCGACGCTCAGGCCAAGTACCCGAAGTTCGAGTCGACCGCCGAATAATCGAGAGTCATAATGGTGCACCCCATTTATTGTTTTGTTTCTTCACCCGTTTCTTAGTATTTATTCTGGTTTTTCTAAATGAGTGGCTTGTTATTTTTTGGCAACAAAAAGGTTTTTAATCCTCGTCCAACTTCTATTATTCTCATTGTGTCTGAAAATCGCATAAAGTATCTGAAGTTCCTTGCTTTTCAGTGAGAAATTCTCAGAATTCAGAGAATGCTCGGAGTCGTCGGCTTCTTCATCTACGCAAGAGAGGTGAGAGTGTGAAGACGTGCCTCTCGTCGTGAATTGTCAGATGCATTCAGAACGTTCGTCTGTTCGATTCGGTGAATCCGAGGTACGCGCAGCAGTTGCTCGAAATCGAAATGTTCACGTTCTGCTCGCTGGACATTGTCGACGAGAAAGCGACGAAAGCCACCGAAATGTTCCTCGGGCAGCTGTACAGCGATCAAAAGTGGCGGGTTAGTCATGGTTTTCACTGCCTTTTCATTCAAACATTCTGAATGTTCAGTCGTTCGGCTACATCACGAACACCGGCGTCCGCATGATTCTCGTTGTCGACGCGACGTCGGCCGCCTCGCTGAAGGATCAGGAGATCCGATTGATCTTCAAACGGTTCCACGGCCACTACTGCAACACCGTCTCGAATCCGTTCTACGAGATCGGCTCTCCGATGCAGTCGAAGTTTCTGGAAGAAGGCGTTCGGGATTTGTACGCAGTCACCGAATGATTCCACTAGCGTTCGCCCGAGTTTTTGTAAATATTTGTGTGTGTAATAAACTATTTATTTAACTGGATTGTTGTGTAATGAGGAGGTGAAAAGAAAGCGTTACCGACGAGATCTATCGAAATCTTACTTGAGAATAATCGGGAACTGGGGGAAGTGGGAAGGCAATTCGAATGATTTCAGGGATCGAAAATGGAAGATTCGGGATTCAGCGGAGTCGTTCGACTCTCGAACGTCTCCGATTTCATCGCACCGAACTTGGTAAGGGATCAGCCGTGCGTAATGAGCGGAGTGTCGTACTTTCAGGACTGCATCATCCCTCTCGAAACACGGACGGTGCCGAAAAAGAGCGAGGAGGAGCCGAAAGTGGCGATTCGCGCGAAGAAGACGAGGGAAGAGAAGGAGGAGAAGAAGAGCTCCGTCAAGATCTCGCTGGCCGATTGTCTCGCGTGCAACGGCTGCATCACGAGCGCAGAGACGGTGCTCGTCGAGGAGCAGTCGTTCGGAAGGCTCTGGGAAGGCGTCGCCGCCGCCAGACTCGCCGTCGTCACCGTCTCGCCGCAGACCATCGCCTCGCTCGCCGTCAGACTTCAGAAGCGACCGGAAGACGTCGCACGGCGGGTCAGTCGCTTCTTCAGACGTCGTGGCGTCCGGCACGTCATCGATTCGTCGTTCGCGCGCCAGTTCGCGCACAGTCTTCTGTTCGACGAGCTCTCCGCGACGCCGTCGACGAGTCGACCTCTTCTGAGCTCCGCGTGTCCCGGATTCGTTTGCTACGCCGAAAAGAGTCAGCCGGATCTGTTGCTGCCGCGAATCTCGAAAATCCGATCGCCGCAGGCTATTTCGGGTGCGCTGGTGAAGGGTTTTTTGGCGAAAAGTCTCGGATTGAGTCCGTGCGACGTCTTCCACGCCGCCGTCATGCCTTGTTTCGACAAAAAGCTGGAGGCGTCGAGGGAGCAGCTGAAGGTGGAAGGCACGGAGATTCGCGAGACTGACTGCGTCGTCAGCTCTGCCGAATTGCTCGAAGAATTGCTGAAAGAAGCGGAAGAAGGCGGAGAAGACGACGTCGACGTCACGGAGGATTCTGAAGACACTGCCACGTGGCAAATGTCTCTCTCGCGAGGAATTCTGATTGGAGAGGACGGAGGCGCTTCTGGAGGCTACGCCGATCGGATAGTCCGCGATTTTGTGGCCAAGAACGGAGGAGTCGTGAAAACGAGCAAATTGTAAGAATCGGAGAGCATCGCAGACCAAGCTGTGGAAATCGTTTCAGAAACAAGAATATGTTCTCGACGACCGTAGAAGACGATTCCGGCGCCGTCGTGCTCCGCGTCGCCAAGGTGTACGGCTTCCGGAATGTTCAGAATCTGGTGCGCAAGATGAAGACGAAGAAGGAGAAAACCGACTACGTGGAAGTGATGGCGTGCCCGGGCGGATGCGGAAACGGAGGCGGACAAGTGCGCTACGAGACGATGGACGAGAGAGAGCGGAAGCTCGCCGAGGTGGAGGACACCTACAACGCTTTGCCACGTGGCGACGACGAGAAGCAGTGGGCGGAACGAGTGAAGGAGGATTGGAAGACGTTGGATGAAGGGTACGAAATATTGCTGTTCACCGACTACAAGAGCGTCGAGACGAATGTGGCGGCGGTGCTGAAATGGTAGAAAGTGTCTGAATACCTAGATTTCCGAATTAGAGACATTCCTTCCCTGTTGTTATACTGAAAACCTCAATAAAGTAGAGCATGTTAACATTTAGCAAAAAAAACCAAAAAAAAAAGAACAACGATAACAATGAGTAAAGTAACAAGGGCGGGAAAACAGGGGAGAATCAGATGTTGATGGTCTTGAAGACGTTGAAGCCGTCGATGGAGGTGTTGATGGCGAGTCCGGGGATCTGCGGGTGCCAGTGCACCTCCTTCACCTCCTTCTGTCCCATGTGCACGAACATCAGCTGCGGCGGCACTCCGTCGATGTTCGTGTTGCCGCCGTCCGCCTCTGTCGCGATGTCCCACATCGTCGTCTGATCGTCCTCTCCCGACGCCATGAACGTCGTCGTCTCGTCCGGATGCCACTCGACCGACGTGATCGGACCGTGGTGGTACTTGAAGAGCGCCACCGGCTGTCCAAACTGAATCGTTTTCAGCGACCAGATCTTGAGCTCGCCGTCGTCTCCACCCGAAACGATCAGATTCTCGTGACGATTCCACGAAATCACATTGACATCAGAATCATGGGCGTTGTTGACGGTGCAGACGCACGCATCCTTCGGCGCGGACCGGGTGTCCCAGAGTTTGATGGATCCGTCTGCAGAGCAAGATGCGAGGAGGCCAGTTTCAGTGGGAGACCACGCCAAATCTTCGACGCTTTCTGGAAAAGGAGAACAGTGTGAGGAAGATCAGAAGTGGGGAACGAACTCTTGTGTCCAGTGAGTGGATTCGCTCCGACGGCCCATTGTCCTCCCTCTTTCATCTGCCACAAGTAGATCTTCTTGATTATGTCTCCGGTCGCAAGGTCTCCAGTTTTAAGAGAGCTCCACGCGAGTCCGTATCCCTCTTTTCCGGAGCCATTGTTTGTGAACAACGGCCGGTCGATCTTCTGATTCTCGGTCTTCGACTCGCCGGTCATTGCGTGCGAGTGATTGAGAGCATCGGTGATGTTCCACACTTGCACTCGTCCCTGATCGCTCCACACGGCGCACACAGTGCTGTCTCCGAGCCGATCCGTACGGATCCGGTTGATTCCTCCGAAGTGCGGCACGGCGACCGCGTGCATCTTTGGCTCGCGCTTCTTCGCCTGCTCCTCGTCCTCGTCTTCCGACTCGTCCTCCGAAGTATCGCTGTCGTCTCCTTTGTTCTCTTTCTCCTTCTGCAACCCGATGATGTGCAATGTTCTCATAGTCTTCGGCATAATCCAAATCTACACCTCTCGCTATTCATCCATCTACAGCCCATCGTCCTCTCCTCGAGCCTTCACCACCCCTAACCTGCTCCTGGCAAGGAACAGGGCTGGGCCGAACCTCTTTGGTTACCTTCCCTCGTCTCATTCCTCATTCAGTATCTTCCACATATTTCCCAACCACCCGTTTTCCACCCTTTTTTTCCCATTCTTCTCGCAAATCTTACCTTCATCGAAGACAGATTCTTGAGTCCCATCACAATGATCTCATTGTCACGAGGCTTGTCCGCTTGAGTTCCGCTGACGATGTAGCATTCGGCGGGGAACTGGGTACGATTCTCGCCGAGTCCGTCGCGAACGATGTCGAAAGACAGACATGGCCAGTCTGAAAGCATTGGTTTTCGCTGAAACTCCGGAGAATCTTGAATTCTACCAGTATTGAAGCTGTGGAAGAGTTTGTAGGCGCTCGGATCGAAATCCAGCTCCTCTCCTTTCTTCAGCGGCCGACTGAGTCCCGGAATGTAAGCCTGTAACAGATTTTGGAATTGAAGAGCTGTTCAATTCCCCTCAAACCAACTTTTCTCTCGTTTTCCGGGGTTTCCTCGTCATCATTGTCCTCATCACCAGACTCGTCGCTCTCCTCGCTCTCCGAAACTTCCTCCGCGGGCGGCGCCTCGTTCATTTCGATCTCATTGTCGGCAGACATTTTCTGAGAAATTTTATTGATTTTCGGTCAAAATTTGAAGCCAAAACATTCAACTTCATCTTTGAAAAGTGAGAAAATAGGCGAAAAACTGGAAAAATTATTTTAGAAAAGTCTGCATCAGTGCGTCAAATAGAGTGCTTCTCTTCGCGGTGTTTGCGGACTTGTGTTTATTTTTCGTAAATTAATTTTTTGTCGACAATTTCGTCGTTTTCGAGCTGTAATTAGGAATTCAGTAGGTGCCACACTCCTATTCGTCCTCAAATTAATCCCAATCTAGCCCTTGTATTGGTTTAAATAGCCTTCCTATTGATTTCTAGTGCTCACTCCAATTACTACTGTTTTTTGTCTTTTCGTTTGTTTCTTCCATTTTTCTCACTTCAATTGTTTCCTTTTTGCAGACAATGACGTCTCTCGATGACGAACTCGCTCTTTTCGAAAGCGAAATGGCTCAATTGGAGGCGGAACCGTCCGGAACGGCAGCCGACAACACGGAAACCCACTTTGGGTACGAAGGAGCCACCATATCCGCGGCGCCCTCTTCGGAACCCATCCAGCAGACCGTCTCGGCTCCGCTCCTGCCTCCAGTGCCTCCGCCAATCCTGGCGCCGCCCACTTTCATGACAACCAATCCGTTTCTGAACCCGGGCCTCGGAAGGATGCCGACGATGCCGCCAGTCCCACCGCCATTGTTCATGCCGCCTCAATTGAGAGCTCCACCTGTAAGTTTTAAATTAAGAAATCGAGGATCGCTGAATATTTCGATAGTTCGTTGAGTTTCTGTACTTCTGTATTTTCCAGGTGATGTTCGCTCCACGGTCAATCGGAATCGCTCCAACGGCTACGATAGAAGGTGCTCCGGCTCTGTACGACACTCCAGCCGTCAACACAATTCCGCCAGAGTTCCTACGAACACAGGCACTGCAATCCGACATCGACAAGATGAACTTCAAGAAACAGACGGATCCGTTCAAGAAGAAGATCAAGGAGCAGCAGGCAAAGAAGAAGTTCGTGCGATCCGGCGGTGGTCAAGTGTGGGAGGATCCGTCGCTGGCCGAGTGGGACGAGAACGACTTCCGCATCTTCTGCGGCGATCTCGGCAACGAAGTGTCGGACGAGCTGCTCGCGAAGGCGTTCCGCAAGTATCCGAGCTTCCAGAAGGCGAAAGTGGTGCGCGAGTCGCGAAGCAACAAGAGCAAGGGCTACGGATTCGTCTCGTTCCGCGACTCGGAGGACTACGTGCGCGCGATGCGCGAAATGGACGGCAAGTACGTCGGAAACCGGCCGATCAAGCTGCGCAAGTCGTCGTGGAAGGAGCGCAACATCGACGTCATCAAGCAGAAGAAGAAGCAGAAGAAGGACCTCGGAATCATCGCTTGAATCACTTCTGTCACGTCTTCTTCTTATTTATTTGAGTCCAACTTTTGCTGATTATCAAGAAAAGAAGAGTAATAAAGCATCTCGAAGATCTCTTTTCGTCCCGTTTCTTTTGAAGAGCACTGTCGCATGTTCAGTGCAATACATTATTTTGAACTTTAAACTAACCAAACTCATCTGGCGTTCTTTTGAAAAGTCAGCGGTGGCGTAGTTTTTTGAAGAGTCTCTATTTTTTATGTGTCAGTAATACTAATACAAATATTTCGGGCAAAAAACTACTCGAAATGGTTAAAACCGACACAAAAAAAACCATTAAAAAAATATTAAAAATTATGCAAAATTTAAAGGCGCATGGACGTTTCGACGCGGGTCTCGCCGCGGGGTTACGGTTTTGGCGACAAACAATTATGCCACGCCCCAATTTTTTTCAATGTTTCTATTTTTCGACGCCGCTGATTAAGTTTAAAACACAAAAAGTCGGTCCCTCGACATTCCCCGAGTAACGTGTTAATTAGTCGCATCGGATGTCACCACCTGTTTGTAGTGTCCCGGGCGACACAGAGAGTATATCATCATCTCAAAAGAGGCCGCGAAGTTTGAGCAGCGGATTACGATCCGAAAGGTGACAGAAGACGGGCGGCTCGTTGCGCAATCACAACTGGTTAGACGAAGGACGGAAGGAAGATGTTTGACAGTGGGGGTCCGGAAGGTCAAGTGACATGTGTCGGCGGATTAGAAGCGAGGAAGTTTCGGAACGCTTCGTTTGAAGCTGAAAGTTGACCTTTCGAAGAATCTGACTGCTTTCTGACGTTGAGAGACGGTTCTGAAGATCCCCAGCCTCACTGAATCCACTCCTGAACGTCTAGTTTTCCCCCAGTTTTCGGTTCCCGACGCTTTCCAATCGGGATCCCCGTGGATTCTTGGTTTGCAACACAACCGAATTTCACACCTGATCCTTCTCTCCTACGCACTTTTGACACGAATATGTGTAATGCGGTATAAAATATATGAGTCCCTCCCCCCTCGATATTTTATGGATCCGCGAGATGACAGCCGTGTGGCACTGGCACAACAGATTTATAGTTGTTTGTTCTCGGGGGGCTTCTGGAACGTCCCGAGAAGTTTGTGAAGGAAGATCTCGAGGATTCCCTTTTGAAGATGTTCTTCTGGTGGTAAACACGAGCAAGATAAACATCTTCTTTCTCCGGATCCATCGCTCTCTTTCCGCCTCTCCGATTGCGTCGATCCGTTTGTTGTGATGGTGGTTGCGTAAACCGGACGGATGATGTGATGATTTACCCGAAAGCACCCCCCTTCTCTCCCCGGATTACGGTAGTCGCGAAGCACAGAGATCCCCGCGAAGTGGCTCCGGGCTCGTCTTTTTTTGTGCTCCGGCTCTCACTTCAAGTGTGAGGTGCACACGACGAAAAGAAGTCGCCGCGCGCTCTTGTTTCGCCCCTACAGTAATCCTGCTCCTTCTGGAGAGGCGCCTCTCGGCGATAGGATTGGCGGGGAGGGCAAAGTTGCAAAGTGACGACTCTCGGCGGGTTACTGTAGACAAACGTTTGTGGAAGAGGGCGCGGTGGTCTGTTGATTACGTCAATCCGAGTCTGAGAATCGGCGGAATTCTGGAAGAGCGGCGAGAGATAGCTAGGTCAAAAAGTGACTTGTGTATTGATCTATGACTGAGTGGAGAAAGATCAAGAGGAGTTACGAGAGGACGGTCGGAACGTCTCCGAAGAGAGGAACTGATGGACCACAGTGATACCTCGTTTCAGATGTCCGAAGAGCTGAACGTGAAGGATCTCGTCGTCCTCCTCAATCCGGCGATGACGTTGCCGGTGCGTCGGAAGACGCTCGAAGTCGTCGCTCAAATCTGCGCGCCGATGGACGGATCCGCCGGCCGCTACTTCCAACTCGAGGACTACGCGCTCGGCAAAGCGATCTGCCATCTGTGCGAGGCGACGTCTTCCGACCGCACGGAGACGTTGGCGGCGCTCACCAACTTCGTCTCGGGATCCGTCGAGGCGGCCAACTTTGTGCTCGAGAAGTCAAAGTGCGTCGAGATCGCCTACACGGCCGTCGTCACGAATGTAAGTGAAAGAGTGGAGGAATATGGTGGTGGAAGGGAAGTAGAACACTTCCATCACTCTCGGAATGTTTTGTTTTACCACCACCACCATCGGTAACCCGATTCTTCTGTCCGGCTCCTTGACTCGAGTGTTCTTCACCCAAATCCCTCTCCGAGTGGCCTAATCTCTTGTTCCAGGCGCTCTACTCGTCGGTCGCCTCGCGGCTCCTCGTCAACGTCTCCCGCCACTTTCCGGACCGCGTCGACGCGAAACTCAGAGCCCGCAATCCGGACTACTACACGGCGCTTCTCGGTAGGGACTAGTTTTCCTCCTTCGATCCCTTCCTCTGCCATCTCTCTCTCTTCCAATTACTCTTCCTCCTCCTTCCATCGCAACTTTCATCCTCTTTTTCTCTTCTGACGACGTCGTCCTTGAGCCTCTCTCTCTCTGTTCGCTTGTTACGCGTGTTCCTCCTCCTCCTGTTTCATGTCATCCCGACGTCGCGAAACGTCACCAGATTGATGGATCCGTCGCAGAAGAGTGGGGGGCAAAAAACGGGCGGATAACCTTGCTCCCTCCGTTGTTTTTCGTTTCTTTTTTCTTTTTGGAGAAGAGCGGTAAGACGGAGGTGATAAATTGTTTGTAATACCGTCGTCTTCGCCCAAAAAGAGACGGTGTGGAGGGGAATGTTGTCATAATAGTATTATGAACGTGTTGAAAGGGTGCCGACGCCTAAGGGGATTACCAGCGCCCCCCTTTATCGCATTAGTGAGCAGTTATCACGACGACGGCGACGAGAAGGAGAAGAATACAGAGGAGAAGTCGACGACGACGAAGAGAGCGGCTCATTTGAGACGAGCTCTAAGTGGTCCGAGCTCTGGAATAGGAGAAAGGGGCGGGGCTTTGAGAGAGTTTTTTAGAAAGAGCTTAGAACGAACTACCGTAAAACTTGTGTTAAAGCGGCATGCCGGTCTAACTTTCAACCCTCTAATTCCTCTGAAAAGATGGACAGGGGCGGGGCATAGGGATTTAAAGGAGTTCAAGAAATAGCTTCCAGCTTTTTCTTTGGACTTCCTCAGATTCAAACTACATCCACAGCTTCCTGACTTAAAGATACTTATGCTCGGTTACTGTAACTTATCAGTGTCTCTGCCCTTCGATTCTAGATAGACTTCTCGATCCCAAAGAACTCTAGCTCTCCCCGGCTTACTGTATCTCGCTTCGTTTCCCGGAAAACGTTGCCCATTTCGCCTTCACACCTGTCAGCGTGTTGGTAAATTTCGAAAGCGTGCGTCTGAAAAGCGCCAATAATCCGATTTAATTCGCTTTCCACACCTTCCTCCTGCTCTCTTTCGCGCTCTCTCGCAAATAAAGTGTTGGCGAGCAAAAGGGAAAAGAAGAAGAAGCACAAATCAATTAGTTGTCTTTCTCTCTCTCTCGTTTGCTTCTTCCCTCACTGGTCATCTCCTCCATTGATTATCAGTTTGTTTGTGGCAGATCGTAAACTTTTTATGGCTCGAGAAGAGCACACACACACACACATCAACACGAGGTGCACAAATAGGCACATCTCGACGACGTCTTCTCGCCCCCAATAAATCTAGTTTCCCGCTGATAAGTTGCGTAATTTAGTGTCCGCAGAGGTCAATCCACCTCGTTGTGCAACAAGTGGAGCAACACAATCACACACACATATAGGTACCGTACTCCTTGTTGACACTCCTCCTCCTCCTCGGACAACGATTGGATTGTGGTGTCGGAAGGGGGGAGAGTCGTCTTTTCTCACCCTTTTTCGAGCTTCCCTGATGATGACCTAGTGATAAGTGACACGTCAAGTGAGACACATGACACCCACCCGAAGGAGGACAACAAGTAATTGGCAACATTTCGGGAAACGGGAGAAGAAGAAGCACTGATAACGGGGCGAGAGGAAGAATCTTCGGAATTCCACGGGGTCTTCTGATGATCGGAGCTTCAAGGAAGACGTGTCAGACATTCTAGAAGCTCTCACACGACATCATCGGTTCCAGGTGAAATCAAGAAGTCGGTGGAGAACGGCGACGAGGATCGTGCCAAGTTCGTCGGCTTCATTCTCGTCAACCTGACCGTTCTGCCGCCGATCCGTCATGCGCTCGTCAACGGAAACACCACGGCTTCTGGTGAGTCTCTGTTATCTCCCTCTCCCGCACACACTCTTCTTCTTGTTTAGTGGAAAAAAGGAGAAGTGAAAGTGTCGCGTTTCGACCATAAAACTCTGCGTGTGTGTATACATATTTCTCGTCTTATCAGGTGAGAAACCGTCGGCAGGAGCCGCCGCTGGAGCAGGAGCCGGAGCCGGAGCCGGAGGAGTGACGACGATTCGACCGTTGGGACTTGTGTACGAGCTGCTCGCCACCGCCAAGACGACCGAGATCCGCGAGTGTGCGGCCGATGTGCTCCGCAATCTCGCTTTCGACGACGGTGAGCATTTCCCCCCGGGGGTACTGTAGTTGTTCAACCCCTCAGTCCCCTCGACGTCTTCTTCTTCTTCGTCTCGGTTCTTCTCTCCATAGTTAATTCTCGCCATAAAACCATGAAGACGGTGTGGCGCGGTCCGAAGAGAGGGCGAGGAATGATAGTTAACACGCATCACGAAACGACGTCTTCTCCTTCTTCTACGCCTTCAATTCGACAAAACACGACGGCGAGTCATCAAACGAAGAAGAAGGAGAAGGGGAAGAAGAAGACGTCCTCTCTGGTAATAAAGTGTCAATGAATGGAGTGGCAAAAAGCCGTAAAAGCTGGCGCGTCGGGCTGTGCGCGCGCGCGCGAGCGACGAAATGAGTAGTAGTACATAGTAAAACAGAAGCGGTAACGGCTTCGAATTGGGATCTTCTGAAGACGTCGCCGCCGCCTCGGCCATGTAGATGTCCATAAAGATGTGGAAGCGAGATAAGTGCCCTTGTGCGTGACCGTAATCAAGCGCCGAATGAGCGTGACGTGGCACCAGACGCTACAGTAACCCGTGGTGGCACTACAGTAACAGCAATATACCGGATCCTTCGTGTCATTCTCGGCCCCTTCTCCCCTTCATCGCTTCCATCTTAATTTGAAGTCTCTCTCCCTCCTCTCTCACAAGTGAAGCGTCATTTTTGGTGTGTTTGGCTGCTAATTTTCTCACAGAAGAGGAGAAAGAGACGATGATTCGATTACGGTATCTTTGCTGCCGCTTTGCCTCCACCGCCGCCCGAATCAACGTCTTCTTTTTTTGTACACCGCCGTACCGCACCGCGTTCTGACGTCTTCTTCTTCTTCTTCTGATGAGGATGATGACAACGGCTGATAGGTCATTATATTGATAGAGAAGAAGAGGCCCCGTTTTTAACAAATAGACGAGACGCGACGCACCGGGTCATCTTCTTCTTCTCCTTCTCCTCTAACGTCTTCTTCTTCTTCTTCTTCTCCATTCTGTGACGGCGGTCGTTTTGAAGTCGGAAAGACTTCGCTGCCGGTCTCTAATCAGTCATCAGTGTCATGTATACTCGTAAATGTGATTGATTAATGTGTCAAATCAAATATCAACATCCGCCAAGAAGAATCGCGCGGCGGTGGCGACGGGCCTAGAAGAAGGCGTCCACGGCGAGTGGAAGAAGACGCAGAAGAAGAAGAAGAAGAGAAACGAGAAGACTAGACTTTTGTGAAGCCGGTCTGGAAGGGCTTCGAGAAGAGCTCCATTGGGTCCCTGTTGTGCGGCAGAGGGTACGGGTCACGAGCGAGTTCCTAATCCGCCGTCGTCGTCTTTCTGATAACGAACCCCCATAACTCGAATCCGATTATGGTCCCCCTTCCACAGTGACCCCGTTTGATTGCTCTCTCTCAAAGTATCGCTTATCGACGAATGTTTTGATAACATTGTTAGATGATTCTCGACATATTTAGTGTTGATCGAGTGGAGGCTCTCTCCGTCGCACTTGAGATGGTCCCCCTCCCTCCTTCTCCGCCTAATTTGCGCACCCACAAATGAGCCACCCCCCACGGGCTCCTCCTGATGCTGCTACAAATGTTTATAGAGATCGAGCAGACAGCAGTCAGCAGCTAACATCGGACATTGTGTCCACACTTGACCTCTTGCGGGCGGGCGCGCGCGCGCATTCACGGGAAGTCTCGGGTCCAAAAGCAGGAAAGTCGCCTCGCGGCGTCCCTAATCCGTTACCTGATACCGAAAGAGCACTTGAGCCACTGGTGGGGCGAAGGAGCTCTTTGTGCTGTACTCCTCGTTGAAGACTCCGGAAGGAGAAAGCACGTCCCTCGCGCCAACCTTTCCGATCGAGGCAAGCTCGTAAAATAGGAGATGGTGGCACCTGTAGGACATCGCAGAGATACGCATCTCCTCAGTTTGATGATCTCTTGTTGAAGTGTCGGTGTGCCTTTCCTTCCGGCCGGCCTGTCATAATGTTAGTGAGAGCCGTTAAATTGGTCCCCCCTCCTCCTCTCTCCGATTCGGATGACGAAGATCTCTATCTTGACCGGGCGAGGAAAGGGAACGGCACCTTATTAACGACTTGGCTTACAAGCAATAAGTACCTCAGCCGCGCGTGGTAATTGGAGACAGCGACATGTGCGCGAGCCGTAGAGCACCCATCCTCCTCTTTCATCTTTCCGCCCACCCCCGAGCAATCATCACCGGAAGCGCCGGCAGGTGAAGTGGTTAGTGTGTGTGTGTGTGTATGTACTGTTCAATTGGCCCTTCCAAGAACAGGTGTTCACGGGTATTATCCTTTCTACGAGATCGCCGGCCGGCTGATTGGAAGGCGGCTAGATGCAATCTGACGGTATCACTGGAACGCAGATGTTCCCTCTGCAATGATGCCGAAAAGAAGAGAACCACGTGTCCCTCTATAGCGAGCATCCACAATCCGCCCGTTCTAACGACTCCAGATGGTTATTAAACGGCGAGAGTGGCGCCAGAATGTCCAAGAGTTCCGGTGTCTAATTGCGAAGTGACAGCCGCTCGTTCGATTAGCTTCCACTCGTCGTCTTCTCAATCTTCAGAAGAAGACGTCGACTTCTTCTCTCCTTTTATCAACATCAGGTGTCCACGTCGGAGCGAATCAGTCTCAAATTTGTTATGCCGCCTTCCCTTTGTCGACGACGACGACGCCGACCCGATTCTCAGTCCCGGTGTCTCGTACCGAAAAAAACAGTCCTTCTCCATGTCTCCCGGTTGCGGTTTTCTGCTAATTGGCATCAGAGAAGGCGCCGTGTTGTGGGTGCTAGTGTCCATAAATCATCGTGCGACGCAGAGGTCATGTCTACAATACCGGGTAGAAGGAGAAGGAGACAGTGATTGATCTCTTCCTCCTCGTCCCCGTACCACTTCTAATAGTACCTGATACGGCCCGGGGCGACTGGAGTGCTGCGGTGAGAATCGCGGGGGGGGGGGGGGAAGCTTGATTTATTCTGTTGGTTTTCCGCCCCGTTATCACTGCGTGTGGCAGCAGCAGCAGCATCTTACCTTCTTCTTCTTCTTCTCTCCTCCGAAGACGACCGCCCGCAATGTGATTTACGACCCCTCGGCGTATCGAAACGGCTGTCATCAGCCGCGATTCCCGGAATGGAAGAAGAAGAAGGAGAAAATGCTACTACTACCACCCCCTCCCACCTAATTGTGTGACAAGTCGGTGACAAGAGACACGTGTATCTATTTGCTCAGAGATATTGTAATCTACTAGTCTCTGTGTGTGTGTGTGTGTGTGTGTGCTCCGCGGAGCCCTCCCTCTTGCCCACGTTTATGATCGGGAGGTGGAGGTTTATGAGGGGTAGATAGTGAAGCGATTTGTAGCGACAATAGTCGATAAAGTTTGATTTAGAGAGCAGAACACACAGCTGGCGGGAAAGGTCAGAGCAAGGTGTCAAGGGGGAGAGCGGCGGGTTACTGTAGTTTCTGAGTAGTGGAAGGTGTTAGACGCGGGATTACGGTAGCTGCTGCGTCTAGCGATTCCCCCTCCTTCGCTCCTCGTCGCTGCCAATCGATCATAACGCGGAACAGACGGGAGCTGCTCGCGCTTGTCTTCTTCTCGTTGACGAAAAGCAACAAGTGTTTATGAGAGAGCGAAAGACACGGATCGGCGACAAGTGTTGCTGATAGCACATACACCACATACAAACACGTTTTTCTGTGCTCAGAGGCGGCGGCGGCGGCTCGCGGAGCCCTCGACTGGCCGCTCCTCTAACAACCGCCGGGAAATATATCGCTTCTTTTCGTTTGAATCCGTCTCGCTTTCTCTCCTTCTCCTCCCCCCTCTCCGGGGATCAACATGCTCGAGGTGTCGCGACACGGAGTACGGTAGTCTGCAATCGGATCCCTTGACACTTCTTTTACCGCACACACACACACTCGCTCACTTGTTGTGTCGCTCGCAGCTCACCGAGAGGGGAGCCGGTGACAGTGATATGTGATAGGGACGTGTAGATGTGTCACTCTCGCCTTGTCTTCGTCTTCTTCTTCGCTTCGCCGTGTCGGTGGCGGACCCTTCTATGTCGCCTCGCCGCAAGCCGACAAGATATATGATCTAGCCTAGGCTGCCGACGAGCAGAGACAGGTGTTCGACCCCCCTTTGATCGCCGATGGAACAAGTAGGCCCCTGATCTCGCGGGGACCCTATCACACTAATTAACATATGTACCTGCTGCTGCCGCTGCTTCTCCGGCTGTGTCGCTCCGTTGCTGCGCTGAACGTGACACGGCTCCACGGAGCACAAGTGTGTAAAAAAGCACACCAGCGGTGTTAATTGTTGCGTTCTTGGCCCCACTCGTCGTGTCTCTCTGTCTTCTTCTTGTAATGAGAATGGGAGCTCGGTAGCACCACCGAGAGCACGCACTTTTAATGGCTGTTGGCTGCCGGGGGGACCCGTGGGGGGCTATGAAACGGACATAAAAGTGGCGTGTGTTGTTTTAAACTCGACGATTTAATGATCGGACCCCCTTCCTCGCTGCTGCTGCTGCTGCTGGAATCATCTTCGGAAATAAGAGGCTTTTGGGAGCTCTTTGCGAGCTCATTTCGCGGAAGAGCCAAATGATATTTGAGAACACACGAACATCCGATGCTATGCGACATGTTGCGCGCGCGCGCGCGCGGACGAGCAAGCGTTTTATTGTTATCGAATTATTCATGACAACAAGCAGAAGACAACAGAAACGAGAAGGGCGCTTCGTCTTCTTACTCGGCGTGTGCTCTCAATTCGGAAGACATACCAACTCAATTGTCTTTAGCCGCCCCGCTCTTTGCCGGAGCACAAGAGAGCAACTTTCGACAGACGGCTTCTTCTTCCTCTCGTTGACGACGTCGAGATCTTCAAAGGTCATGGAAGGACTGCTTCTTCAAGACTGACAGAAGAAGTTCGGAACGTCTAGACCGTTCCTCCAATCGCCCTTTCCATCGCTATCTCTGTTATCCTTCCTCCTCTCCCTCTCTCTGTTTGCAGAGGATACGACGCGGAGATTAACCTTGTACTACTACTACCACTACAACTAACCGAACGACCCCCCTTCCACTCTGTCTTCTTCTGCTTCCCAGATCGGATGACACGTGGCACCCCCCGTCCGTTTCGAGTCTCGATGGCTCCTTTCCTCTTTTTGCGCGGCTCCCTCCCGCCTAAACTACTCATTTGAGCCCAATTTGCGACACACAATTGGTGCTCCCCCGAGACTCACTTTCTTGTTGTCTACTACGTGCCTACGCAATTAACAAGTGATTTGGGGAGGGGCGCTTTTGGAAGAAGAAGAGGCGACGTCCCTCGGGGGCTGCTCTTCTCCAAGAATTGAAAGGTACTGTAGCTGAGACGCGGGAGCCATTTCCCTTCGTCATATTGCGACATGAATCGGGGTGGATGGGGGGGGGGGGGGGGGGGGATTCAAAACGGGGCGCCAGATGCGCGACGACTCAATCGTCCCCGCTACACTTGAACGCGTCTTCCTCATCTTCTGGTGTCATTAACCAAAAACATGTCGTCCACATTTTGCAGGCTTCCATGCATCACTCCTCGACGCCTCCGACGAGTATCTGTGCTCGGTGCTGGCTCCGTTGATGGACGTCGACGACGAGTACGACGAGCAGGAGACGGAGAAGCTGCCGATCCGTGTGCAGTACTACGAGAAGAAGCGCGAGACGAGTCCCATCGTGCGGCAGAAGCTCATCGAGGCACTGTTTCAGGTTCGTTTCATCACGCCCGATTACCCGCCGGGAATTGTTTTTTACGCGCCCTTCTCGACACAAAAAGTGAGAGAGAGAGACAGATTTATCTCGGTCGTCTCAGATAGTAATCGATCTGAGAGCGTGGTGGCGCCAGAACTCACTGAAGTGAATGATTCGAATTAACACACACAAGTGGCGGGCAATGCGAGATCTCAATCGCTTCTTCTTGAATTTCAGCTTTGCGCCACGCGACACGGACGTGAGGTTCTTCGCGCCCGCGGCGTCTACCCGGCGATGCGTGAGCTCGACAAGGCGACCGGCTCCGATGAGCAACCACGCGAGGGCAAGACGCTGCTCAGCTCGCAGCAGGAGCACACTCTGCACGCACTGATCGGCATCCTCATTCGGTACGAGCACGAGATGGACGTCGATCCGACGCTCGAGACGATCCGCGATCTGGGCGCCGAGTCGAACTGATCCTCTTCTTCCCTGTTCCCCACTGGGAGATTTGTTGTGTTAACCCTCTTGTTCACTCGTTTTCTTTTCTGTTGTTTCATCTCCCGTTTTCGTCTTTGCCACCATTTTGTCAAAAATGAAACTATCGCACCTCTCACTCCTTCTTATCTCCACCCCTCATTTCAATTTGCAAATGTGTGAACCACTGTGTGGCACACATTTACACACCTATTTACAAACGACACACACACGGGGGGGGGAGGGGGAAAAATGACGATGATAAGCTTCCATTAGTGTTTACGAGTCGTCCGGACTTTTTGGAATCTAGAGAAGGGGGATTTTACGATAATTGGCGATGGTGGCGGCGAAAATGAAAAGGGATATAAAAATGAAAGAAGCGGTGCGCGCTTCTTCTTCGGGAGTCTGTAGTCGTCACGTCTTCTGCTTCTTGTGCTTCTCCTGAATTGCACGGATTCTGAATCGACGACGTCTTCTTCTTCTTCTTCTTCTTCTCCATCGTCGTCTTCTCGTCATCAAGGTGGGAGCTGTGACACCCGCGGCGTGAAAGGCCCCGCCCACTCTCTGCCTCTCTCTCGCCGCCCGCCCGCCCGCTGTAGCCAATGGGCGCGCGCGAGGTGGGCGGGGCCGAGCCGTGGCAAAACGGACGACTACGGCGTGACTTCTTTCACTTGTCGTCTCTCTCTCTCTCTCTTATTTTCTCTCTCTCGATCGGCCCCCCATAAGCCCCGCCCCTTCTCTTCACATCGCTTTCGCTTCCCCGGGAGACCCCTTTCGGAAGAAGAAGAAGAAGGGCTCTCCCTCTCTCTTCTCCCTCTCTCGTTCCTTTTTTTGGAAAGACGATTGAAGAAGACGAACGTCATCTGATCCGAGAAGACGTTGAAGAAGAAGAAGAAGAATGACGACGTTCAATCCGTTCACAATGCTTCCGTTCCCGTTTCCGGGCCTTGTCGCCGGCGGCGGCGGCGGTCTCGGCGCGGCGCACAATCCGCAGGCGCTGCTCTATCAGATGATGCAGACCGGCTGCTTTCCGCCGGCGCCCGTCGGCTCGCCGCCCGAAGACGACGGCGTCGTCGACGAGCCGAAAGTGGAGCTCGACGATCAGGAGCTGTGGCAGAAGTTCTCCAAGTGCGGCACCGAGATGGTGATTACGAAGAGCGGCAGGTAACACCTTCTTTTCTCTCTTATCTTCTTCTTTCCTTTTTCCGCCCCTTTTCCCACTAGTTTTTTATCAAATTCCCTTCATTTTCCCTCGAAAAGCCCATTTTCAAAGGCCCAAAGGGTCCCGGGATCCCTCGTGTTGTGCCCCGCTAAGCCCCGCCTCCTTTTCTCCCCGGAATTTCATTTTATCTTTTTCGATCTACTTCTTTTTGATCTACTTCCACGTTTCGATTCATTTAGGCTCCGCCCCCTAAAAAATTGGAACAAATTTGAAATCTCCGCCCAAAATTAAGGGGGGCCGATATTAGGAAACAGTTTTAGAAAAAAACGGAATTCCCCCTTAAGCCCCGCCCCCTTTCTCCCTCCCGGCGGCTTTTGATCTTGATCTACTCGAGAACTTTTCGATTTGAAATCACACACAAGCCCCGCCCCTTTTCTCTCGTCTTCTCGCTTGAATTGTTGAAATTCGAAAACGGTTCACACGAAATTCGTCAAATTTCACACCATCCGTGTCGCTTTTGATGCTCGCCCCGAGCCGTGAAATTCAATTTCTCTGGCTCTTCGTCGTCGCATCTACCGTAATCCTGCTCGTGCTCCTGCTCGCAGGGCTCGCGGCGGAGCAACGCGAGAAGAGACAACGAAAAGGCGTGAAAATGTTTATCAGAAGGAGAAGAAGAAAGCTGTCCTCTCTCTCTCTCTGTCTCTTTTTTTCGTTTTTCGAGCGAGTTGGCGACACGAAAAGAAGCGGGAAAAGTGTGACAATTGGCGCCCCACTTTTCGTCACACGTCACGGAAGTCACGGAAGAATCCATCCGAATGAGAGACCCTCTTAAGGGGGCCCTGACTTATTTGCACGGGGGGGGGGATCATAATAATAATCTCACTCGAATCGAGTGAGAGTTTCGAATTACCGAGAAGGAGGTCCAATTGCAGACGAATATTCCCGGCGTTTCGCGTCAAACTGAGCGGTCTCGACAAGAAGGCCAAGTACTTTGTGATGATGGATCTGGTGCCGGCCGACGAGCACCGCTACAAGTTCAACAACAGCCGATGGATGATCGCCGGGAAGGCGGATCCCGAGATGCCCAAGTCCCTCTACATCCATCCCGACTCGCCCGGAACCGGTACGAGATGCCGTTAAGGGGGGTCGATCTCTCAATTCCATCTTTCAGGCGAGCACTGGATGGCGAAAGGAGCGAACTTTCACAAGCTGAAACTGACGAACAACATTTCGGATAAGCACGGATATGTGAGTCTCCTTCCTCTCTTTGGATTTTGATCAAACCGATTTGAAAGACTGGGCGGTTTATTATGGCGGTGATGGTGATTCCATTTCGCCCCCCTTTTGGGGAATCTCCCTCCAAATCCCCCTTTTTTACAACTCTCTCTCTCTTGAATACAGTAATCCGGCGGCCACCAATCATTTCATATGCGCAGCAGCAACAGCGGTCTCGCGCGCGCGCGCGCAAAACAAAAAGAGAGAGAGAGAGTCGAATTTCGCACAAAACATTCTCTCTCTTTGAGTGAGAGAGAGTTGTTGTATGTGATGACTTTTGGAAATGGAAACGCAAAAGAAGAGAGGGAAATTTGAAAATAAAAAGTGGAGGAGCCGCCGCCAGTTGACACCCACCTACAGTAACCCGCGACGCCTCCCCCTTCCACTTTCACATTAAGTTTCCTTGGTTTCCATTGAAGAAGAAGAAGACGTCAAGACGAAGAAGAAGAAGAAGACGTGCCCCCTTCCCTTCTCTCTCTCTATATCGAGTTTCGTCAGATTTGCCGCAAGATTTGTCAATGGTTTCGAATTTCTTCTCTGTCTTTCCGTGGGGAAGGGGCACATCTTCTACTTCTTCTTCTTGACGTCTTCTTGACTCTGAAATCTGAACTGAAAGGGGGCAGGGAAATGGAAGTGAACTAGAAGACGTTGACCCATTTCCAGACGATTCTCAACTCGATGCACAAATACCAGCCGCGACTGCACGTCGTCCGATGCTCCGACCGTCACAATCTCATGTACAGCACGTTTCGGACGTTCGTCTTCCGCGAGACCGAGTTCATCGCCGTCACCGCCTACCAGAACGAGAAGGTACTGCAACAGTACAGTAACCCCCTTTCGCCCCCCTTTCCCACCCAGCCAACCAGTTCCATTTGCAGGTGACCGAACTGAAAATCGACCACAACCCGTTCGCGAAAGGTTTCCGGGACGCGGGCGCCGGGAAGCGCGAGAAGAAACGTCAGCTGCATCGGATGAACGAGGGCGGCAGCTGCAGCACGCAGTCGCCGCCGCACGGCAAGACCGCCTCCCTGCCGACGCACTCGCCGCACCCGTCCGAGTCGGCGTCCGAGGACGACGAGCCGAAGGCGAAACGCTCGAAACCCGCCGCCGCCGACGTCTCCACCGCCGTCACGTCTTCCTCGCCATCAACGTCTTCACTGTCGACGTCCACAACGCCGACCCTTTCGACGCATCCGCTGCGATCGCCGCCGTTCTGCCTGCCGCCCGTCGAGATGTACCAGAACATTCCGATGGAGATGCTCGTCGCCCAGTGGCAAATGGCCTCCTCGCTCTTCCCGCCGTTCTCGCTTGCCGCTCTCGGCGCCGGTCCGGCGGCCGCCTCGCTCCTCCAGAAGCACCTGCAGCAGAAGACGTCGGCGGCGGTGTCGTCGTCGGAAGAAGACGTGAAGACGTCGCCCAACGACGGCGGTTCCGTCTCGCCGCCGACGCCCAAAAAGGGCGGCTTCGACGTGTCGGATCTGCTCGCCAAACCGTGATTTGCGGTCTTTCTCTCCCATTTCAACACACAAAAAACGGTCTCTTCTCGAATTTCCAATCGATTTTCTCCCCCATTTTCCTGACGTCTCCCCTCAAAAACGGGCATAATCTCATCGTTTTTCTCTCAAAAAAAAAATAGTCGCATTTTTCTGGTCTTTTCTTTCTCTTTCCCATGTTTTCGATAGCTCTTTTATTTTAGTAACTATTTCTTTTTTCCGCAAAACTGTACATTCGGTGATTCTCTCTCTCTCGCGATTTGAAGAATAAAACACATGTTCATTGACAAAGTTCAATATGCACAAATAGGTCTCGGTCGATCGGTCTGTCGGTCGATCAGTCGTAGTGGTGTTCGGAGGGCAGTTGGGCGAACGACTCGGCGATCGACGAGCCGGAAGGTGTGGCGCGTTCGAGAAGATTCTGCTGCAGCGTCTGCTGATGACGTCGCAGACACGTCGCCATCTCGGCGTTCGCCTCGCGCAACAGCTCGCTCTGACGGTGGATCTCTTCGGGCGACGCGCCCACCAGCGCCCACGCCTTCAGCGAGTGACTTCGGCAGTAGAGGAGAAGCAGCACGTCGACGTCGACCGTCTCGCAGCATCCGTACTCTTCGCCGTACGTTCGCCTGAAAGTTGGTTCGTTTACAAAACCGCCGCAAATCGACGTGTGTCATCATCATCCGCCCATCATCATTCCGCCTCCCTTTAAAGAGGTGGCGACCCGGGTTACGGTAGGCGCGGCGGCGTTTCGATTGAAGAAGACGTGGAATGAGATGGAGAAGAAGAAGAAGTCATCTTCATTCGTTTCGCGCTGCGACCGTTTTATGCCCTCCAAATTTTAATTGCGTCGTCGTCGTCGTCGTCGTCAACGTCTTCTTCACTAGATCATCGTCGTACGGGGGGTGTAAATCTCTCCGCCGCGGCGCCAATTATTTCAGCGCGTCTCGGGCGGCGTCAGAAGAAGAAGAAGGATACCGTAACCCCGTAGTGGGGGCCAAAGTGAGAATCCTCGCAGCTGCTGTGTTAAATTTCGCGCGCGCGCGCGTGCGTGCTCTCGGTGTGTGTCTCTCTCAGAAGCCGCTGCTCACCGAGCACCTTGCCCCTCTCTCCTACAGTGTCCTCCTGGGGGGCTTCTTCATTCTCGAAATGTTTGCGTTAACACTTGTGAGAGACGAGCCCCCCTTCCCTTCCTTCCTAGCTGCACAGACGGTGGTGGTGGTGGAGCACACCGTTTTTGCCCCCCGCGGGCGCCACTTCATTTCGACATTTCGTCAGTTTTCGTGTCGCTACTCGCACTATCAGACAGACAGACAGACACAGATGGAGAGAGAGCCCGCGCGGGAGCTCGAGCCAGGAAAAACCATCAGCGAGCAATGTTTGACATGGCTCCCTCCCCCCCTCCTCCTCCGCACCCCCACCACCAGAATGAGAGGAGGCGAATGAGAGACGATCCGATGTGACAACATTCAAGTGTGCTATCGGAGCCGCCGCCTGCTCCGGAGGGAGAGAGAACAGTGAGAACGAAAATAATCCGGGAACCGATGGGTTCAAGAGACCGAATCAGATGATCTCATCACACAGAAGAAGCCCGGTTCTTCTCCACTTCAAGACCTCCTCCCCCGCCAGTGACTCACGGAAGTCGCCCCCGGCTCCATAACTCATGTCACTCCACGAAGGGGCTCTTCGAGCTTCTCTCCATTCACATCGAAAGAGAGAGAGAGAGAGAACGGAAACGATAATAACGCTGCTAACACACACGTCGGCTGGCTGTTGGTGCTGCCAGATATAATTGTCGCGCTCGTAAAAACCGCCGCCGTCACGGACAGCTTTTGACGAGGCGGTTACTACCATAGGAAGCCTCCTCCTTCTCCTCCTGCTTCCAAATATGTGTTTGAGCAGTGCGAGACGGGAAGGGGGGTCAATCAGACCGTTAACGGAAGGACGATGCCCTACCGTAATCCGTATCTCTTGAAGAGGGCCGAGTATACATATAAGCCGACACGCTGTTAACATGTGTGCCGCACCCCCCACGGGGCGTGTTTGTTCCCTCCTTCCCTCCTCCCCTCATCATCATCATCATCATCGTCGTCGTTCTGTTGTTGTTGCTTCGCGGTGCCTAATCGGTCTCTTACCTGAGCTGTCGAACCGCTTGCAGCGCTTGCGTGTATCGTTTGTTGGCGAGCAGCAGGACGAGCGAGTCGCACGAGTGTTGCGAGCGCGAGATCGGCGAGTCGTCGATGTGAAGACGTGAGATGGATGACGTGGCGGACGGTGTGTCGTCGGAGGCGCACATCAGCAGCTCGCGATGATGTTCGAGTATGGCGGGCGACAGCGAGTACGTCTGAAAAAGTGTCTTCTAAACGTGGGTCAATTACCGTAACCCGATGGCACCCGGAAGACGTGAGAGAGAAAGGGTCACCCGCAAAGGAAGAGCGAAGAAGAGCGTCGCCAATTATCAGATCATCCTGCAGAGGGTCGCGCCCGTCGACCTGTCACCCCCAACAACCACACACCGTCGTCGCCGTCGTCGTCAAAACGATGAGGAAGACGTGGAAGCTGCACCGCTCATCCCTAATTGCTGTCGCGCGGCGGCCTGGCAGGCGCCCCCGTAAGTCGACAATGTTGACGGATTAGGCGACGGCGAGAGCGCGTCTCTTGAAGTCACCTGTCCCACCGGATTCAGAAGACGTCAGGGACCTGACGTCTTCTGAATTGTCGAAAGAAGGAGAAGAAGGCACGAGAACACGAGAACGTCTTCTTCTCCTTCTTGTCCATCGCCTCCTCCTTCTTCCGTCGGTCGCCATCACTCATCTAAATCGAAACTGGCAGAAAAACGGCGGCGAGATCAGTATCTGTGTCTCTGTCTCACTAATTTGGCGCACAACTACCGTAACCCAATTTGTTGGAAACGGGGGGGCCATTCTTTGGCCTTTAGAGACAGCTTCTTCTCCGTGTTTCTACATTATTTTCACAGCTGTTGCGAGCGAGCGCGCGCTTCGAATTGTATCCATGTGTGTGTCTATTGACATGTGAAAGCTGCTACCAAAAAGCCCCCCACACTACCGTAGTCTCGTGCTCGTGGGGTGAATGTGTGTGTCAATTTTCATGCCTACAGCATACAAATTGAGCCGCGCCGAGACACCCTAACAACTTCTTTTCTTCTTCTTCCTGCTGCTGCTTCTGGCGAGATCCCATCAATCATCCGAGGCATGACAAGCGTCGGCTGAAAGCATGTACACAAAGCGAGAGCGGCGTGAGGGATACGCACACACACACACAATTATCGTGGCTACCGTAATCCCCCCATACGAAGAGCATCAACTTCCGGATGATTCGCAAGAGTTAATCGAGCATATGACTGCTCCTAATCTCAACACATTGCGAGCGCGCGCGCATCGCCTCATTGCCCAAACTCAATGGCTTTTTTCTTCCTCTCCTCCTCCTTCTGCTCGTTCGTACTGCTGATTCAGAAGGAGAAGGAGCGGCCGTCGGGATTACTGTACCTGAGAGCCGGTCGAGTTCTTCACGGCGTCCGACATGTCTTTGAGCGCGTCGCTCATGAGCATCACTTGGAACACGAGCTTGTTGAGCAGCTTGCCGACGTCCATCTCCGACGTCAGACTGAACGAGGACGTCGAGCCGCCGAGCGCCGACAGTTTGTAGGCCGAGCGCAACGAGTTGACGGCCTGAAACAAGGGGGCTTGTTTGAGCCTAAGGGGGAGCGGTATCTAGACATGCGATCAGTGTACAAAAGAAAAAACTGGGGGAGAGACGATGCGATTCTAATCGGAGAGGCATCAAGAATTAGGAGGAGGGGACACACAAATCAAACTGTTGGTTTTGCAGACACGCGCACCTTCTGACACTGATCGCGGCGCTCGTCGAACGTCTCCCAGTGCTCTTTCAGCTCGTTCAACGAGATTTTCAGACGCTGACAGAGTGGAGAGTTGCGGAGCTGAAAGAAAAAACATGTCATTGTCTGAAAAGGGGTTCCAGGGAGCCTTACAAATTGTTCAGTGACGAACAGGAATGGGATGTCGACGACGTTGCACAGAACCTGAAAGAAGCCGTTTCAAAGCGACGGATCGTCGACGCCTACATCAGAAGCCATTCCGAAGCTGCGCGAGAGCGCGCGATTCGTGAGAATGTGCGTGGCGTCGCGGAGCAACGCGCACACTTTCCCGCACGACGCCTTGTAGAGCTGTGTGGAGAGGAGCGTGCCGTAGGCGAGAATGTTGCAGTCGGACGACTCGTTGATCTCGTTGACGGTGATGCGGAACTCGCGCTCCACTTTGTAGTCGACGTGATGCGAGCACTGGATGCGCAGACTCCGCGTCCGATTCGGGTAGTACTCGGAGGCGAGCATCGACGCGTTGCTGTAGGCGCACACCGAGGAGCCGTCGACGGAGGTGTTCTCCTCTTCCAGATGACGGTGCTCGCTGAAAAGAGAGAGAAAGGAAGTGAGGTCTCACTGGACTTCAGGACGTACGTCATCTGCGAAGACATGGAGACGATGTTGTTGGTGAGTCTGCTTCTGAGGTCGTCCTCCGACGCGGCGACACTCCTGCTCTCGCGGGCGAACGCCTCGATGTCCTGCCGCATGCGCATCTCCACCTCTTCTCGGTCGATCAGATCGTCGTCGCCCATTTCCGACTGACACGGCGTCCGCTCCTCTTCGTCGTCGTCCTCCTCCAACTCCTCTTCCTCCTCCTCCTCGTCGTTCCTGCCCATCCGTCGCTGCTCGTCTCGCTCCGAGTGCTGATCCTCGTGCGATTCGGACTCTTCGTCCTCTTCGGGCTCTTCTTCCTCCTCCTCCTCTTCTTCTTCTTTTCCGCTCGTCGACACATTCTTCTCCGACGTGCCGTCCTCTTTCTCTCGCGTCGGACGCATCGTCGACAGCCATCCGAAGCAGCTGTCGGCCGTCTCGGAGACGCTGTCGTGCTCCGCTTCAAGGAAGTCGAACTCTTTGAAGACGCGCGGGAAGGAGTCGGTGATGCCCGATTGCGAAGGATCCGGCAGCGACATCGTGGAGGCCACCTCCTGCGAAGAGGCGCATATCCTTTCCGTGGAAGACGTGTTGCTGCCGAGGTCGGATCTCGAGAAGACAAGCGACACCGACGACGGCAACCCGATTCGGAGTCCCGAGGCTGATAGAATGCCGACGAGCTTGTCCCTGACTCTCATGTGAGCCGGCGGAATCCTCTTCAGACTCGTCGATGCCACGTCGACAGCTGACTTCTCCGGCGGTGGAGCTTGCTGCTTCCGGAGCAACTTCGGACTACTGCCCGACGTCACCGAGTCATCTGAGGCGGGTTTGATGACGGTTATCGGGACGGAGACGGTGCCCGCCGAGGCGGAGAGTCCGGCGACGTCGAGAAGGAACTCGATGCTCTGATTCGGATTCTCGGTGCGCCACTTCTCGACGATCGTCTTGTAGATGCGAGAGGCGTCCTGCCAGAGGGAGCCTTGCAAGAACCGAGAAACACTTCGAATCACCTGAAAACGTCCGTTGAATCGCGCGTTTTCCACGTGGCTTCTTCTCCACAAAAGGCCGTCACCTTCGAACGGACGGCTTCAGATTTCATCTCTTCCTCTCATAAAGCCACCTGTTTCCTTATTCGCTTCTGTTAATGACCGGATCAAAAAAGAGGCCGGCGAGGGGAAGAGAGAGAGAGCGCGGGGGGATGTCAATCAAATTCGCATAAAAATCCCGAGCGGTATCTCTAGAAAAACGCAGAAAAGGAGGGAACAATAGAGGGTACTGTCTCTCTCTCGCGACGATAAATTTTTAGAGCCACCCCCCTTCCCCCGTCGTCCCATGGTCGGATTGCGCAAATTAACGATTGCGGTGGTGGCATTCTCGGAAGCCAGGGACTCTTCTAAAAACAAGACGACGACGACGAAGAAGATGTTATAAGATAACGATCAGAGCAAGTTTTGGAGGAAGGGCGCGCAATTAGGTAGAAGAACAACGGAACGACGGGAAGGTTAATTGTTGCGTCGTAGAACGCGGAGAGAGGAAGAGGAAGAACATCGCCGAGGAGGGCCAACAAGAGTAGATCCTTATCCCGTCGCCTCAGTTTGACAAGCGTGCGTGTTGCGTAAAGTGACAGCGGATGGATGCAACCAGGAGAAGAACGGACCGGAAAAACGAACAGACCACAAGTTATTCCAGGGATTAGCCGACCACGGATTTATTACCCCGAAACTGAATAGAGGGCGATTGAGTCGAGTTGGAAAGTTTCAGAGTCCAAATCTCGAGAACTAGAAGAGATTGGAAAAAGTAGTCAACTAGCAAAGTGTTCTTTGATTTGTTGGCTACATTTCGATAGTTGACAACTTTCTCCTATCTCTTCTAGTTTTCAAGATGTGAGTGCTGAAAGCTTTAGAGACCAGCCATTTGGACGGCCATACAGTAGCGGCCACTGAAATACCAACATCTCATTTTTCGACCGTAACAGTTTCAGCACTTATATCTTGAGAACTAGAAGAGATGGACAAAACTTGTCAACTGTTGAAATGTAGCTGACAATGTAGGGAACATTTGGTTAGTTGACAACTTCTTCATATGGCACCTAGTTTTCAAGATATGGCCAGTGAAAAGGTTACTACAGTCAAACTCCAAATGTTGATACTTCAGTGGCAGTTACTGTAAATCGAACGTGTGCCATATTTTCAGACTGTGCTCAAACCCCATGGGTGCTTCTCAGTTTCAGTGGGACGACTCGCCAAGACAAATGGCTCTCTGTCAAATTCAAATCGCACGTCTCCAATTTCATTATTACCCATCCTCCTCCGCCGTCGCTCTTTCTTTCTCTTATGGATTTTTATGGGTGTTCACACATGTTCACAGCTGATATGCTTCGCTTTCGCCGCGAAGGCGACCCCAATTATTCACCTCTTCCCTCTCTTCAAGGTGCCAATCGGTCATCAAAGAGAAGGAGGAGACACACACCGATTAACAGACATCGGACCGTTTTTGAAATTCGAGATGAATGGGGGAGAAGGTGGCAACAGATGGAGTTCGGAAAATGAGGAAAGAAGCGAAAGGCAGGGGGGGGGGGGATCTACAGTAATCCAAATGTTTCAGATTTGGCCATTCGCTTCGAGACCCGCCCGTTGCAAACTACAGTAATCCCGTCTCGACCCACCTGTGCATTGATCAGAAGCGGCGAGACGCAGTGATGGTTGTGCTGGATGAGCAGGAAGAGCATCTGCAGCACACTCGGACACTGCGTCGGCACTCCGCGCTCGAGCATTTCGGACAGCAACGTCATGAGCGTCTCGATGTTCAGCGCGATGCAACCGTCGCAAATGTACTGCAGAACGCACTTTGTGAACTGCTGCACGTCCTTTGTGAACGTTCGCTGCGAGTACTGCCGCATTATGGTCGACAGATGCACGAACGGATGGTCCGCCGGCGCTGCCGACTGCGTCTTAATCGTCTCGTCGCAGAACTAGAATTACACATTGAGAGAGTGTGGGATGAAGGCTTCTTACAGCAGCGATCGCGTTGGCGACGTCGATGGCGAGCTCGTTGGGCACGTCAAAGTTGGTGGTGAGGTAGGGAAGCGTGTGGCAGACGAAGATGGCGATGCCGTTCGCGCCGCCGACGATCTCCTCGGACATCACGTCGCTGAGAGCGATCATCGCCTCGATCGACGCTTCGTAGGCCGGCACAACGATGGCTCCTGAAACAGATCTCCTTTTCTTCTTTCTCACTCCTCAATTCTTCAATTTCACGACAAGTGCTCGTTAATGGGAAACGGTCTCCTCTCCTCTCCGCTGTCCTTCCTTCCCTCCGTCTTTATCGCCGCGATTCGATCGCCAAACCGTTCGTGTGGCGTGGCGCGACAACGAAAGTTCGCACCGAGATGACCACCGTGGAGGGAAGGGACAGACGCGTCAACCATTCGGAGGACACTATCGGACAGTTCGATCTCTTTCTCCCCCCACTCTCTGTGGCTTCTCTTTGATTTGTGAAGCGATGCGAGCGGACAGGTGACAGGAAAAAGAGTTACTGTAGGGACTAGGACTAACAAACGGAGACACGAACGCCGTGTTTTTCCCGGGGGATCCGACTCCTCACCTCTCGTGATTAGGGCGACGATTCCGTTGAAGTTCTTCCACTCGAGCTGTCCGACCATCTTGTCGAACTTGGCGAGACACTGCATCTTCTGCGCCGTCGGCACGTCGAGCACCTTGATGAGCAAGTGCAGCGCGAGCAGAAACTCGTTCTCGAGCCCGCTCTCCATCATGCTCACTGCGATCGCGAGGATCTGCATGCGCGACATCGTCTCCTCGTTCACATCGTTCTCGCTCTGCAGCTGCTCGGCACTCTTGCTCCGCACGAGCGCTTCGGGCGATTTGGCGGTCCACGACTCCTGATCGGACACGAGAAGCGAGAGACGTGCGTCTAAAAAGTCTTCGCGGAAGGGGTGAGTAAAAGGGTTACGGTGAGAAAGAGAGCTCACTCTTCTTGTCCGACTGTTGCACGCGGGAGCAGATGACTGATTGGCGGACCAGAGCCGGCGTGTACGAGGTGGATCTCATGTGGGTCGGCGAGATCGCCTGCCGCATCTCGATCGTTTCCACGATTGTCTGTAAAGTCTTCCGGGAAGGCTGTTAGAAGTCGCAATTCAGAAGGCACTTACCGGGGAAATGAAGGGCGAGCAGTCGGTGAGGCACGTCATCAGATCCGTCACGTAGGCCTGCGTCTCGTCGTGCTGCTCACCGGCGGTCTCGACGAGCCGCGACATCAGCGACGGAATCCAGGGGCCCGGCGGTTGTCCGAGCGCCGAGACGATCTGGAAGCAGCGGCCGGCGACGTGGCGGTTAGACGTGGAGAGCGCCTGCTTCATGGCGAGCTGCGTCCAGATGACTTCGAGCATCGGCATTCGAGTGATCAGCAACTTCACAATGTTCTGGACGGTGCACGAGAGCTGCTCGGTCGAGGGGACTCGCCACAAGCGAGCGTTCGCGTCCTCGTTCGCCCACAGCGGCGAGTCCATGTTCTCGGACATGCAGAAGACGACCGCCGAGAGGAGGTCCGATGTGGAGGAGAAGAGCGACGGCGGCGCGAAGATCATCTTGCGGTACTCGTCGGCGGTGGCTCTCGCAAACGATGGCGACTCGCCGCGGCACACACCCACTGCGATGTCGCCGACGATCTCCGACGTTTCTGTGCCGTAGATCATCTCGTTCTTCAGCAGAATCGCCGACACCATCGCCAAGTAGCACTTGTCCATGTAGAGCATCAGAACATTGATGATGACTTGTCGAGCGTGACGGCAGAGCGTCGGACGAAGCGAGTCGAGACGGAGAATCGAGAAGTGAAGAAGAAGGGCGAGCGAGTCGGACCAGTCGACGTTGGAGCGAGTCCGGATGATGTCGCAGATCATCAGAAGACCCACTTCGCACTTGTTGAAGAACTGCACCGGCTGTGTGACGGGAGGAAGGAACTGTGAGAGCGGCGAGTAATGGCCTCCGTAGGCGGGCATCGGAAGGAGTCGGACGCCGTCTTTCGTCGGCTCTTCCTTCTCGAGAGAGTCGCGAGCGGTGGACCGTCGATCTTCGGAAGGCTTGTTCCGTTCGGAGGTCTCGTCTCTCCAGCGATAGTAGGGAGGGATCTCGCTGCGATCCAGAGTGATCCTCGAGTTGTCATGGACAGTCGAGAGCCACTCGAGAAGGATCGATGAGATGCGAGTGCCGACGACTTGCGAGATCAGAACGCAGATCCTCTTGGTGAACGGAAGAAGGCTCTCCTGCGAGAGGAGCGTCGTCGTGTAGAAGAAGTTGAGAATGGCAGGCAGATTGGCCGGGAACGAGATGGCCAACGTCTTCCACACCTCCGCGAGCTCCTTTTCGTAGTCGGTGGACAGAGTGACCGTCAGATAGAGCAGATTGTTGAGCACCAGCTGGGTGGCCTCCTCGGATCCCCATCCACGTGGCCCTTCTGTCGACTCCTCGACGACGTTCTGATCGACGAGCTCGAGATTCGCGATCCACGGTTGGAGCAGGGCAAGCAATTGCGCTTTGTTCGAGCAATTCGACATCTCGAGCCGATAGGAGACCTCGCTGAAGATCGTGACCGTCAGATGCGGGTAGGCGTTGGCGAGACGGGTGCACACGTCGTGCTGCTCGATCGGGAGACAGTGGCCGCCGGTGTAGCATGGCTGGAAAAAGAGAATTTTACAAGGAGGCGCTGACAGAAGTGGCGTTACCGGAATGACGTCAGTCTGATTCCTCATCTGGACGATCGGAGCGACTTGTTGCGCCGGCGACGTCGCGTGAAGATTCGACGTCTCCAGGAACTGCTTCCTCAGAATCTCGATCATGTGGAGGGCGCAATCGGTGACCGAGTTCACGGCGAGCATCGATTGGCACAGAACGAACAGGGAGACGAACTCGCACGGAAAGTCCCTTCTCGAGAACACGCGCACCAGGGCTCGGAAGCATCGGCACGCGACTTGCGATGGTTGCGAGTAGCACTGCATCATGAGCCAGTCGAGCAACACGCCCGACTCGTTGAGCTCGAGCATCCACGCGAGCATCTCCTCCACCTCCGCCTGCATCGTCGGATTCGTCGACACGATGAGCTTCTCGAGCACGCCGTACAGATAGCCGTCCTCCGATATCGTCTTCGGCGCGTCGAAGATCGGCCCGCAACACAGGATGCGGCTCATCGCGAGCAACGACTTCTGCTCGACATACGAGCCGACGTCGCGATCGCGGATCTTCCGATCGGCGGCGATGGCCCTGGAACTCCAGGAGAGAAGGAGATGGAAGAGGTTGTGACGGAGCGGTTCAGAGAAGAGCGCTGAAAACAAAGAAGATAAGACCAGGCTATCAAGGCCGGACTCGCTCAAGGACAAAGCGCCTTCGACACATTCAAATTTGTTGTTTCAAATTTCCCCTATGTTTACATATTATCCGCTCTCTCTCTCTCTTCTGCGTCCTCTGAAGAGAAGCGAGGTTGCCTGCATCAGTTGCTGTCTGTCGATCCCTAAGTGAGTCGTTTTCAAATTCTCTCTCCCTTGGATTTCTCCGGTTTTCCACATTTTCTCTATATTTCAGACGATGTCCCTATCGGAGATCATTGAGCGCGTCGCAGCGGATCTGAAGGAACACTTCAAAGTGGCCGAGTGTCTCGAGTTGCTCGAAAAGCACTGCGACCGCATTCCCGGCTACGAGATCCGTCAACTGAAGCTGGTGGATCTTGTGAAGCGATACATAATGGATCCGGAAGTGAAGCACGACGCGAGACGAGTGCTCGCCGCTCTGCGACACAAAATTGGAGAGGGCAAAGTGCCGAAGATGATGAAGGAACAGGCGCCTTCAAGCGGATCCATGGAGATTCGCTCGATACCGCCGACGGCTCCGCAGAAGATGGATCCGATGCAGTGGCAAACGAAGAAGACGTCGGAGAAGAACGACGACTACCAGCAGACTACTGCTACCCGTCGCGTGACAGCTCCAAGACGTGTCCTGCCACCCGACAATGCGAAGGAGCTCAGCAACATGGAGAAGATCAAGGAAGCGAGAAGACTCCGCATCGCAGAGGCGCAGCGACTCAAGACGTCCGGAGGAGAGCCAGCGGAGCCGGAGGAGCCGATGAAGAAGAAGCAGAAGAAGGCGTCGGGCGGAAGACATTTCTTCTAGATCCTAGTGTGTTCCTATTTTGTTCTTATCTCGCTTTCCATTGTCATAATGCAGTCTTGAGAGATAATAAACCAGGATCCCGCTCCATTTCGGTTCTGAATACTTCCCCCCCCCCCCCCCCCCCCCCCCCCGAAACTTACAGTGTCTTGAGAGATGAGGAGTCGAGTCGACGATCAACTGGATGAGTTTCGCGAAATGGAGTCTCAACTTGGTCACCACAGTCACATCTCGATCCTGCAAAACGCGCTTCTCAGGCCCCCGATTTGCCAGATTCTGATCGATTCTCACGTGGTCGCTCTCGAGATTGACGCGCATCGATTCGATAAAGTCGATGACGTGCGGGTGAAGAGTGTATTCAGAAGTGCCCGAGTGGTTGACGAGCAGAAGGCCGCGGAAGATGGCCACCTCGATGACTCGGATGATCTGAAGACGTAGCAGGTCCTTTCGTTTCCGTCGTCGCAGATTCGTCTCCGTCTTCTTCTCGGTGGCCTCGCGCAGGATGCCGTTGGATTTGAGCTCGTCGAGCAGCATGTCGAACGCCATCGGATTGATCGAGCCGACGCCGAGCACGACGCTGTCGCGGATGTCGGTCATGTTCTCCCATCGGAGGATCATGCACACCTTCGAGATGAGCTGCGAGAGCGAGTTCGGCACCGGCGTGCGCGACGATCGCAGCGACGCGGACACGGATCGGAAGACGTCGGAGGGGCCGCCGTCCATCGAATTCGTCGGACTGAAGCTGCGTTGCGAGAGGTTGTAGGGGGCGGGCGCGAGGGCGCAGCACATTATCAGATACTTCTGCCATAGCGCAAGACAAGCCTCCTGACCGAGCTGCTCTCCGAGGACAGAAGACGTCCCCTTGCTCTTCGAGCCGCGGAGCAACGAGGAGCGGCTCTCGTTCTGCGGGTTGTTCGGGTCCACGTATCCGGAGACGGCGTTGAGTCTCGCGAAGAGAATCGGCCACGCGGCGGCGACGGCACTCGGACACCTCGTCAACAGATGTTTCATCTCCGCGTAGCCGGAGAGAGCGCATCCCCACGGATCCCACTGGAAGTACTCGTTGCCTCTGTCGCTGTTCACCAGCGTGTTGTCCGTCTCGATCGTCGAGATCTTCTCGCACACCGACGCGAAATCGAGTTGCCACGACATGCGCTCGCGGAGAGGCACGTGCTCGATGTACTTCTTGACGACGTACGGCGTCGCCCAGTCGAGCACGTCGATGACCGGTGATTCGGTTGTCTCGAAGGCGAGCAGTTCGTAGATCAGCTTGATCTCGTTGAGGATCTTGCACGCGAGACTCCGCGGCGACAGGCGCGTCTGACAAAGGTAGACGAGCGCGAGACCCTCGATGGATTGCAGTACTGAGAGCGTCGAGTTGGTGCCGATCGGGATGGAAGTGGCGGTGGAAGGAGCGCCCTGCGAGTGCGTCGGCGTGGAAGAAGACGTCGTGACGGCGGTCGGGATCGAATGAAGCGACGAGGATTCGGGCAGCGAGCACAACGAAGGTGTCGCCTGATGCGGAGACGACGAGGAGCCGGAGAGGATCGAGGAGGCAGAGGTGATGGTGTTCGGGAAGCTCGTATGATGCACCGACTGTGGGGGACTCGTCGGGAGTACGGTAGCCGGCGGCGGTCCCTCCTTCTGCTTCTTCTCCGTCTGAATCGCCAGCTTCCACGTCGCCAGCATTTGATTGAGAAGACGCAGCGAGTCGTCGAGCACCATCGGGTAGAAGTCGGAGATTTGCGACTGGATCAGCGAGATGTTGCCGATGAACACTTGCTCGCGCCAATCGGGAAATTCGCCGATGATCAGCTGAAGTGCGAGGCCCGCCATGTTGCGCAGTTCGTCGTCGAGATGGACTGTTATGCGTGTGACGAGATCGATGAGTTCCTGGAATGAAGGAGTACATCATGGAGAACTCATCGGAAGATGTTCACCACGTGGCTCATCGGCTCCGGAATCAGCCGCGGAATGGCGGCGATGCACGTCTTGAAGAGGTCCAGCTTCGGTTTCGCATCGCCGCTGATCAGCTCGTCGGGATCTTTGCCGCGACTCTGAATCGCCGGCATCATGAGCGGTTTTCCGATTTGAGTGTCGAGCAGACGGAGAATCGAGTCGAACGCCTTCTTACACTGCGGATAGAACGGATCGAT
The DNA here is from genome assembly GCA_963570955.1 of Caenorhabditis afra. Classification (NCBI taxonomy): domain Eukaryota; kingdom Metazoa; phylum Nematoda; class Chromadorea; order Rhabditida; family Rhabditidae; genus Caenorhabditis; species Caenorhabditis afra. The sequence continues at coordinate 6,325,793 of OY751534.1, forward strand.
TCCGATGGATCTGGAAGCGAGACAGTGTGCTACAACGGGAGACGCAGGAGAAAAAAAGAGGAAGAGAACTACAGTAACCCGTCGGAAGGATCAAAAATCAAAGGATATGTTTTCACCCCAAAAAAATATTCAGAACTGCGTTTGTTTACAGTGGCGAAAAAGAAAGAAGTGTGTCTCATGACTCATTCTCATCGACCACTTGACCTTTTTCACTGGGAAATCTGCAAAATCAGCATCTGCCGATCAGCTGCCGCCTCGCAGACGATCCGATCGGAGCCAAAAAGAGGAAGAGGCGTGGAAAATAGTGATAAAAAGAGGAAAGACACGGCTCGAATATGCAAATTTTGATCGATTTTACGACCCGGAGAGGGCGTGTTTGATGTGTTTTTCAAGACATTCCGAATGCATTTTGATTGTCTGTTATAGCTGTTTGTTTTCCAATTTCAAGCCCCAGAAACACAGATGCTCACTTTGAGATCTCGCTGGTCAGCGGCCGTTGAATGTACTGCTTCCGTTTGGTTCTGTGGACGGTGCCGCTGGCTGAGGGACCCATCGACTTGGGCATCGCCGGCGGATCGTCCTTCTGCTGCAGACCGTCGGCGATCACCATCAGCGCCCGAATTCCGACGTTCATGCGCTCCGCGTACAGCGATCGCTGCGTGCGGTTGTTGACGCACAACAGGTCGAAGATGATCTCTTTGAATGCGAAATCGAGCTTTTGTTGCGAGATGAAGTGGATGATTTTGACGAAAATGTTGAGCGGAGCGTCGCGAGGAACTGCAACACGGGCGGTTGTTGGTGTCTCTAAGAGCCTATCGGCGTACCAATATATCGGTTTCCCTTCGGAAAAAGGCTGCCGCAGATCGAGTCGAGCCGACTTCTGGTCGCCGCGTTTCCGTCCGCATTGTTGCGGATCATGTAGACCCAGAGGAGTCGGTAGAGACTTTCCAGCGCCACGCGGGCCACCTGCGTGTCCTTGTTCTTCAGATGCGACAGACAGACGTTCATGAACTGCACCCAGTTGGCCAGGAAGAAGTGCTTCTGGCTGACACACAGAAGGCACGTTATCAGGGGGAACGCCGCCTGGAATCGAGAATGTGTCAGTTCAAAAAGTATTCTGCGGTTCGCTCTTCACCAGTTTGTGTTGTTTTTTCGACGTCATATCGTTTGTAGTCGTATACAGCTTCTGGACGAGCGATATCAGCGCGGGAATGTTGGTCTCTCGTTTTATTTGCTGAAAAACCGTTTCCATTCCGACCGAATCCAACCGACGTCATCTGAAAACCGCCCGAAGACGTACCGCTGCGACGGGCAGGAGAATCTCGACGAGAAGGCCCATGACGGCGTGCTTCACATCTTTGTCCTTGACGTCGAGCAGAAGCGAGGCGAGGTCGTCGAGGAACTTGAGGCCCGCCTCGAAGTCCTCGACGAGACTCGTCTTGATGCGCAGGAACTTCATCGACATGATCAGGGCGACGATCTGCTGGGCGGCCGTCTGGGAGACGTCCTTCTTCAGCTCCACGATGTGCGTCATGAAGATTCTGAATAGATCGTTGGAAAACGAGCCTTCAGAAGATTTATGTGTGTTTCACCTGTGAATGTGGGGGAAGTAGGTGTTGGAGAGGACTCCGAGGACTTCTCCATAAGTCTCAGCGACCACTAAATGGTTGGTTTTATTGATTCCGACGCTCGAAGGTTCGCGATATTGCACGTTTTTGAAGCAGATCTCGAGCACTTTGCGGATCAGAAAGTCGCACTGCGGAAGATGGAACTCCACTTGCGGCAGTATCTCGATGAGCACCAGACAGAAGAGGTAGTTCACGGCGAGCAGCTTCTTCGCGAGCTTCAGCCGCTGCTCCGGAGTGACGGTGGAGGAGAGCATCGAGAGGCTCAGCTGCTCTTCGTACTTCTCGTACCACTCGACGATGATCTTGAGCACGCCGGGCAGTGAGATCTCGGAGAGCGCCGCCAGTGTGTGACAGAGATTGTCGAAATACGAGTCGCCGCCCCGTTGCAACGTTTTGTTCAGCATTTTCTCGAGCGGCTCCTCCTCGGTCACCGTGTGCAGCTTCCGTTCGATCGTCGCGAACAGGTCCATCAGAGTGGCCTGGCCGACGAACGGACCGCTCGATTGGGTGAGGTCCAGCGGTCCGAGGGCCACCATTCGGGTGCCACCCCATGGTAGCTCGCACGTCGTTATTCTGCAGTCAAATGACCGTTTGGGCGATGGAAATCCGCGAGAAACTGACTTATCTGCATTTGAACGGACCGTTAGCGTGCCTGGATCACTTTTTCGACGACCTATTCGAGTTTTTTTCGGCTGTGAGCTCATATATTCTGCAAAACCTGAGCATTTCCAAAGTTCGGAGTGGAAAGAGCACTGAAAATGAGCCTGAAAACTCGGAAAAAGTGCAATAATTGCTCGGCGCTCTAGTTTTCGAGCCTGCAAATGTTCGGCCAGCAGGCTCGGCCGCGAAGTCGGAAATCGATTTTGGCACGGAAAACCGGAAATTTTATTCTGGAGGGGGGAGGACGAGGACGCAGTGAAAATGTGCAGAAGGATTGTGGATAAGTAAAAATCTAAAAATCAGAGCAAAAATAGACCTGGCTTGGGTTAAACGAACACCAAAACGCTGTTTTTGGATTTTTCTTTTTGAACGGTTTAAGAGAAATCTGCAAAAATTTTTCAAATCTGATCCCGGAAACTTTGAAAAGGAGGAAAATAAGTTATATACGATTTAGGCGGGGATTGGGCCAAAATAAAAAATTGTTCTCTCGGATATTTCTCTCCGCTCCTCGATATTCCATCGTTGCACCTTCTCTCTCGCTTCGCTCTGCCACGTCATCGTGAAGGATTTACACCGATCGGTCGCTCGAGAGAATTTCAGAAGCGCCGTGGCCATGACGTCGTCATCGATTTGGACAACGACTTGTCCGGATTGTGTCACGCCTTCGTGACAATCAAATGGTCAACGACGGCCGAGACCATGATTTTCTCTTTTTCCCCCATTTCTCTCTGTTCCTCGATGATGTTCCGATTCTTGTTGCCCTCTCCCACTTTATCGCTTCTTATTGACTCGTTTTCACCTGATAACCCATGAAAACGAATATTTTCTTTTATCACTTTCTGTTTGTTTGTTCGAGCAAAAAAAAGACGGAAAACCAATAAAAACGGGGGGAATACTCGCGTTCTGTGTTTGACCTAGCGATAAGAGAGCTCTCCGAGCTCAGAAGAAGCGTCTCCAGTGCTCCGGGCTCGTTCTTTCCACACGTGTTTCCCATTACCCTTCCCCTTCCGAATACATTGCGGTTTTGTGTCCTCTGTCTTCTCCTCTGACCCCTTCGAGCGCGCGCGCGCGCGGGCGCTTCGCTTGTTTGTGTTGTTTCAATTCGAAAAAGTGAAAGCGAGAGAGTGTGTGAAACGGGGAGACGCGAGAACGAAACAGGCTCCGCCCACTTGGCGCGCGCGCGCGCCCTTCGAAGCGATCGGGTAAACAAGAGAAACAAGGCAAAATTCGACGCCTCTTTTCTCGGTGAAAAAGTTTGTCTTTTGAACGAAAATTTTCTCGAGCGACCGAAAAAGTATAGAAAATGTACTGCGGGAAACGGTATTTAACAAGGTCACACAACACCCGTACTGAATTTTGAGTGAGTGCGTCCCAGTGTGTGCCCTCGACGCGTTATTCGACGATTATTCGAATATTTTGTTCGAACAGTGGTCGATCAAATATTCGTCTTCGAATAATTCGATCGAATATTATTCGAAGAAATATTCGTCTTCGAATATTCGATCGAAAAATTGGTCGACTGGACGATCAGTCGACCAGTCGACCAACGAACTGTTCGACCATGGTCGAACAGTCGAACGAGCTTCGAACAAATTGGTCGATCATGATCGAATGGTCGACCATGATCGACTATGGTCGATCGAACAGTCGATCCATGGTCGACCAGAGTCGACTGACTTATTTTTTTTACTGTTGCAAATACGCGAACTACAGCTATTTACTTCTTGAGATCTTAGGCCGCAGATGCATCTTAAAAAGCCGAAAAACTTTGCCTTACCCCCTCTAACTAGTAAATGCGGCCCCTTTTTTATTTCTAAAAACTTGTTTCGAAAAGTGTTTCGTTTTTTTTTCTCAAACCGCAGCGTAAATTTTGAACCTGTATTTATGTTACTAGCTTTATTTTTTGCGCTTTTTCACATGGTATATTCAGCTCAACAGTGTGTTGTCAATAATTTTTCAAAAAAATGTTTCGGGCCTTCTACCGGCTTGAAGACGGGACTGGAAAAAATGGGCCATGTGCGGGAGAGAGACAACTTTTAACGCTCTAAAACTTTGTTGTTGACACCTAAACCGTATCGTCAACGGTTGATTTTTTATCATGACCTTAAAGTTTGTTAGCTTTCATATTTGCCCTTAGATATGTAGTATCGTAGAGCCACCGAGGTGGGTAGTTTCCCTGCTGTTTCCGACAGAAAAAAATCGTATAAACATTTGTTCTTTACGGCCCGTTGTTATGCGATAATTTCGGCGCGTGTAACATTGCTCAATTTCATGCTCATTCAAACTTTTCTGCAATTTTACGTCGCGGTGTTTGCAGAAAATTCGTCGACCATTGGTCGAACAACTGTTCGAATATTTTGGTCGAACAGCTTTCTTGGTCGACCAAATGTTCGAATAATTGGTCGACCAAGAAAGCTGTTCGACCAAAATATTCGAACAGTTGTTCGACCAATGGTCGACCAAGACTATTGTTCGACCAAATTATTCGAACAGTTGATCGACCAAAAAAAAAGTTCGAATAGTTGATCGAACAAAGTGGCGACTGCTCGAACAATTTATTCGAATAATCGTCGACTAACACGTCGAGGGCACACACTGGTGCGTCCGTTTGAATCCATAATAATGGTATTTGCATTTCCACGAGAGTTTCCCATATTCAATTGGAAATGTCATGTCGTTCCGAACGGTTCGCATTCGATTCGATTGCAAAAAGAACTAGTAGTCTTTTGTATCGGCCACCTGTCACTTGTGGATCATTTCGCCCCGCGTTCTCCCTCGATTCCCCACGAATTCAGGCCATCTGGCGCCAGCTAAACAGCCTGAGAACTCGGTCTTTTCCGTCTCCGATTTCCAATTTCGCTCGCTCTTCAAAAGCGAGAGAGGATTGATGATGATGATGGTGTTGTTGTTGTTTTTCGGTCTCCGATTTCCCTCAGCTGCGCCACAAAAGTATCGTTTCGTGTGCCTGGCACCGTTGTTTTTCTCTGCGTCTCTCTCTCTCTCTCTCTCTCTCCTTTTCAAATCGTACAGCATCGGGCGAGAGGAGAGGCAATGATTCATGCGATATATAATGTTTTTTTTTTCGGCGGGTGAGAGATACAGTAGAAGCGCTGTGACTCACAGAATGCGTCGGAAATGAGAAAGAAGACAAGAGAACGAGGCCACGCCCCCTTTCTTCTTCTTCTACTTCTCGAAGACCAAACATCTGGGACAGACCACTGTCAGCGACGCGCGACCGCAACGCATTGCTCATTCCTTTTTTCTATCACTCCGTATCAGAGCTCGCATGCGTTTGAGTCGCCGCGCCACGAAATTTGCGAACGCCCGCGCTGTTTGAATTTTGAATTTTGAAATTTCAAATTGTTGTTTACGCTTTGAAGATTGAAAATAGTCAGCTCTTGTTTTTTTTCGAGAACTTTCTATTCGAAACGTTCGGAGAGCATCTATAATTCCGTTTAATGCCTTCCTGGGGGGGACTCTTTGTCAACACAAGGTCCCCCCCCCTTTTCCCTCGGTTTTTAGCCGACCAGAGACCTCTTTTCCGGCGAAAACAGACTCAAACAACTGTGTTTACCAGCGGTTTTCAATAGTAAAAACGTCCATATTTTTGTTGCTTTCCAGAGCCATCTAGACCGTTCTCAGGCACCAGAGGCCAGCGCCACTCTGTTCGTTTCGCAACTCGAGAAGATCTCCCGCGCTGGAAATTTCATCACAAGTTGATGCGTTTTTGTTTTGTTTCGGCGCCTGCGTCTCTCTCTCTCGCTCGAGAGATGACTCATACCAGCCGCCCGCCGGAAGCTCCGCCCCTTTTCTTTCCACTTAAATCTTCTCCCCACCCATTCATTCCTCATTTCATTCGCAGCATTCGCTTCTCCCTTCCGACGCGTTTTTCTTTTATCGGCGGCGTCGGAAATGAGCCCATTTGTCATCGCCCTGGGGGTGGGTTCGTTGTCTTGCGGAAGTGGCGCAGTCGGTTAAAGCGACGTCTATCAAGCCTTTTTCTCACTTTGGTTCAATTCCTCACCGTCTTCTTTCCTTTTTCTCACCTTGCTTCTCGAGTTTCTTTCAACTCGACGTCTTCCAGAATGACTTCCCCGTACGCGACGATTGTTGACGCCAAGGACTTCAACGCTCCGCTCTTCGCCGAGAAGATCGACCGCGCGCTTCGCGCCGGCGACAAGGACGGCGTCGTCAAGGTGCTCACCTCGATCTCGAACGCGCAGCGTCAGCTGCTCCGCGAGCCGTACAAGCTCAAGTACGGCAAGGACATCATCGAGGCGCTCGACAAGAAGTTCTCCGGCGATCTCGAGAAGACGATCTTCGCGCTGATGGACACGCCGCTCGACTACGACGTGAAGCAGCTGAAGGCGGCGATGAAGGGGCTCGGCACCGACGAGGCGGTGCTCATCGAGATTCTGTGCTCGCGCACCGTCGACCAGCTGCGCGCGATCCGCGTCACCTACGAGAAGCAGTACGGAAAGGCGCTCGAGGCCGATGTGGCCGGCGACACGTCCGGCGAGTTCCGAGAGCTGCTCGTGAGCCTCGTCACCGGCTCCAAGGACGGCTCGCACGACACCAACGACGCGCAGGCCAAGGACGTGAGTTTCGAGACTTGCAGACCTTCCACGCTCACCTCCGCTTCTTTCAGGACGCCGTTCGCCTGTTCGCCGACGGAAAGGCGAAGCTGTCGAAGAAGGACGGCTCGCACTTCCTCCACATCCTCGCCTCGCAGAACCAGTACCAGCTGCGCAAGGTGTTCGCCTACTTCCAGGAGCTCTCCGGAGCCACCATCGAGAAGTCGATCGAGAAGGAGTTCTCCGGCGACCTCCAGAAGTCGTACCTGACGATCGCCCGCGCCGCTTCGGACAAGCAGAAGTTCTTCGCGCAGCAGCTGTACACCTCGATGAAGGGCCTCGGAACTCGCGACAACGACCTGATCCGTGTGCTCGTCACCCGCTCCGAGGTCGATTTGGAGCTCATCAAGACCGAGTTCGAGGAGCTCTACAAGAAGAGCCTCGCCGACACCGTCAAGGGAGACACCTCGGGCGCCTACCGTGACGCTCTCATCGCCATCATCAACGGAAACCACGCCCAGTAGATGAGCGATGGGGTTCGAGGCTCTCGGAGCAGCTTTACAACACGATTACAATTTGCAAATTTTCCCGTACATTTTCACTATATTTTCTGCATTCCTTATGTAACGTTTCTGATGTTTTCTTAAAATTTTGAGAATTTTAATAAAGAAGAAAAATGTAACAAGGGAAAAACAAGATCAACAGTACAAAAAAGAGAAAATGGGACGCTACTCATCAGCGGAAGTCTTCTTCTTGGTTCGTTTTCGCTTTCCAGAAGCCGTCCGCTCGCCGGTACGCGTCGGTTCCAGTTGCGCTTTCATCAGCTTCTTCTTACACGACAACGGATTCACGCCCTTCTTCTTTCGCTTCTTTTTCATCTCCACAGCACCGATGACGGCTTCCTTTATTTCTTTCAGCTTCTGAATTTCAGCCTCTTCTCGGGCGCAACCGGCTTTAGTCGCCTCTGAGACCTAGAAATCCGAATTTCAGGAAAGTTTTGAAGAAAATAGTCTTACATTATCGAGTAGAACGGTTTTGAACTTGATGTACATGATTGGAGTGCCTACGATGGCTCTCAGCTTTTCAGTTAGCTCGTCGTCCTGCGTGGCAATCAGATATTTCGTCTTTCCGCTCGCTGCTCGCCGAGCCAGGTGCGCCAAACAGTCGGAGGCGGCTTTTGGAGTTTTGTGCGTGCAGTCAGCCACCTCGAATTGTTTCGCAATCACCAGGGCTCCGTAGAGAAGTGGTCCAAACTTCTCGAGCTCTTTAAGAACGCAGTTTGTGGTCATCAGATGCGTTTCTTCGGTGAGATACTTCGGAATCTGCTCGGCAAGGTTGATTTTCTCCTGAAGAGCCGCATTACAGAAAGTGCCGTCGACCAGGACTCGGTATGGAGCGACGAACTTGTAATTGTACTTGTAGAACGTGAGAAGACGGTTTGCGCGCTTCAATCTGCAAAAAATTGATAATTTATTTGTTTTAGAGCGCAAAATACCTTTTAACCTTCATCGTTTATGCTTTTTTAGTATGCTTCGTCACACACTCGATGAGTTTCTTGAATTCCGCGCTGCAATCGCCCTGCTTGATGCGCTCTGCCTGAGTAGAGACGCACGATCCGTATGCTGTTGTTTCCACAGGGCACTTAGCGATGGCTGTAGCGTAGTGGAGTAGTCGTTGACGCTTCTGAGGCATACCCTATACCAAAATAAGATTTCGAAGTTTTTTAATTCGACGGGTGGGAAAAGAACTGGAAGCATGCCATGAATGATGTTGAAATGAGCAACCTCATGACAGATTCGTTACACTGTGACAATTTTTTCAATTTGTCAAAAAACTATTGAGAAACTGGAAAAAACAGAGAAAAAATGGCTGGAAAACTTTATTTCAGAAAGAAAAATAGGTGAAAAGTGCAGAAAAAGCGCGCCGCGGACTTGCAAAAAGGCAACTGCCGCACGCCGGCGCTTTCTTTTCGTGGCGAGACCCACTGCTGCCCGCTCGTCGGGCGGTCTGCGCCTTTACCGTGCAAGTGAGCTAAACCCGTCAAAGTTTTCGTTTTTCCTTATTCTCACTGTTTCAGCATGTCTGTTCTCTGAGATTCCTGTAAATCAAAGCTTTCTTAATGAAAACATCGGCTCTATGGACTGCTTTGTCGCGTTTTGACGTTAATTTTTCCGATTTTAGGTGGATAATTACGGTTTTCTTAAGATCTTCTTTTCAGGGGTACAAATCATGGCTTCGCGTTCGGTCGCCTCTATCAGCCGTTCGGCATCCCGTCTTCTGCAAAGCAACGTTCAGAAGTGCGCTCTCCCGGCCGCTTCCAGTACGTTTTCACAATATTCTTGCTTCAAGATTTCCTAATTCGCCTTTTTTTTGCAGTCCGCCTCAGCTCGACCTCGGTCGACTCCAAGAAGGGAATCCACACCGGAGTTGCCACCCAGCAGGCTGCCGCTGCCACCAAGGTTGGTATCGGCTTCTTGGAAATTCAATTCAAATTTAATTGACGCCATTTTAGGTTTCCGCCAAGGCCACCGCTGCTAACGCCAAGGGACGCATTGTCGCTGTCATCGGAGCCGTCGTCGACGTTCAGTTCGATGAGAACCTTCCGCCAATCCTCAACGGACTCGAGGTTGTTGGACGCTCCCCAAGACTTATCCTTGAGGTCTCCCAGCATCTTGGTTAGTCGCAAATTATGCTTTTCAAATTCTTATGTACTGTTTTTCAGGAGACAACGTTGTCAGATGCATTGCTATGGACGGAACTGAGGGACTTGTCCGTGGACAGCCAGTCGCCGACACCGGAGATCCGATCAAGATCCCAGTCGGACCAGAGACTCTTGGCCGCATCATGAACGTTATTGGAGAGCCAATCGACGAGAGAGGCCCAATCCCATCCAAGAACTTCGCCGCTATCCACGCTGAGGCCCCAGAGTTCGTTGAGATGTCCGTCGAGCAGGAGATTCTTGTGACCGGAATCAAGGTCGTCGACCTTCTCGCCCCGTACGCCAAGGGAGGAAAGATTGGACTTTTCGGAGGAGCCGGAGTCGGAAAGACTGTGCTTATCATGGAGCTGATTAACAACGTCGCCAAGGCTCACGGAGGTTACTCTGTGTTCGCTGGAGTCGGAGAGCGTACCCGTGAAGGAAACGATCTCTACCACGAAATGATTGAGGGAGGAGTTATTGATCTCAAGGTGAGTTTTTACAGCGGAGATAGAACGTGCAAATAACCACCATGTTTTCTAGGGAAACAACTCCAAGGTGTCTCTCGTGTACGGACAGATGAACGAACCCCCAGGTGCCCGTGCCCGTGTGTGCCTCACTGGACTCACCGTTGCCGAGTACTTCCGTGATCAGGAAGGACAGGATGTGCTTCTCTTCATCGACAACATCTTCCGTTTCACTCAGGCCGGATCTGAGGTGTCCGCTCTTCTCGGACGTATCCCATCCGCTGTCGGATACCAACCAACCCTTGCCACTGACATGGGTGGTATGCAAGAGAGAATCACCACCACCAAGAAGGGATCCATCACCTCCGTCCAGGCTATCTACGTGCCGGCTGACGATTTGACTGATCCAGCTCCAGCCACCACCTTCGCTCACTTGGACGCCACCACTGTGTTGTCTCGTGGTATCGCCGAATTGGCTATCTACCCAGCCGTCGACCCGCTCGACTCCACCTCCCGTATCATGGACCCCAACATCGTCGGACAGAACCACTACGATATCGCTCGTGGAGTCCAAAAGATCCTCCAGGACTACAAGTCCCTTCAGGATATCATTGCTATCCTCGGAATGGACGAGTTGTCTGAGGAAGACAAGCTGACTGTCTCTCGTGCCCGCAAGATCCAGCGTTTCCTTTCCCAACCATTCCAAGTCGCTGAGGTGTTCACTGGACATCAAGGAAAGTTCGTTTCGCTCGAGGAGACTATCCGCGGATTCACCATGATTCTCAAGGGTAAGAAATGTTTCCACAAATAAGCCAATTTTTCACATTCTAATTACAGGAGAGCTCGACCACCTTCCGGAAGTTGCCTTCTACATGCAAGGAGGAATCGATGACGTGTTCAAGAAGGCTGAGGAGCTCGCCAAGCAGCACAGCTAAACGACAAACAATTAGTTTTATTTTTGTTATAACCCGGCACTACGTTTTGTCTTCATTTTTTAAAGTTTTGGTAGTGATAAATTTAATGTATAGTTTATTGTATTGTTGCGATAGTGCTGTTTCCTTCAGACCACTATTTGGTGACATTCAATACGTTGTTTTCCATCCCTCTCCCTCTTCTTCGAATTCAATCACCGCCCCGAAAATGCCCTTTTAGGGAACAAAAATAAAGAAAAACTCTCATCTCGCTCATTTGACTTCTAGCATATTTTGGTCAGAAATAAATAGAAAGTCGATGAAAAGAAATGATTGCGTTTTTGCTTTTCAAGAAGGAGAGTCGGGTGTTGTTTCAGAAACGATTCCGAATGAGTAACCGGACGTACGCGGACGATCTGTTCCCGCAAGAGTTGATGGAGACGGGTGAGTCTCGTCGTTGTTCCGCCAGCTCGCCAAATTCTGTGGATGCGGCGAACTCGAGAATCCAAGTCGGATGGGCTGCGAATCGATTCGAGCAGACAGAGAACATGGATCGTCAGGTGGCTCCGTACTGTACGAAACTCGGCGAATCGAAATACAGTTTCGTCGTTTATCCCGTCGGCGGAGTGAAACGCGCGTTCTGGGAGAGATCCAAAGGGTATTCTGATGTCCAGAAGATCGGGGTATTCTAACGGAAAAACAGCATTTACAGAGGCACCGAGCATCCGCCGGTCATCGACCTTCCGGACGTGCAACTCGCCAATTCTCTCTGGGAGACCTACATCAACGGAAAAGTGAGGAGAGCCAATCGATGATCGCTAATCGATACTCTCAGATCTCACCATGGATCGACTGTGACTCGGAAGACGAGCGATTCGCCGCTCTGTCGGAAGAGCAGCTGCTCAAAGAGCTCAACTACGTCTGTTATCTCGGTCTCCAGACGATGACTCTCGAGCTGAAACGCATCTCGTCGCCCCGCACGTCTGCACTTCTCCACAAGTGGACTTGGACCAAAAACGCCAGATTCACGTGAGAGATCCGACAAAATCAGCGGCGGAAACTGTCGATTTTCTTTCCGCTTTCAGAATCTGGATTCAATTGCCCTCCTCCGTCGAGAAATGTCTCGATTTCGCCGAAAAACAGCCGGGCACTGTCGATCTGTGGACCATTTGGGCGGATTTCCGTCGTGAAATGAACAACTTCAGTGGAATGTACTTGCAAGTCGCTCTCACGATTCCCGCCGAACTGCCCGACGAGCTCATTGAACGGAAGCTCGCGGAGCGCTGGAAAGCGGAGCCGCTCGCCGCGTTCTTCGTCGAATCCACCATTTTCACGACTGGAAAAAGTGGAGAAGCCGAGTTGCCGGGGTAATCCAAGAGAGTTCAGACTGAAAACAGATCGAACTCTTGCAGAGCCCACGTGGAATTGCTGCAGGAGCTCTGGTCCACCGACGCGATTCGCTTCGTGCTCCTGTTGACGTCGGACGCCTTCAAGTACAACGCAAGTCTCAAAATAGAGTACTCGACGGCTCTGCGTCACGCTGTCCGCGACGTCGGCTACAGAAGGCATCGGGAAGTCGGCGAACGCGACTCGTCGTCGAGCTTCCTGAACGTCGGCGAGTACAAGGACGTTCTGCAGGCCCCTCTGCAGCCGCTCTCTGAGAACCTTGACTCGGGCGTCTACAACACATTCGAGCAAGATCAGATGAAGTACGACGTGTACGGAGAAGCCGTTGAGGGCGCACTGAAGGACCTCGGAGCGGACGGACGGAAGTACGTGGTGGTCTATCTGCTGGGCGGCGGACGAGGTCCGATCGGTACGAAGATCCTGCGCGCCGAGAAGAACTACAACGCGACGTTCCGTGCGAGTGGGAATTCGCCGATGAAGGTGAAGCTGTACATTGTGGAGAAGAATCCCAACGCGATCGTCACACTGAAGTTCATGAACACGAAGAGTTGGAAGAGAAGGGTGACGATTGTGGAGAGCGACATGAGAAGTCTGCCGGGCATCGCCAGAGATCGCGGATTCGAGCAGCCGGACATCATTGTCTCCGAACTGCTCGGCAGCTTCGGCGACAACGAGCTGAGTCCGGAGTGTCTCGACGGTGTCACCGACTTCCTCAAGCCGACGACGATCTCGATCCCGCAGAAGTACACGAGCTACGTCGGCCCCATCATGAGCAGCCACCTGCACCAGGCGATCCGAGGGCAGAGCATCCCGTTCTTGTCACGAGCATTGCCGTCGCACGGGAGAAGAGAGCCCGAGATGGACGAGGACGGCTCCTGGGTTCAGAAGTTCCCGTGAGTTGTTCCTCTTTCTCCGTTCCGAACATTCTCTTTCCAGACAAGGTGCCGTGCAGTACAACATGGACCAGATCTACGTCGTCTTCCTTTCCAAGTTCATTCCGCTCTCCGAGACGACAAAGCCCGTCTTCAGTTTCGTCCACCCGAACTTTGAGAACTCGACGAATCAACGAAGTGCACGGGTCGAGTTCGAGATGGATCGCGCTGCTGATGTGAGAAATGATCCTTCTTCGACTCTTCTCCTGATGATGATCTGGATTTTCAGATGATGGGCTTCGGCGGCTATTTCGATCTGCAACTCTACAAGAATGTGATGCTCTCAATCGAGCCGGCGACGCAAACGAAGGGCATGATGAGCTGGTTCCCGGCTGTCATTCCGCTCCGCGAACAACTCCGCGTCGCCGAAGGGGACCGCATCGCGCTGCTCATCGAGAGAAAAGTCGACGCGACCGGAGTGTGGTACGAGTGGATGGTCGAGAAAAAGGTGAGAAGTTGAAAAGAAAAAGAGAACAAAAACCTTTGTCACGGACGGGATTCGAACCCGCGATCGGCAGAAGCCGAATGGACTCGACAAACTGTCCACGCCTTAACCACTCGGCCACCGTGACGGCGAGTCTGAATGCGTGGCAGTATATAGATGAGTGCCCCGGAAAGGAAGAGAGACACGTTTACGATCCGGTTGTAAATGACTGGGATCTGCGTTTTGAGGAAGGCCCGTGCATTTTATAACTTGATCGTAAACGTGTCTCTCTTCCTTTCCGGGACACTAATCACTGAATTGCAACGCATTCAGACTCGCCGTCACGGTGGCCGAGTGGTTAAGGCGTGGACAGTTTGTCGAGTCCATTCGGCTTCTGCCGATCGCGGGTTCGAATCCCGTCCGTGACAAATCCTTTTTGTTCTCCTTCTCTTCCAACTTCTACTCGTTCCAGAGTCCCAACGGAGACGTCGTCCGCACGCCGCTCCAGAATCCCGAGGGCGAGAGCTACTACATGCGAATGTAGTCGTCCCTCGTTCCGCCTAGCCGTTATCTACCCATTTTGCTCACCACTCCTATTCTTTGTTTATTTTATTGATTTTCCATTTGTTTCGTGTGTTCACTTTTCCCGTTCAGAGTACATTCCCCCGTTGTTTTTCCCCCACTGTTTCCCAAATAAATACTTTGTTAAAAATGACGAATTCTGAAAATTGTATTGGGTTTTTACCCGATTTTATCGATTTTCTCTGCTTCTTCCACAGTTTTCTATAATTTATTTGCAGAATGCTGATGAACAGACTGTCGATTTCGACGGGAAGAAGTCTTCTCGCCGCTTCGTCGCTCGATGACGTCGTCGGAATTCAGAAGCGTCAGATGGGACGACGACAGCCGAAACAGGGAAAACCGCCGATTTTGCCGCCGTCAAAGAAGGTCCTCTACCACGTCGTTCACGCTCCGTGGCAGAAGCCGGAAGACGTCGAGGAGCTTCTGTGGCGTCGTCACGCCTACAATAACGCCGTCGAGTCGCTTCGTGGCGTGTTCCGCGCGGAGCTTGCGTCGAATGCCTCTCACGGACAGGGTATCGAGGCGATGAAGGAGGCCGAGTCGCGAGAACTCGACGAGCTGATTGCGACGAACGAGGCGCGGAACGCGGAACGACGCGCGGCACGTTCCGCTCGCGAAGAGGCGGCGTCGAAGGAGACGAAGGCGGCGATTCTGGAGGAGATCAGCGTGGAGCTCGAGAAGCGGCACGCGGAGAAGAAGCAGGCGGAGGCGGAAGTCCGCGCGGCGATCGGACGAGCCGACGGATTCGTGGCACGCGAGAATCTCGAGACGAAGATTCTGGAGGCGTTGGAGAAGCCGACGGTGTACGACTTCGCCATCGACCGGCAGGGCAACAAGTACTTCGTGCCGGAGCCCGTCAAGTACCAGGAGGGCACGCCGACGCGACAGAAGGGACGACTGTACGACCAGACGCTCGGCACTCAGCACGGGCGGCTCGAGGAGAGACAGCAGAAGGAGGCTCACTGAGCTGGAAGGTAAACGCTCCTGAATGCCATCTGAAAGTGGATCGATTCTTGCAGACCGTCTTCTCGTTGACTACACGCGTCCCTCCGTTCTTCCCACTGGAGACTACAGTGTAGTCTGTGTAGTTTCGGATGATAACAGTCTCTCTCTCTGTCTCTTTTCGTCTCGTTCTCTTCTTGATAAACATCATTCTCTCTCTCCTTTTCTTACCTTCTTTGTACGTTTTTGTTGTTTTTCCCCCATAGATTTATAGGATTCGCCTCCTTCTTTTGGCTCATTTTCATATGCAATTTATTGTTTTCGTTCCTCTGTTCTTTTTTTTCCGTTTTTATAAATCCATTTAAATCCTTTTCTCTTTTTTTTTCAAATTCCCGCTCGGATTACAGCCAATCGATACATTTCTAAAAGTGCGCGAGCCAGAAGCAAAAACAAATGAACGCATTTGTGGCTGAAATTGGGGAAATTGTGCGATCTCAGCGGAGAGACGACGAGTTTATCGAAGAGATCGCCGAGAGACTCAGCAAGGTCCGAGACGGCGCTTTTTTCGGCTGAAAACCGTCTGAAAGTGTCTGTAAAGAAGAGTTTTCAGGTCAGCAAGGAGCTTCTCGGTCAACGCACGTGGATTCGCTGGTTTCCGTATTTGAAGACCGTCGCTTCCAGTCTCTACTACACGAACACCGTTCTTGTCGGTAAGAAGACATTCAGAATTCATTCGACGCTGTTCTGGAGATACAATTGAACTCTTACCGTAATTACTGGATCAGACTTCTCCATATCTTGAAAACTAGACGAGATAGGAGAAAACTGTCAACTAAGAAAGTGTTCCTTGATTTGACAGCTACATTTGGGTAGTTGACAACTTTCTTCCATCTCGTCTAGTTTTCAAGCATAGTTGCAAGCGGACCGACAAAGTCTCCCTTGTTTCTTTTAATTTTCGAACAAGAAGTCTATGGAAAATATAGAACTCGCCGTCTTCTACCAAATGACGTTGAGTTTTCGAGCTTTCATCGAGTATGTACAAAGTTAGAAGCCTAGAAGTCGGACCGATCAAATCGGCGGAATCGGCCCGCGCACTTTTAGGCTTCTATCTTTGTTCGTACGCGCTGAAATTTTGAAAACTCAACGTCATTTGGTAGAAGCGATTACTTATTCCAAAATTCCAAGAAAGAAAGGAGATATTTGCCGGCCCGCAATCGGCCCGTTATGGAATTTACTGTACTTAGTAGAGTGGCTCATATCTTGAAAACTAGACGAGATGGGAAAAAGTTGTCAACTAACAAGTTGTTCCTTGATTTGTCAGCTACATTTCGTTAGTGGACAACTTTCTACTATCTCTTCTAGTTTCCTAGATATGAGGGCTGAAAACTGAGAGCTCAATTACAGTTGTTACGGTGTATCACAGTCCGCACACACCTTATAGATCATAAATATCCATTCCAGGCAACCAGACGCTCGGCGAGGAGTACGTGCACCTTTTCGAGTCGGACGGTCTGCGACGAGTGGTTCCCTCGCTGCCGGCGCGCTTCTCGTTCGTCCTTCTCCACTCGCTGTTCCCGCTTGTCTCCAACTTTCTCATACAGGTTCGAGTTTCCTTGCTGCACCATCATTCTCCGATCTTCCTGATCCTTTGCAGAAGGCCGAATCCCGACTGACGCATCCGTCGACGGACGAGTTTCTCGGCATCCGCATTCGCGAGAATCGCAAGGCCCGTCAGTCGCTTCTGTCGTTGTTCCACTGGCTGCGCACCTCGCTCTTCCCGAACGTCCAGAGAGCCCATCTGGCGGTGTTCTACATTCACGGCGCCTTCTACAGCATCTCACGTCGTCTCACCGGCATCCGATTCTTGTCGGCGAGTCCGGCGACCGATATTCCGGCGCTGAAAGTGTACCGTTTTCTCGGGTACGTGACACTCATTCAGCTGGCAGTTAGCCTCGTTTTTGCCGCCGTTTCGTTCCTGGAGCAGGAGAAAAGAGCCGGGAAAGAGAAGCAAGAGACGAAAGGAAAGACAGAGAAGGATCTCGACGTGCACTCGGTGAGTCTTCTGAAGAGCATCTCTCCCCACACAACGTCTTCTTTCCAGCTCTCGCACCCGTCGTTCCAGTGCTCGATCTGTCTCGAGAACAAGGATCCGTCGGCCCTATTCTGCGGTCACCTCTTCTGTTGGACGTGCATTCAGGAGCACGCCTTCTCCTCCTCAACATCGTCTCGCTGTCCCACTTGTCGTCTCGAATTCCAGCCGCGTGACGTGACACCTCTTCTGAATCTGTGAATCTCCGAAACATGTCTCTGCGTCTCGTCTCGAAACGCGCTCTCTCCACCCAAACCTACTTCACGGGCATCCAACCGACGGGCATTCCGCATCTCGGCAACTTCTTCGGCTCCATCGAACCGTGGCTCGATCTGCAGTCGTCGGCGTCTCCCGTTTCCAAAATGTTGCTCTCCGTCGTCGATCAGCACGCCATCTCACTCGGACCGCTGCCCGCCGAGCAGCTCCGTCGCAACACTCGTCAAATGGCCGCCAGTCTCATCGCGTGCGGCGTCGATCCCGCGCGAACGCTGCTCTTCCGACAGTCGGACGTTCCGCAGATCGCGCAGCTCTCGTGGATTCTCGGCGCCCTTCAGACGACGTCGAAGCTCGCACGTCTTCCGCAGTACAAGGAGAAGCAGGCGCGGTTCAAGAAGGGCGACGTGCCCGTCGGACTGCTCACCTACCCGCTCCTCCAGGCGGCCGACGTGCTCACCTTCAAGGCGACGTTGGTGCCGGTCGGCGAGGATCAGAGTCAGCATCTGAATCTGCTCGGCGGCCTCGCGTACGCCTTCAACAAGACCTACGAGACGGACGTCTTCCCGATTCCGAAACAGTTGACGCGCGACGTGCACGCCCGCATCCGATCGCTCCGAGAGCCGGAGAAGAAGATGAGCAAGTCGTCGGGCGGCGCGCGTTCTCGAATCGAGATCACCGATTCGCGCGAGTCGATCGTCGAAAAGTGCCAGAAGGCGCAGAGCGACAATCTCGGAAAAGTCACCTACGACAAACAGAATCGCCTCGCCGTCTCGAATCTGGTACGCGTTGCGGTCGCGTCGCATGCCATGCCAATGACCCACTTCAATCATTTCAGATTGACCTACTTTCGGCTGTCACCAGAACTCCGATCGAAAACATCGACTTCCACGAGTGGACGACTCTCGAATTGAAGCAGCGCCTCGCCGAGGCAATCGATGCGCGATTCGCGCCGATTCGAGAAAAATTCGACGAGTTGGAACGGAGCCAAGAGGTATATAAAAAACTGCTCATTTTCGCGGCTCTTTTGTGCTCGGCGAGCCGTGTGAAAACCTGTCAGAAGAGCCAATCAAGAAGCATTTTTCGCCCCTCTTCCAAATAATTGCCTCCCATTTCTAATGTACTCTCCTTTTTCGCTCGCCTTAATTGAGCTCCAGATGGTTTTTTTTCTTCTTTTGCTCTCTTTTCCTCCAATTTCCCATTTTCAGGTGGATCGAGTGCTCTTGGAAAACGGAAAAGTGGCTCGCGAAATCGCCGAATCGAATTTGCTCGAAATTCGGAAAATCGTCGGCTTCTTGTGATCTCTTAGGAATTTTTAGATTTTTTTTTGTTTTTCAAATTGTTTTCGTTTCATTTTTGTTGTTTAAATAGAAGCACTCTTGATTTGCAAATAGTGTGTGTTTTTAAATATTCATTGGGGGGTCTGTTTGGTGTGATTGGCTGGTGCTGATGATGACATAATTACCCCGTCGTCGCTTCCGCAGATAATTGCTCTCGGAGCTCTTCGGTGTGTGTAAATTATTGTTATTATCGGGTGGGTTCCCAAGAAAGAAAGTGGGCGAGTAAACAAGCTCTTGAGAGCCGAGAAAATGCACTTTTTTGAGGGGCGAAAGTTCAAGAGGCCTGGGAAACCGGAAGAAATAATAAAATGTCGACGAGACCGTAATTGGCGGAGTGTCGTACTGAGAGAGAAAAAAAGAAAAATTGTTTTGTTTTTTATAAATAATTGGTTTATTAAATATTAAATATTGAAACATAAAAACAAAATACCCGCAATATGGAATGAGTTTTGAAACAAAAAAAGGAAGCGAGGGGCGACTAAGGACTGTTTCCGAACGAAAAATGATCGTGCGAATGGACGGGCGTCGCGAAACACTGAACGGCGCCCGATGGGAGGCCAGATGACGTGCGAGGATCCATGTTTTGATGCTGTTGCTGGTGCAGGTGATGTTGTTGATGGAAGGAGGCCGCCTGGAGGGGAGCAGCGGACGGTTGCGTCGGCGAGTAGTAGTACTGCGGCGGCGAGGAGGAAGAGGAGGTGGAGGAAGCCGACGAGAACGGATGCGAACCGACGGTGGGGCCGTCGGAGAAGACGTCGAACTGACTGGGCGGCAGCAGTTGACGGGGGTGCACCTGGAAATTGAGATGGTTGAGGAAGAGACGGGGGGAATTCTAGGCCAACCTGAAGTAGATTGGCGAGCATGTTGGTGGTCGTCTGCGAGAGTCCGTTGGCGAGTGTGTGAGCGTATTCGAGAGCACTCGGCTGCTCATTCGTCTGCAGCATTCGCTGAAGAGCGTCGATGTAGTTCCTGCAATGAGCGATCATAAAAACACGGTTATGGGCGACAATAAAACGAACCTCGCGAGACGGAGCGTCTCAATTTTCGACAGCTTCTGGTGTTGCGTCGTGATGGGAATGTAGTTGCGGAGCAGATCCAAGGCGTCGTTGAGGCCGTGCATGCGCGCGCGCTCTCTTCCATTCGCCTTCACACGACGCGTCTTTCGTTTCGACAACTCGGACGGCGAGAATTGAGACAGATCGGCGGTGGGACGCATTCTTTCTGGTTTTTTGGTTGGGGAAGCAAGCGGGGAGGGGACTCGGAATCGGAATCGGAATGAGAATGATCTGTCGTTTGAGGGGCTCGCCTGCGCGCGCGCGCGCGCGAAAGGGGCGGGGCTTAGGGAGCCCTCTCTCGGATAGAAGGGGCGTGGCTTAATGGAGACCTATATCTCTGAAGGGAGGAAGGGAGAACTGCAGAAAGGAGGGCCGTGGGAAAAAGAGGAAAACCAAAAAGTTAGAGAAAGGTGAGAAAAGAGGGCCTACTGTAGATGATGATGATGTAGTTTGTAGTCTACAGTTCAAACACCGATGGATCACACCGTACCTCGAAAACGGGAGGAGATATCCGAAAAGTGTCAACTGATGATTTGTTCCTCACACTTTGGGCTACATTTTCACAGTTGACACTTTTCCCGTAGCTGCTCTAGTTCCGTAGATATTCCCATTCAAACCCCCGCAACTGCCGACAATCCGCCAATTTGCAATTATGAGAGTGATCCCAATCTCCTCTTCTTATCGGCAATACGCGTGTCGCTGTGACGTGGCATGACGTGGCAGTGGGGTGTACGCGTATCTGTGAGAAGAGATAAGGAACCCCCGCAATTATGTTGTCCCCCCTTTCCCTCTCAACACCCTCCACTCAACCAATCCCGGGTAACAATCGCGATACGCAGTCGTGTGACACATGTGACACGTGACATGAAGGGAAAAGAACAAGGGACTCAATCCCTCGAAATCCCCCCCACTCTCTTAGAGCCAGGTCACGCCCGGTCACACAGAGAAAGAAGGGGAACAATGAGGGAAGGGGGACCGTTTTAATAGCGGTATATGCAGTAATTGGGTGAATAGTTTTCGGCTTATTGACTCGGCAAATTATGATAATGAGCACGTTCCGCTAAAAAGGGGAAGGAGAGGAGCTAATCGCTGTCGACACAAACTTCGGCTCCCCCGCCCACTTTTGAGCCCTCATATCTTGTTGGAGCCCTGTTTTCAGCGCTTTTCAGTATGATTTTCAGAAAGAGCGTTTTGAGAGGAATCGATTAATACCCCAACCTGACCAATTTGAGGTAAAACTCGCAGAGTTGCACTTCCTTTGTTCGGGGGTGTGGTGTAGAATCGGGATCTACTAGTGGTACGTACCTTTGTGCGTATACGGTAATACCATTGTGTGAAATGGCGACACTGCCACGTCAAACCCCCGCTAATCCATGCAATGATGCCACGTCACCCGACGTCTGTCTCGACGAACGAAAATCCCCCCGCAATTGACACGTCACGAAGAAGAAGAAATGAGCTCCCATCGGCATCCACGTCTTCTTCTTCTTAACCTGTCAACGTCTTCTCTTTTGACTTCTCGCCCGTTTTACCGCGACAACGACGACACCCAATTAGTCAACGACGACGTCAGTTGCGCAAGAAACGAACGAGAACGGCAAGGCGTGAGATTCGGCACCGTATGTTTCTTATTTCCTCCACCGTCGCTAGAAAGAAGGAAGTGATGATGATGTCGTCTAGGGCTCTAATTACTCGCACCGCATTCCCGACAGCAGAAAAGAAGGAGCGGTTTGTTATAATAACAATATGGCGCGTTTTCTTTTTGCGCGCGCGCGCGCGCGAGGCAATGAAGTGATGATGACACCCTTCGGAAGCGAGCCTTCTTCGAAACACAGTCCGCAAAAAAAAACGACACAATTCACCTCAATTTCACGGAAATTCAACGCTGAAATCTTGTTTCTGTCTGCAATCTACTGTAAGTGTGTTTGCAGACTGGACACCGCAATTGACGCGCAATGAATTAACTGTGTTTGAAAATTATCGTTTTTCCGGAAATTTTTCGTTTCAATTTGGAACTTTTCAATTTAAAAACACCCAATGCGCGTCAAATGTGGTGTCTCGTCTGCATGCACGATTACAGTAGATTGCAGAACGCATCGACGAAATGCTCAGAAAAGCGCGATTCGGACAGGTGACCAGTGCAAATTGAAGCTCTCGAAGCTCTCGACGTCTTCTTTCAGATTCCGTGCCAATATTTACAATTAGTGAAGGTTCAAGGAAGTTATGCGAGCCGAAAGAAACGGCAACGACAAATGACAGTATCCCGTCTGCCACCGCGTTGATTTTCCAATCCATCAAACGTCGGCAGAAAAAAAAACGGGCGGCCGCTTCTTCTTCTTCTTCTTTTGCTTCTCGCACGTCGTTTTATTCCGGTCGGTTGCCCAATTGCTCTAAATACCGTAAGCAGTGCCTTTTTTTCGCGATGCTCATCACTCATTCCTTTCTCTTTTCTCGCCTAGTACCGCCCGTATGTCCGTCCCATTTGTGCTCGATTCAATGGAACTTTCAAAAAGAGCAGCATCTCGTGGCTATTACAGTAACCCGTTAACAATAACAAGTGGAGATTAGCACCCGTTTTTGACCTGTCTCTGAGGGGATTAGTGTGGTGGGGTAGTCACTTGAGAGCAACAAGTACGGAGCACACACTCGAAGAGCCCTCGAGTGCCACGTGTCATGCTCATGCTCCTCACTCTCTTCAAGCTCGCTCTATATGCATGAGAATGAGTTGCTTGTGTTGGAAGGAGGGGGAACACCTGTTACTGTATGTGTGTGTGTGTGTGTCAACAGGAGAGTAGTGCGGTAGAGCATACATTACAATCCAATCGAATCCAGGTGTTCGCCACTCGAAGAGTGTCATCATCAACGGAATAACACGATCGGGGAAAGGAGCATGATACCCGATTACGGTAGTTATGCGGGGGGGGGGGGGGACTAGTAACCTCTGGGACAGCTAGGCCATCGAAAGATTGGAAGCGATTTGAAACGGAGAAGTCGTTCCGATTGACGACCATCTGGCTTCGAGTCCGTGACCACCGTGACACACTGTCCCCTTCGCTTTCCGAATAAGAAGGAGGGGAGGAAATCAATCTTCGACACAGGCGGGAGGCAAGAAATCAAAGCGCGGCGGCACACACCGCGCAAATATGCAAATTCTTGTCGCCGGCCGAAAAGAAAGCGGCCATAATTATGTGGAACGAAAGAAGAAAAGAGCACTACCTTTTTCGAAATGTGCGCAGAGAAAAGCGGCGTTGAATTCGAAAAGAGCTCTCTCTTTTTCGTCGCATCGGAAAGAAAGGGGTTACGGTCGTGTGGACACTTCGCAACTGGTCCCTTTTTCAGGTTAATCTGTCCGATGGTTACTCTCAGTTGCGAAATGTCGGCTGGCGGTTTCTTTTCAAATATCGCCTACGTTTTCTGCAATCTACTGTAATTCTGCTTGCAGACAAGACACCACACTTGACGCGCAACGGATTGCTTCGAAATTGAAGCGAAAAACAATCATTTTTGAAGTTTTCACGAAAATTCATCGCTGTGAAATCTCGACGATGCCTGCAATCTACTGTCACTGTGTTTGCAGACTGGACACCAGATTGGACGCGCAATGAATTAACTTTGCTTGAAAATTATCGTTTTTCCGGAGATTTTTCGTTTCAACTTCAAGCTTTAAAATTCAAAAAATTTCAAAAAAAAAGTGCGCGTCAAATGTGGTGTCTAGTCTGCAAGCACCATTACAGTAGATTGCAGAACGAAATGCTCAGAAAAGCGAGATTTGGACGGGTTTTCAGTGCAAATTGAAGCTCTCGACGTCTTCTTTCAGATTCCGTTCCAATATTTACAATTGGTGAAGGCTTTTTTTCGAGATTTCATCGGCTTTTCCGATGAATTCGTTTCGATTCGGCACGCTTCTCATCGTCATCATCATTTCGGAATCCGCGACGGCGTCGGCCGTATGTGTGTGTCAATACTGTCTTGTCTCCCGCTGAGCCGAGTGTCAAAACCACTTTCTTGGCTGTCGGCGGATGGCGGCTTTTCGTCGTCTTTGCCAAACAAAACGAGTGCTAATCAGATGGCAGAGTCAATCATCGGCCCTTTCCGCCTACCGTAATCCCATCTGCCGACCCTTCCCCTGTTGTTTTCTCGTTTTTCGTGCTCTCTCTCTCTCACTCACGCACAATATGGCACACGTCGTGTTGATTGTGCGCTTAAAAGGGAAGGAAACAACAAACAACAAGTGTTTATTAATGAACAAAGCGAAGAGCTGCTCGCCAACTGTCACGGGCTCATATCTCCGGAGCTAGACGAGATGGGGAAAAGTTGTCAACTGACAAACTGTTCCTCGCATTGTCAGCTACATTTCGTTAGTTGACAACTTTCCTTCATCTCTTCTAGTTCTCGAGATATGGCAGACACACACCGACCGACTACCGTAATCCCTCCTAATCCCCCTTCCGTTTTCCCGCCTTTTCTCGCGCGCGCGCGCGCACTCTCCGAACGACAGAATACACAGTTATTTGCATTACAAAAAGCCCCCCTTCTTCTTCTGATATCATAAAAAAGAAGTGTCTTTATTTCTTTCTTTCTCTCTTCTTTTCGCCGACACAGAAGCGGCGGGAAAGGGGGGGGGGGATCGTAAATTATACGGAGCCGGTCGTTTTTGCGAGCAAGCGAAAAGGAAGAATGAAGTAAAAGAGACAAGGGGGGACTAGAATTGCAGGTTTGAGAAAGTTAGGCCACGTTTCTGAAATGGCCTAGAAAGTGATGGAAGAGGTCCACTCGGCACGGTGGCCTAGAAACCCAATGAGCTCCAGACTCCTCAGAAGCAAAAAAAAGACTGATTTGAGAAACACTATCGGCGGCCTAGAAACCAAATACATGAGGGACTAGAATTGCAGGTTGAGAAAGTTAGGCCATTCTGAACTTTTGGCTGAAGCTCCAATGAATTCCCGAAAAGACAAAGAATGTCGTTTTTTGAACTCTCTGGTTTGAGAAACACGATTGGTGGCCTAGAAACCCAATAAATGGGGGACGAGAATTACAGGGGGGAAACTTAGGCCACGTTTCTGAAAAGGCCTAGAAAGTGATGGAAGAGGAATGCACGAGTAAAAGTTAGGCCACTTGGCCCCATGGCCTAGAAAACCAATGAGCTCCAGACTCCCCCAGAAGCAAAAGAAAGACTGGTTTGGGGAACATGATCGGTGGCCTAGAAACCCAATAAATGGGGGACTAGATATCCAGTGTGCGAAAGTTAGGCCACTTTCTGTATTATGGCCTAGAAAGAAACGCCTGCTAGCCTCTACATAATCTCAATAGAATGCTCGGGGACTAACTTTGCGAACCCGAATTTCTAGGCCATCCGGATCTTCTCAAGTGGCTGTTTCTTTTTTCCCGATTATCACTTCCGCATCCCTCTTGAGGACGTGTCAATCGTCTCGAACAAATAGACATCGAGATGCTGCTGCCACGTGGCACTGGTTGTCATCGCTTCGGGACCCTCCTTCTTTTCCACACTCTCTCTCTCCCGAATGAGACGTTGAAAAGCGTCAAAATGGGATATTAATCGAATCGTCGCGACGAGATGAGCACGAAAATGACATGCCGAACACCTGAATCCCGTTGGTTTGAAAGTGATTCCCGGAAGAAGTGGCCGAATAGTCGACGGACGGTCCAGAAGACGTCGGCGGTGTCGCCATAATAGAGAGCGGCCTAACTTTCTCACACTGGAATTCTAGTCCCCCCACGGGTTTCTAGGCCACCAATCGTGCTTCTCAAAAAAAAAGCGCGGGAAAACGCGCGGCGTGCGTATTATCAAACGGTTCGAGTGGTTTTTGGGCGTGTGTGTATTTTGTAATCGATCCTCTTTTCTCTTAATTAATCCCCCCCCTTCGGCTCTTCCCTTTGACACCTCCAGGTTACGCAACAAGCATCCAAGGGGGGTTCTTGTGTTTGCGCGGTAAGATGAGCCGCACGGGCGGTGAGGCGAAAAGAAGCGTCGCTTCCTCCTCTTCTGGGGAAAAAGGGACTAACTACGCAAATTCATTCATAAGTCGGAACGAGAGGGGGCAGAGGTGGGCATTCAAAGAAATGAGAAAGTAAAGGATAACAGAGAAATAAGAGGTGATGACATACAGCAGCGGCCACTAAATTACCAACATCTCATTTTTCGTCGGTAACAGTTTCAGCCCTTATATCTTGAGAACTAGAAGAGATGGACAAAACTTGTCAACTGTTGAAATGTAGCTGACAATGTTTGGAACATTTGATTGGTTGACAAATTCGTCATATCGCAACTAGTATTCAAGATATGGCCTGTGAAAAGGTGACTACAGTCAAAAATCAAATGTTGATACTTCAGTGGCCGCTACTGTATTTGAATGAGGATCGTTTCAATTCGGTGTGCTTATGTGTGTGTGTGTGTTTGATAACCGGTTAAGAATGAATTCGGAAGGCGCAGAAAACATTCGGAGACGTTAGGAAGAAGACGTCGAGTTCGAGGAGCGCTGTTCGGAAGACGAGCTCTTCGGTTTCGGCGACGCCTTTTTCGGAGCTGAAAACAAGAGAATGTGTGGGAAATTCGATGTTTTTCTCACTTTTCTTGTTGTTCCTCGGTTGAGGTGAAATTGCAGAAGACGTAGCCGATGAGCCACGTGGCGTCTCGTCCTCTTGCTCGGCGAGAGCAGCGAGCAGACTCAACGGATTGGGATCGCGCGGAGCCGCTTCATCCGGAGCACCTGGAGCAGCAGCAGCAGAAGGCGTCGAGGTAGAAGACGTCGGCTTGTGATGAATGATCGCTTGGTTGGCGGCGACTGCGGCGGCTCGCGGAGTTCGTCCGGAAGGTGTGGCCGAATCGACGGACGGTCCAGAAGACGTCGGCGGTGTCGACTTTCGGATTTCCCTTTTCGGCGTCTTCTTCCTCGGCTCCTTTTCGACCGAAGATCGACGAACGGAAGATCGTTTGGCCACAGGAGGCGACGTGACTTCCGGAGATGCTGAGGCGGCGTCGGAAGAAGAAGCGACGGCCGTCTCGGTCTTTGGCTCTTCGATCTTGCGTTTTTTGGGAGTCGGACGGCTCGGCGGTATCGGAACAACCGGAACAGCGACCACGCCAGGAGCGATTTGAATTGGAGTCGCAGTGTGGATCGGAAGCTGATGCTCTTGGGAGCCCGGAGATCGCAAATGGGCCGGTGTGGGTCCTTTGCGAGCCTTCATCGCTTCGGCTCTCGTGAGCTTGTCAATCTCCGACTGCGTCATTTTCTTCAATTCTTCCGGATTCATCGAAAGAAACGTCTTCACGTTCATCTTGGCGAAACGTGCGTCGACTTGGACGGGAGACGTCGACGAGGACGGATGCAGTTGGAGTGGAGACGAAGACGGAGACGCGACGCTGCTGCTACTGACGACCCGGTAGCTGGTGGTAGTCGTCGTGGGACGCGCGAATCCAGACGACGGAGCAGAAGCGGACGAAGCAGACGACGGTCCCGGCTGATTGTCGAGAGGAGCTGGCTGTTTGAACGAGGGCAGCGGAAGGGACGGATTGACGACGTCCGCCGGATTGAGACCAGCCGCGATGGCTCTGTGCGGAGCCACTGGCGGAGCACGGGCTCCCGGATGACGGTACCTCTGTGGAGGGGGACCCGCCGACGATGGAGGCGGTGGAATCGGCATCGAAGACGAGGCGAGCAAGGGAGAAGCGACTGTGTTAACGCCCTCTCCTGGAAAACAGAGAACTTGTTAATGATAGTGATGTTTCTCTGAACGCTCACTTCTTCGCAACGACGACACATTCTTGTAGTAGGGCACTCCACGACGCGGCGGTTCCGATCCTGGGTACTTGGGAGTCGGCGACGATCCGCGATCCTCGACGAGCTCATCGGCTGTCTTCGGCTCCTGCGAGCGATCTGTCAGCGGGATCATCACCGGTCTCTGTCCCATCGTGGGGCGGTTTATGGGGAAGCGGACCTGAAATCGAGAAACTGAGAATCGGAAGACGTGACGTCGATCACTCACATTTCTACCTCCGCGATTCTGGTATCCGTAGTAGGACGGACCGGCACGGGACGTTCCCGCCGACGACGGTCCAGCGCCGTCCGGCGGCGACGACAGCAACGACGGCATCATCTTCTTCGTGTGATGACCGTAGGCCGCCGCGATTTGCGATTCTACAACTTTGGCCGAGCGATAAATGGGTAAGATAGTTTGAAAGTGCATTTTTATCGATAATTGAGGCTTGGAAATCAAAAATATGGTGGTTTTAACGCAAGTTTTGCGACTTCCAAGGTTATCGATTTTCAATTATCTTTCTGATTTTCACAAATTTCTCATAAAACTCACTTCGTTTTCCGGTTCCAAACTGATTTTTCTCGATGGGTCGAATTCTGAAATCACTTTTGTCATTGTCCGACGTCATCTACCGGGAGTATTCTAACCTGGCGCACGTTTTACTGCGCTCGTCATCGATGATCGGTTCTGCTTTCTGCTGCTGCTGCTGGTGTAGCTGTTGTTGTTGTTGAATCTGCTGATAGTATTGCGGCTGTTGATGGTAGCGTGGGTGAGCGACGATTCGATTCGGATGGAGAGCGTTGTTGGGCGGTGGTCCCATTTGCGGCGGTCGCAACAGTTGTGCCGGCGGGCCTTGGTAGCGACGGATCAGTGGCGGCGACGCGAAGTTCGACTGGACCGGCGAAGGTGACGACGGCATCGAGTACTGTTGCATCGGAGATGCCATCTGCAAAATTTCACTTTTCTTCTCAAGGAAACTACCGTAATCCAGGTTAAAAATAGTGTTTTTTTTTCTTTTTTGAAAGCGAAAGTGGCTGTAGGGCGATTATGTGTGATGTGGCGTACGGTCCGGTGTTTGGTGTGCGACTTGTCGTAAGTGTTGATTTGTGTGACGGTAAACCGTCGAGAAACGAAAACTGACCGCTTGAATTCGAGAGAGGTTCGCGAGTGGAATGTCTTCTTCTAGATCATCAGAAGACGTGCTCGAGTCGTTGAGTTCGCACTTTTCAGGCTGAAAATCACTGAAATTCGGCAGGAAATTCGACCTGTTTTTTACCAATTTTGTTTCCGGTAAAGGTGAAGGCTCGCCGTCTTTACTTTTGTTTTTGCAAGCGGCGTTGGAGTCGATGAGACGGGCTTCTGGAAGAGAAAATCAATCGATTCGGATGCATTCCGGGAGAGGAAAACTGACTAATGTGGTGGGTGCAAAGGGGTCTCATGTGGCGGAAAGTGATCTCTCCGCACACGGAACACAGTCGGTAGACGACTTGCTCCGAATCCATGGCTACATCTGGAAAAGAAACATTCGGAAGAGTTTCAGAGAAGCTTCCACTTACGCTCTCTGCAGAACGTGGAGCCCGGCAAGGCGGACGAGAAGCACTGTTTCTCCGCGTCGCACGGCTTGAATCCGTCGATCTTGTTGAGGAGAGTGGTGACCGTGTGCCGTATCACATCCGCATCATTCATATCCGGTCCGAAATCACACCGCTTATAGACGGGGTCTATTGTCTGAAAATGGCAGCCTTTTAGAAGTGAGTGCCCACAGTGGGCGTTCTGACCGTCAAAACGATGGTATCGCGGTCGTTGAAGTGTTTCGACGCGTGGTAAACACGACTCTGCGCCATATCGATCGGCATATCGCTCTCGTCGTCGTCGCCCATCCTCGCGTAATCCCGAGTCTTCTTATCATGCAGATAGTCCTTCAGCGCCTCCAAATTCGCGCAATCTTTCGACACCATGTCGATTTTCACGCGGATCACATCCTTATCGGTGTAGTGCCCGGCGTATCGCAACGGATGCTCGTCCAGCGGATTGCTGTACGTCCTGTTCGGCTGGTCCATCGGAATCTGGTCAACCGCCTGCAGGTAGTCGTCTTCTTCGCTGCAAAATCGAAGATTTCGTGTAGATTACTGACGCTTTTTATAAAGTTGTTTGTTTTTTCTATTGTTACTTGTTGTTTTCACCGGTTGAATGAGATTAAGGCGTTTGAAAAGTGCTTACTCGATCCGAGTGTTCGACACGATCCACGGATCATTCCTCCGACGCATCAGACGAGTATCGTTCTCCGCATTCACTCTGTGCACTTCCTTTTTGTGATCGTGAGCTCGCTGAATCGAATATTCGATGTGCTCTTCGCACGCACCGCCGTTTTTCGCCAACGCCTCTTTCGACCGAATCTGAACTTGTTTCCAACCGTTTTTTTCTGTTTTTTCGCTGCGAAATGCTAAAACGGACCTCTGTGCATTGAATCAGCGTTCGAAACGACGCGTATCCGCACTGAGCGTACTTGTTTTTGTCGTAGTCTTGACTTTCGTAACGGAACTGCGTGCCGGGTGTTTTGACGAATTGAGCCGGCGGCCGAGTTACTGCCGCCGTCGACTGACGCATTCTAGGTCTAACCATAGTGAATAATTACAGAAAAATAGTTTCGGAAGTCTCCGGAATTCGAAAATTTCGTCGAAAAATTGAATTGAGAAAGAAAAAGATAAATTAAGAGCGGATCCGTTATTTGGGAGCATCGTACTGGGCTGTCAAATTATTTTTTTGTTGCTTTTTTTCGGTTTTTGAATCAAAATAAACTGACTTTAGCTGAACAATCATATCCAGTAATTCTAGAAAAATGAAGTTATAAAAAAATAAGAATGTTTCGAAAACTTGGATCGTCTGGGTCACTTTGGAAGCCGAAAAATCCACATTCATTGGAGTATCTAAAGTAAACGAGCCACTTTTCAGTGACGAGAAACGGAAATTCTGGCCAATTTCAGATATCTACAAGGTGTTCTGACGAAAAATGAGAAAGTGACGGAAAACAACAAGAAAATACTCGTGGAGGCGCTTCGAGCGATCGCCGAGATCCTCATCTGGGGCGATCAGAACGATGCGTCGGTTTTCGAGTGAGCGGGAATTCAAATTCTAACAATTCGCTATGAAAATACAATTTCAGCTTCTTTCTGGAACGCCAGATGCTTCTTTACTTTCTGAAAATCATGGAGCAAGGAAATACGCCACTGAATGTGCAGTTGCTGCAAACGCTGAACATTCTATTCGAGAACATCCGCCACGAAACGTCTCTTTGTGAGTTTTTCGAGCTTTTTCCATTTGAATCAACCGGAAAACTCAGATTTCTTGCTGAGTAACAACCATGTAAATTCGATAATCTCGCACAAGTTCGACCTGCAAAACGACGAAATCATGGCGTATTACATCAGTTTTCTGAAGACGTTGTCCTTCAAACTCAACGCCGCCACCATTCATTTCTTCTTCAACGAGACGACGGAGGAGTTTCCGCTGCTCGTCGAAGTGCTGAAACTGTACAACTGGAACGAGTCGATGGTGCGAATCGCCGTCCGGAACATCCTCCTGAACATTGTCAGGGTCAACGACGACTCCATGATCCTTTTCGTCACGAAACACACCAAAGTGGGCGTCTTCCCCTCCGGCTTAAAACGAATTTCGACGTTCAGGAGTATCTTTCGGAGCTCGTCGACTCTCTGGTCGTGTTGTCCATCGAAATGGACACTTTCGTCCGTTCGGCTGAAAACGTGCAGGCGAATCGTGAGAGATTGCGAGGAAAAGTCGACGATTTGATCGACTTAATCCATTATATCGGAGAACTTTTGGAAGTTGAAGCTGTCGCCGAGCTTCTTTCTTCTTTAGGTGCGGTTTTTTTCACTTTTGAGCTGGAAATCCTCTTGTCCAAAAGGAGTACATGATGGGTGGCCGAAGTTTTCCTCTGCTGGAAATTTCGGCCGTCAGCTGTGTACTCCACTCGGACAACTTAATTTTTGTTTGAAATACGGTGGTTTCTCGAGCTCTGATCAAGTAATTTGCAGTAATCAGCCGATATCTGAACCCGTTGCTACTTTCGAGTCTGTCGCCGCGAAGAGACAATCACTCTCTCCTCCTGACTCCGATTTCAGCGCTTTTCTTCTTTTCACAGTTCCTTCTGGTTCGTTTTCTCGTCCTTTCCCTCAAATTTCGCGGTTTTCAGGTAGTCCGTCACCATGAAACCATTCACGTCTTCCTCTCGTCGTTCCTTTTCGACACTCAACGAACGCTGAACACGCACTGGATCCGTCGCGAGCAGAACTACTGTCTCGAGGCGATTTCCGAAGCGCCGACGTCTCCTGTCGAGTCGGAAATCGACACGAATCGCGTCTTTTTCGACTCACTGCTGGAAGCGTTCGACGCCAGCCAAAAAGACGATTCGAAGGCGTTCTACGGGCTCATGCTCATCTATTCCATGTTCCAGAATAAAGGTAGGCGTCTGAAATTTCGATTTCCCAATAAAAATTATCAATTTCCATGAAATTCGCCGTTTTAGACAGTAAGTTGACAAATATCGTGTTGTTTTTTGTTGTTTTCATTCGGTTTTTAGTCACCAGATCCCAGAAAAAGTGGAATTTTCCAATTTTCTCATTTCAGCCGACGTCGGAGAGCTGCTTTCGGCCGCAAACTTTCCGGTGATAAAGGAGTCCGTCAAATCGTTGGCTCAACTGAATCTGGAACGTCTTCGCATCTCGTCGACGTCTTCAATCTCCAGAAGAGCGCGTGCCGTCACGGAAATCGGCGTGGAAGCGACAGAAGAGGAGGAGATATTCCACGACGTTCCGGTGAGAATTGAAAGGAAAGAGTTCTGGAATATCCGAGAAAGATTAAGGAAGAACTGGAGGACGATGTGATGGTCGACGGTGAGAGCTCCCAGAAAACTGGCAGAAATGTAGGCGTTCCCTCCGGTTTCCCTCCGAATTTCTCAGTTGTTTCGCTGCAGGAGGAACCCCCTCGTTCGCGATTCCAATCGGCTGTCGACGATCTTCCGGTGCCGCCGGCTCCGGCGATTCCGACGTCTCCGGACCCGCCGGGATACGATTCTCGGCTCTTCGATGCGCTCTCCTCGATTGTGCGTGCAGTGGGAGAGGACGAGAACAGAGTTCGGCCGATTACCCTCGAATTGGCGTGTCTTGTCATTCGACAGATTCTGATGACTGTGGACGATGAAAGGGTGAGTGAAAGCTAGTCAAATCTCACCGAAAACGCCTCAAATATCACGAGGGACGAAGTTTTGCATGCTGGAAAAGTTCGGCCACTCGCTGTGTACTCCTTTCGGACAAACGCGATTTTGGACGAAAACTTCCGAATTTCTGATAGTTTTTAAAAATCTCAATACATTTTCTTCTCAGATTCACACAAACCTGACGAAACTATGCTCGGAAGTGCGTCTGAAGCTGGTGACGGCTCTCACGCAGTTCGTGAACGGCGAGTCGCTGTTCCTCGAATGGTTCGAAGACGAGTACGCGGAGTTTGAAGTGAATCACGTCAACTTCGACATCATCGGCTACGAAATGCTCCTTCCGCCGGCCTCCACAGCTCTCTCGGGCCTTGTCCTTCACAAAAGACTGTCCAGCGGCTTTGAAGAGCGAATCAGAACGGTGAGAAAATGTTCTGAAAGTGGATCTTAATGATTCCTTCTTCTTGCAGCAAATCGTGTTCTATCTGCACATCCGAAAACTCGAGAGAGATCTGACCGGCGAGGGAGACACGGAACTGCCGGTCCGGGTGTTCAACGCGGGACAGGAGCCGGTGGCAGTCGGCGACTGCATCAATCTGAGTGAGTCGTCGGTGCGAAACGAGACGAGTGTGGCGCTTCTTCTTCTTCTCCTTGCTTACAGAACTGACCGCGTTGCCTCTGATTCAAATCGGAAAATCAACCTTTTTCCTTGACCCCTCGGCGCCAGAAGACCCTTACAAAAGTGGGAAATTGTGTGTGACTAACCTCGCCATGCCCTTCCTTCTAAACCCTCCCGAATCCCCCCACTGAAACACGTTCAGTGCCTCATTTCTTTCCAGACAACTCGGACCTTCTCTCGTGCACCGTGTGCCCGCAACAGCCGTGCTCACTCGGAAAGCCGGGCGATCGGCTGGCACGCTTCCTCGTCACAGACCGTCTTCAGCTGATTCTCGTGGAGCCCGACGTTCGCAAGGCCGGCTGGGCCATCGTCCGTTTCGTCGGCCTTCTGCAGGACACCGCCATCACCGGCGATCCGAGCGACAGCAAAGTGCTGCACGTCGTCGTCGAGGGACAGCCGAGCAGGCTCAAAGTGGGGCTCTTTTCGAGGGACTGGGAATTGAGATCTTCACTTTTTTCCAGAAGCGCCAGTCGGTGCTGACGGCTCGATTCGTCTTCGACGATCACATCCGATGCATGGCGGCAAAGCAGAGACTCACAAAGGTCGGTGAATCCGTCTCGAGGCAACACCCCCTTTCTCCCTATTCTTGCAGGGTCGTCAAACGGCACGAAGTCTGAAACTGACCGCAATCTGTTCGGCGCTCGGAGTGCCACGTGTCGATATGACGTCATCCTCGCCGTCGCCACGTCAGAATCCGTTCCGCATCGTCAAAGGATGCGCGCCGGGAAGCGTCCGCAAGACGGTCTCGACCTCTTCCGCGTCCTCTTCCGCATCCGCTCGACCCGGCTACTATTCCGCGAACCTCCGTTCCGCCTCTCGAAACAACATGGTGCCGGAGGATCCGACGCAGCCCGGCACGTCGTCTGGAACGTCTTCTCGAGGAGACCGACGGACCTGATTCCCCCCGATCCTCGCATTTCTAGCCTCTTTTCCTCTAGTTTGCGCCCCCTCCCCTTCCGAATTCCAGTGAATTTTGTGATAATTCTTGCCCGAGAGCCTCAAATTAGATTTTAAAAACTTAAAAACCAATATTTTTGTTTGCTCATTATCAGTTTAGAGCCATTAATTGACCATGATTGTGCCGGTTTCTTTGTGATTAAAATGTTTCGTTTCTATCAATTTTCTATCGAATTCCCATGGTTTCCATTCCATAATCGTATATCTTTTCCAATCGGAGAGCCTTTCTTAATCATTCTTTGCAGTGCACTCGGCTGAAAATGGCTGAAAACGCCGCGCCCTCATCGTCGTCGCAAGCTCCGCCCACTTCGCACGAGTCGACGGGCCCCAACGTGGATCAGAAGCCGTCGGTGCTCGTTCTCGGCATGGCCGGCTCCGGAAAGACGACGTTCGTGCAGCGACTGACGGCGTTTCTGCACGCGAGAAAGACGCCGCCCTACGTGATCAATCTGGATCCGGCGGTGTCGAAAGTGCCGTATCCGGTGAATGTCGACATCCGCGACACGGTCAAGTACAAGGAGGTGATGAAGGAGTTCGGAATGGGACCCAACGGAGCCATCATGACGTGCCTCAATCTGATGTGCACTCGATTCGATAAGGTGGGATAGAGAATCAATCATGGAAGTCGTAGCTCCTTCTTCAGGTCATCGAGCTCATCAACAAACGTTCGTCGGACTTCTCCGTGTGTCTTCTCGACACGCCCGGACAGATCGAGGCGTTCACGTGGAGCGCGTCGGGCTCGATCATCACCGACTCGCTCGCCAGCTCGCATCCCACCGTCGTCATCTACATTGTCGATTCGGCGCGCGCCACGAATCCGACGACGTTCATGTCGAACATGTTGTACGCGTGCTCGATCCTCTACCGCACCAAACTGCCGTTCATCGTCGTCTTCAACAAGGCCGACATCGTGAAGCCGACGTTCGCGCTCAAATGGATGCAAGACTTCGAGCGCTTCGACGAGGCGCTCGAGGAGAACCGCAGCAGCTACATGAACGACCTGTCGCGCTCGCTGAGTCTGGTGCTCGATGAGTTCTACTGCGGCCTGAAGACGGTGTGCGTCTCGTCGGCGACCGGCGAGGGCTTCGACGACGTCATGAAGGCGGTGGAGGAGAGTGTGGAGGCGTACAAGAAGGAGTACGTGCCGATGTACGAGAAGGTGCTCGCCGAGAAGAAGGCGTTGGACGAGGCGGAGCGGCAGAAGCGCGAGGCGGAGGGGCTCAAGGGCAAACTGGTGCACGATCTGAGCGAGAGCCTCGCCGATCAGGAGCTCAACATCGATCGGATCCATCTGGGCGGCGTCGACGAGGAGAACGAGGAGGACGCCGATCTCGAGAGGGCTTGACGTCTTCTTCTCCATTTTCTTATTGTTCATTGTTGTTGAATTTGAAACTTTCCATGAATTTGAATTTCCCAACCGCTTTTGTTTTTCCCTTTTCGGTCTCATTCCGTGGTTTTCCGACCTCGTACCACTATTTTTCCGTTCGTTTCCCCTTCTCTTCCAGACCCCCCTTCGTTCAGAAGACGTGCACCGGCGGTCAGATGCCGGAGAAGACGTTTCACAAGGCGGAGAAGATCCGCGAGAAGGCGTCCGGTGTGCCGTCGATTGTCGAAGCCGTCCAGTTTCACGGCGTCCGCGTCACGAAGAACGATGCGCTTCTCAAGGAGATCTCCGAGCTGTACAGAAGTCGGAACCTCGACGAGCTCGTCCACAACTCTCATTTGGCGGCCACCCACTTGCAGGTGAGCTGCTCCAGCCGTGGCTCGCCGAGCCAACTCGGTTCTCTTGCAGGAGGTGGGTCTGATGGATCACGCTGTCGCCCTCATCGACACGTCTCCGTCGTCCAACCAGGGCTACGTCGTCAACTTTCTCGTCCGTGAGCCGAAGTCGTTCACCGCCGGCGTCAAAGCGGGCGTCTCGACGAACGGCGACGCCGACGTCAGTCTGAACGCCGGTAAACAGAGCGTCGGCGGACGCGGAGAAAGCGTCAGCACACAGTACACCTACACGGTCAAGGTACCGTCTTCTGACGAACCGCCCTCCCCCACTAACGTCTTCTGAACATCCAGGGCGACCACTGCTTCAACATCTCGGCGGCGAAGCCGTTCCTCGGCTGGCAAAAGTATTCGAACGTCTCCGCCACGCTGTACCGTTCGTTGGCGCACCTTCCGTGGAATCAGTCGGACGTCGACGAGAACGCCGCCGTGCTCGCCTACAACGGCCAACTCTGGAACCAACGTCTTCTGCACCAACTCAAACTGAACGCCATCTGGCGCACGTTGCGTGCCACCAAAGACGCCGCGTTCTCGGTGCGCGAGCAGGCGGGCCACACCCTCAAGTTCTCCGTCGAGAACGCCGTCGCCGTCGACACTCGCGACCGGCCGATCCTTGCGTCGAAGGGCATTCTGGGTGGGCCGAGAGAGAGAGAGAGCCGTCCGGCAAACAATCTCACCTTATTTGCAGCGCGCCTCGCTCAAGAGTACGCCGGCGTGTTTGGCGACGCGAGTTTCGTGAAGCACACTGTCGATCTGCAGGTGCACCTACCGTAACCTTCTCTCCCAACCCTTTCTCGTTTCAGGCCGCCGCTCCCCTCCCACTCGGCTTCATTCTGGCCGCCTCGCTGCAGGCGAAGAGTCTTAAGAGCCTCGGCGAACGCGAAGTGCACATTCTCGACCGCTGCTACCTGGGCGGACAGCAGGACGTGCGCGGCTTCGGCCTCAACACGATCGGCGTGAAGGCGGACAACTCGTGCCTCGGCGGCGGCGCGTCGCTCGCAGGCGTCGTCCACCTCTACCGACCGCTGATTCCGCCCAACATGCTGTTCGCGCACGCCTTCCTGGCCACCGGAAGTGTCGCGTCGGTGCACGCGAAGAACGTCGTACAACAGTTGCAGGACACGCAGAGGGTCTCCGCTGGATTCGGTAAGTTAGACGAAGAGAGAGATAGAGAGAGAGGTGTCACGTGACAGAGGGACAAGTTTATTCATTCACTAGGTTCCCACTCCATTCTCGTCCCCTCTTCTTCCTCTTCCTGCTCTCCTTCATCATCTGCTTCGTTCTCTTCTTCTTTCCGAAACACCAACATTCTGGCCGCTTTCCTGACGTCTTCTCTTTCCTTCTCTATCATTTTCTTGTTCGTCTCCAGCTCGCTCCGGAATCGGACGTCGTTCGCATCGAACCGTCTCGCCACCTCTCGACGCATCCGGACGATCGCCTCCGGCACATTCGTCGCCTCGAACGGATTGATGCCGTTGATGAAGAACGTCGGTTTCGGCTGCCGCTCGAGTCGTTTCGCGAACTGAAACACGTCATTTTCCCCGATGTTCCGATGTTTTTTCCCGGCCGCTCGGGCCCTCACCCGCATTTGTCGCCGTTTTCTCGCCTCGAGAAAGTCGCGATCCGACGCCTTCTGGTGTGACTGCGTGACACTTTCAACCGGTCCGAGACGCTTGTTTTGCTGCAAAACGAGATCCGTTCGAAGAAGGGAAAGCGTACCGGGTTACGGTACTCACAATCGGAGTGCGGGGTGTCTCGAAACGCGTCGAAATCGACGAGTGGTGCTGCTGTTTGAGAGGCGTCGATTGCTGTCGCAACGCGTTTCGATCAGCCGCGTGGTGCGGGATTCCTGACCGCGCGCTGAAATTGTCGTCAGGTGTGATGCATTGTACGTGAGCACGGAGCTCACCTGCAAGACATCTAGGGCTCTTTGGGAGAAGATTGGAATGAACTCTCCATTTCTCTTTGCAACCACTTTCGAAAAGCGGAAGTTCACGAGAATAGTCTTCAATTTTTGCAGGGCTCGCGTTCGTGTTCAAGAGCATCTTCCGGCTCGAGCTCAACTACACGTATCCGCTGAAATACGTGCTCGGCGACTCGCTGCTCCCCGGCTTCCACATCGGAGCCGGCGTCAATTTCCTCTGATTCTTCCCGCCGTTTTTGATTTTTGAAACATTTTCTTCCCGTTCAGTTTCATCAGAAAATTCAGATTCGAATAGACTCAAAAAGAAACCGATTCCACTATTTTTTCTTATTTTTTTCGGTGTGTTGTAGGCCTTATTTGTTTGAAAACTAAACATTAAACGTCAGAAAAACAAGGATAGTAAATATTAAAAAAGTATTTTTTTTCTTTGAATTTTTTTTTTCAAATTTCAATTTTGGTTCCAATTGACCCAGAAATATCTCGGTTTTTCGATTGAAAAAAATGGATTTCAGAGAAATTTCAGAAAATGAGCACGCTGCGAAAAATTAATTTTGTGACTGGAAACACTGGAAAACTGAAAGAGGTGAAGGCGATTTTGAAGAATTTCGAGGTAAAATTTGGGTTTTTCTCGCGAAATTTGCGGGAAAATGGTGTTTTGAAGGTGAGCAACGTGGATGTGGACCTCGACGAGTATCAGGGCGAGCCGGAGTTTATCGCGGAGAAGAAGTGCAAAGAGGCGGCCGAGGCGGTGAAAGGACCAGTTCTGGCAAGTGCGCTCCACTGACAATCGGAAACGATTTCGGAAAATACACAGGTGGAGGACACGTCGTTGTGCTTCAACGCGATGGGCGGACTGCCGGGACCCTACATCAAGTGGTTCCTGAAGAAGCTGAAACCGGAAGGACTCTATCAGATGCTTGGTGAGTGGAGGAGGGACTAGGAGTCCAGTGGAGATTCTAGGCCACGTGTAAGATTGCTAGTTTTCAGAGGGATTCGAGGACAAGAGCGCCTATGCGCAGTGCATCTTCGCGTACACTGAGGGAGCCGGAAAACCGGTGCACATTTTTGCTGGTGAGTTCTTGGGAAGTTCATTACATAACAAGGACCTCAAAAAGGGTTCAATTGAGTGTGTAACAGTTGAAAACAAAAAAAAGTGGAAAGAATCCATCGAGCAGTTGTGTAGACGTCACAGCTCGGGGATGTAGCCGTTCGGGATGATGCCGGCTCCGTGCTTCGCGATGAGCTCGTTCTGCATGTGCTCCGGAGCTCTCTGTGCACAGGCCATGTCCGATTCCTAGCACGTGAATCCAGTTGGGCGATTCCGGAGTTGTCCCGTGACGCGTAGAGAGTTATCGATGTGCTCCAGCGTGTCGAGCATTCAAGACTCTACTGCACTTTCACGCTGGAAGCGACGAGAATGTGGGCGGAGAAGAGACGCAGAGAAAACTAAGAGTGCGATGGAGCACACTTGAAACTGGAAGGACTCTATCAGATCATGGGCGAGTGGAGGGACTAAGAATTCATCCTCGGAGATTCTAGGCCACGATGGAGATTGCTGCGAGTTTTCGGAAGGTATCGATGTTTTTGAATTACAACATTTATTTCTTCAACAAAAAGTTTTATTACATAAAAAGGGGAGAGAACAATTGAGAGCCGTTGAAAACAAAAAAAAAAGAAAAAAGTTCGAAAGAATCCGTCGAGCAGTTGTGAAGACGTCACAGCTCGTAGATGTAGCCGTTCGGAATGATGTGGGCTCCGTGCTTCGCGACGAGCTCATTCTGCATGTGCTCCGGAAGCCCTCCGTGCACGATGCGAGCAATGCTCAATTCCACCTCTTCGCCACTGAGCTCCTGCCCCAGGTAGTGCATGCCCATCGCGAATCCAATCGGGCAATCCGGGAGGCGTCCCGTGACTCGCAGAGCATTGCTGATGTATTGGACGGTGTCGCATCCGAGACGAGCGGCTTCCATCGACAACGGCTCGTCGGGTCCTTCCAGAAGTCCGTCAGGACGCAGTTGCGGGAACCCGTCCATCGGCCTGGTTCCGTGCTCCGCCAGCATTGCGTTGGTGACGGCTTGCGGCAGGGCGTCGAGGACGGGCACGTGGACGTCGTGCGCCCAGCATTGCGTCCGCAGCAGGTTGTAGCCGACGTGGTACCACATCGGGAAACGAGGTCGGACGCCGAGCTCCACCTGGTGCTCGATGAACTTGATGCACTCGTCGCGAAGAGTGCGAGCCTCGCGGGTGATCTCCACTTGCTTCGGAGTGAGCGGGAGTCCGGAGGCGATCTGGTACAGCGGCAGGATGCCCGAAGCCGTCGGAACTGGAAGAGTAGGCATCGGCGTGTCCATCGTCGGGCACTCCAAAGACGAGTTGGAGACGTTGAGAGCAGGAGGAGAAGACATAGTGTCAGAGAGAATAGCAGAAGACGTTCTCAGGAGAGAGTGAGAATGACTAAATGACTGAGGAACTGACAGGGAGGGACCTCTGGACCACAGGAGGCGGGGCCACTCAATCTCCGCTCCCACTCTTCCTTCAGGGGGTTTAATTGTGTGTCCTCCTTTTGTACGAGGAGGACCCCCGATCTACAGTGGTTTACGACCATCATCGTTGATGTGCCAAGTGCACCTGGCAACGAGACTCCTCCTGGGAAGTGTCTAATTGCGGAGAACAAAGGAGGAAGACTGTCAGAAAGGGGGGATTAAGAATGAGAACCTCACACCTGGGCAAGATTGATTTACAGAGCGATAGGAGTGCCTCTGGAAATGGCGCAGAATGGAGGGAACTGTGGGACATCTATCTTAAACTTCATGGAAAACTTTGACTGGTTCTGAACCCTTAACTGGCTAGAAAAGTGTCCGAACGGGAGGTGCTCTTTTCGTTGGACCACGGGGATGGAGAGTTCGTTTTCGAGACTTGCAGAACGGGTCGCAGAGCAGAGATATTTCGGTCTGAAATGTGAGTCCCATTGTGTAGGCTTTCGATTGAGAGCTAGGTGCCGAAGGTCTTCTCTCTTCATTCCTCTCAGTGTGGGGAATCGGGCGATTTGAGGATCCTCTCCCTTTCCACCATCTGAACACCGTCCCATTTTCATCAGTCTCCAACTGTTTTCCATTGCAGGCAAGTGTCCGGGCGAGATTGTGCAGCCACGTGGCTGCCGAGACTTTGGCTGGGATCCGTGTTTCCAGCCGCAAGGATCCGAGCTCACGTTCGGAGAGATGGACGCCGTCGCGAAGAACGAGATCTCGCACCGATCGAGGGCTCTCGAGCTGCTCAAAGAGCACTTCAAGAACAACTGAAAAGGAACTGTATGGACAATTTTCCGCATTTTTGTTGATTTCTTGTTGGATGTTGTTTTTTTTTTTAATATTTTCAATTTTTAAATGAACATTTCGCAATCCCACTTGAAAATCGTCAAATTGTTTTTTCGGGTAAAAAATGCCGATATTTGAACGATTTTTGAAATAAATGGCTTTAAAATCAATCGAATTTCAGCTGAAAATTTGAAATTCATGATAATTGGAAAAGTGGTAAAATCGATAATGAGAACTGATCCGGTAATTTTTTTTTAAATTTAAATTTCAAATATTTTTCATTGCACAGATTATTTTCGTAATCGGATGCACCGGAACGGGAAAAAGCGATTTGGGAGTGGCGATTGCGAAGAAGTACGGCGGAGAGGTGATCAGTGTCGACTCGATGCAGTTCTACCGAGGTTGGCCTAGAAACTCCAATGGTGGCCTAGGTTTACGGTGGGGAAGGGTTTCCCAGGCCTCTTGATCCTGCGAAAGACTGATGGCCAAAGTTTTCAGTGGTACTGGATTCCTAGGCCATCTCCACCGTAACCCTGAAATCTGTTGCTTCAAAGCGTTTACTAGGCCTCCTATGACTCGAAGTTTGGAAAGTTTCGGCTTTCTTAGTCTCCTGTAGGCCTTTTTCTGCCTGATCCTGTAAGAGACTGATGGCCGAAGTTTCCAGTTGTGTTGGATTCCTAGGCCATCACTCCTCTTCCCTCCTCCACTGTAACCCTGCAACCTGCCCCTTCAAAGCACAAACTTTTCTCTCCCTGATCCTTAGGGAAAGAGTGATGGCCGAAGTTTTCAGTCGTGGTAGATTTCTAGGCCTCGACATTGCGACGAACAAAATCACGTTGGAAGAGGCGGAAGGCGTGCCGCACCATATGATGTCGTTCCTGGATCCGTCGGCGACCGCCTCCTCGTACAATGTGCATCAGTTCCGCGAGACGACGCTCCGACTCATCCGCGAGATCCGCGATCGATCGAACATCCCGATCCTCGTCGGCGGAACGACGTACTACGCGGAGAGCATTCTCTACGAGAACAACCTCATCGACACGACGTCATCGGCGAAGGCGACGTCTTCTTCGACGTCTTCAGAAGAGGGTTCGGAAGTCGACGAGGACGACGGGAGAAGCAATCAGGAGGTGTGGAACGAGCTCAAAAGTGTCGACGAAAGGAGCGCCATGCTTCTGCACCCGAACAATCGGTATCGTGTGAAACGCGCTCTGCAGATCTTCAAAGAGACCGGTGAGAGGGACTAGGAACCGTCAGACGGGAAAGTTAGGCCACGAGAGACTCTTCCAGGCATCCAGAAGAGCTCGCTGATCACCCGCCAGAAGACGTCAGATCTCGCCGACCTCGGCGGACGACTCCGATTCGCCGACTCGCTCGTCATCTATCTCGACGCCTCTCCGTCGGTTCTCGACGCTCGGCTCGACGCCCGCGTCGACAAAATGCTCCGAATCGGTCTCAAAACTGAGCTCCGCGAGTTCTACGAGCAGCACAAAGTGGGCGAGAGCCGGTACGGAGTGATGCAGTGCATCGGGCTCAAAGAGTTCCTGCCGTGGCTCCGAATGGCCGACGAGACGGAGCAGGAGAGTCCGGAAGGCGTGGAGCTGTTCCGGAAAGGATGCGAAGAGGTGAAACTTCACACGAGACAATACGCGAGACGTCAACGACGCTGGTACCTGCAACGTCTTCTGAAGAGGGCCGACGGTGAGCGGCGAATGGCGAGCACCAAGATGCTCGACACCTCCGACAAGGATCTGATCCTTCCCAACGGACTGAGCATCGTGGATCGCTGGATGGACGGCGAGGATCTGTTCGAGCAGGTTCAGAAGACGTCGACGACGATGCGAGGCGCGGATGCGAACGTGCTTCTGGAGTGCGACGTGTGCGGAATTCAGATGACCGGACGGAATGCGTGGTTCGTCTCCATTCTTTCTCAGAACACTTCACGTCTTCTGCCTGTTTTCAGGGAGCTGCACGTCGCCGGCAAGAAGCACAAACATCATCTGAAACTGGCGAAGAAGAAGGCGTCGGAGGGACTCGAATCGACCCGCTAACCTTGGAATTCCGGGGCCGAAGATCACAAGATCTTGATTCTCTGCTTGAAGGCCCGAAATAACATATTTACGCCCTTCCTCCTCCTTATCAGATAAAGCAGTTATCACGTGGTAGATCAAATATAAAAGGGGGAACGAAAAATAATGATTGATAAGAGTGACATGAAAATGAACCGAGAAGACGTCGTCGTCGTCGAACTGAAGGCGTGCCGTCGCGATTCTACAGGTACCCCTTTTCCGCTTTTCTGTGCACTTTCTCGTCACTTCCGATGCATTTTCAGCGTCGTCCTCGACGTCTTCTGAATGCTCTTCAGAAGACTTGGACCATCAGATGACGGCGTCGTGCCGATGTCGTCGCGACAGCCTTCTCGATCAATTCCGCGATTTTCTGGCAAAATCCGTCGATTTTAGCTTCCAAATCGACGATCCTTTCTCGAAAGAGATGTATTGATTGATTATCGATTTTCTGTGTGTATGTAAATAAATAAATAAAAGTGTCAACACAATTCATTTATTATTTTTCAAATTAATAGAAAATATTATGCAAAAATAGTCAAAATATTTTGAGCCGATTTTCGGAAAGTTTTTTCGGGGGGTATTTCGGGTCTATTTGAAATTGGCGGGAGTTTTGATATGAAATTGTGTCGTTTTCTTATTTTTTTGGAGGGAGAAGCATAGAAAAAGGAGGAGAAAACCAGTGAAAAAACGGGAAAAAGCTATTATTACTCGACTACAAGAAGAAAAAATCGATAATTTGGGATTTTTTAAGGAGGGGCGGAGCGGGCGGTTATTAAAGCTTTTTTGTGTTCGAATTTGCGAAATATTGGAGCGAAGTGGCGGGAAGCGCGGCGAGAAAATCGATAATCGATTGATTCAGGGATGGTCGCGGAA
Organism: Caenorhabditis afra; assembly: GCA_963570955.1. Lineage (NCBI taxonomy): Eukaryota > Metazoa > Nematoda > Chromadorea > Rhabditida > Rhabditidae > Caenorhabditis > Caenorhabditis afra. The sequence continues at coordinate 6,370,310 of OY751534.1, forward strand.
CTGTTTGTAGAACGATTGGACGTAGGTGAAGACGCACTTCCAGTCCGGACGATCGCCCATCATTATCATGTCGTCCACCTCGAGAAGCGGAAAAATGCCGTTGTCCCTGCAACGAATAATCGATAATCAATCGAAAATCGATCCGAGAAACTCACTCGGACACTTTGAACGCGAGCTCAAAGTTCTGACGTCGATTCTTCGGATCCAGTTTCGAGAAGTCGAACGCGTGCGGTGCGAAGCGGTGAATGAGCGCGCAGAAGGCCATTCCGTCGGCCCACGACGACGAGAAATTGGTGACGTTCACATTCTGAAGAAGATGAGAAAATTCGGAAAAACGATGGCGATGGAAAAAGTATTCAAATTTGGCGCCCATACGCAAGCACCTCACTTCACGACAAAATGCACACGAATGGGAAAACGAACCGGATATCCGGAAACGCGATTCTGAATCCAGCGGAGCAGCGCGTCTTTGATCGAGTTCGGATTGAGCTGACGTGGCGGAGCCGCCGAGTTCGGACTGAAAATGTCGATAGTTTGGGCTGAAAATCGAAAAACGAGCGCTTACGTGGAGCCGACTTTCTCCATCTGCTTAAACATGTTCGGACGCGACATTTTCGACGAGGAGTCGGCTGAAAACGCGAAAAATGATGGGGAAAAAGGCTCTCGACACAGCGATTTTCATGTGATTTTTGTGCGCCGTCGCCGAAAAGAAAAGAAAAACATTTATTGAAAAAACATGTGCGGGGTGTGGGAAAAAGCAGCGTTTTCCAGCGTTTCCCCCCGTCCAGATGCTCGGCGAGCACTCACTTTATCACCTACTATCGCCCCGCTAGTTTGTCAAAAGTGTTGTGATCGCGGGTCCTCCTCGAGAGGTGATAGAGTATATCGGTCAGTTTGCTCCCGGGAGAGAGGTTGAGCTCCCAGTGTAATCTTTTCTCGAAGCTCGTCGAGCACATCGCGGGGTGGGCTCTTTTCTTGCAATGTGCAATTGTAATAAAACGTGCTCGGTGGCTCCGCCCCCTCCTCCAGAACACCCTTTGCGCGCCCTCTCTCTCTCCCATGCATTCGCTCTCAAGCCGCCCGCTGCCGGCCGACCCTCCCCTTCACTTGTACGCCCTGGCAGCCGGCTGCATTCGACAGCAGCGTGGCGCAGTGGAAGCGTGCTGGGCCCATAACCCAGAGGTCGGTGGATCGAAACCACTCGCTGCTAGATCCTTTTTCTCCACTCACTCTTGAGACTCGCGATGCCACCGATCTGATTGTGAGGCGACTGGCGAATTATCGGCACGGCGTAGGAGGTGGCAGCCACTGAAGAACGGGCAGTGATATAGACGAAGGCAAACATGGGGGAGCTCTCTCTCTCTCTCTTACCATGTCTCACCGGCGTCGGCGGGCCACTTTTCGATATGAACTTGGCACACTTCGCGAGGTTCTCCTTGTTGCCGGGCGACAACGAGAGGCGCGATTTGTGCAGATCGTTCTCCTGCGCCGCCGATATTTCGCCGAATTTGCGTGCCAGCTGGAGCACCGACTCCGGGCGGCTCATTCCTCGAATCTCCATTCGGACCTGCTCACCGGTGTCCTAGAAAAGATGTTATTTGGGAAAAGGGACAAAAAGAGAGAGAGTGAGAAAGAACAAATGTCGTTTCTTTTGGAATTGGATTGGATAAGGGAAACACGTTAACGGGGGGGGGGGGTTCTGGCGAATAGTACAAACAAGAAGGAATAAGAGAAAGAAGAACACAGAAATGGGAATGTACGGAACAAAAGAGAGAAGGAGACAGAGATTAACGGATCTTCTTCTTCTTCTTCTTCTTCTCGCGAAGAGGTGGTGATAACGATTCTATACTCTCCGAGGGAGTGGACCCCCTTTCAACGATCATATCTCGCGAACCAGAAGAGCTACGGAAAAAGTGTAAAGTGCAAAAATGTAGCCCTCAATGCGAGGAATATTTTGTCAGTTGACACTTTTTCCCGATCTCCTCTAGTTCGCAAGATATGCGCGTTTTAGTGTGGACAGTCTCAAGACCTCCCGAACTTTGACTACACAAACACAAAAAAAAGACAACTGGTATATGCAGGCAGGGATGCCAATTTCCGTCGAGAAAGTTAATGAGAAAGACAGAAAAAAAGAAAGTCGCCTATATTTACTGTTTACTTTCTCGTGTGTGTGTCCCGAGAAGAACCGGAATTTTCAGAGAAACGACGACACCTGACCCTTTTTAACTTTTTCCCCCTTTTCCATTCATTCGTATTCGGAGGAAAACAGGCGAAAGATTTCTCGATATTCCCTTAAGGGGGTGCGTTTTGGAAACGGGAATTCAAATTGGGGCTAGTTTGGGTCGTTTCCAAGCGATTTTGGGGCATTTGGGACAGGGAACTTTCGATTTCGAGACTGTGGGGAAATAGTAGATCAAACGTGTAATTAGGCGGGGCGCGAACTTTCGAATGTGGTTTCTTTGCCATTTCGTGAAAAAGTACATAGAAGAAGAAGCCGAAACGCACACACATACAGAAGAGGACACACCTTGTGTTGAGGAGGAGGAGGAGATGCCCTTTTCGGGCTGAATCAGTAGAGAAGAAGAATACGAATTAGTGGGGGGAGGGTGGGATCATCTGAGAGAATCTGGTCTTCTACCGTTGATGAGACAGTTAGTGTAAGATGCGAAATGGGAGGAGGCAGGGAAGCGAGACTCACGATTTGGTTCGGTGTGGGTGGCATCGCGTTTGATTATGCAATTCGAAACGAACGGGAGGGAGGATAACGATCTGATTCACTTCTTGGTGGCCCAAAGTCTATTGGCAGAGAGAGAGGGAGAGAGAAAGGGTGTGGCCGGGGCGAGGGGGATCGAACCCGCGACCTGCCGACCAAAATGTGCGCGCGCTAGCCACTAGGCCACGCCTGTCATTGATGCTGAAGGTCCCCGGGGCGGTGATAAAGGCGCCTCTCTCGCCTCCCAATGAGGCGATTTATATCCGACTGAAAAGGGAAGGAAAATCGTCACAAAATATGATAAGAAGAGAGGAAAGGGAGGAAGTGAAAATAAACAACACACAAATTTCGACGAATATGATGAATATAGGCGGAAAAGCGGCGGTAATGGAACACTTTTCTCGAGAGCCGAGAGTCTGCGTCTCTCGAATTCCGGTGCTATTCTCGAGGTGGAGGAGGAGTTGAGCATAATGTCAAACAATACGGCAGAGACTGTGTGGAGAAGAGAGACGCAGAGAGAAAGTTATCACAGTCGACGACATAATGACAGGAGGAGGAGGAACTGAGAGATAATATTTGTGTGATTATTATGATTATTATGCCGGAATGATAATAATAATAATAATGATAGTTGTGATAGGAAGACGGAAGATACGAAAGGTGAACAACTATAGTCATCGTGACGTGGCACTACCATTTCATATCGGAAATTGAGAAATGAACATGGAAAATGAAGATGAAAATGAAAGGAACGTTTCTTTTTTAAACCACGCCCCCTTTTTCTTTTGGCTACCGTAATCCATTTGAAGAAAGAAAGAAAGGAGAAAAGAAACAATATGTGAAAAGTGAATCATCGAATCGTGAATCAAGTAGCCCCCCTTTTATTGTTTTCTTTTCTGTCCCGAATTCTTGCGAAACTTCCAGCTCACCACGTTTGTTTCGAATTTGGCGTGACCGTCGTGACACAACACACGCGTTACATCGTTTTCGAAGTGACGAAGGCCGGACGAGAAGGAAGGGAACGATGAAGACGTGGGAGGCATCGAACGGCGACGGCGAAGGAGAAGAAGGGTGTGAGGGTCCTGCAGCGAAATTCGAATGGGGTTACGGTACTTTGGAGCGAGTTCTGTAGGCTCAAGAAAGGTGAACAGCGCGCCTTTATATCCGCCCTGAGGGCCACTGACGTCAGTGGTGTGCGTGGCCGAATGGCTAGTGCGCGCGTCTTTTGATCTGGAGGTCGCGGGTTCGAACCCTCTGCAGGCCTCACCTGATTTCCTGCACCTCCTCCTCGATGACGGAGTCTTCCTCGAACCTTGACGTCTTCTTGGCTCCTCAACGACATCTTCAAACACTCTCTCTCATTCGTTTTTATCACTCCTTCCCTCTTAACTCTTACCAAATCATGTTCGGACTCGCTTCCGGCCGAACCGTATCCCGAAGAAGCCGACTCTTTTTTCCGCGTCATATTCGGCTGAAAACCTGCGAATTTCAGATCGATTCCCAGCGTGACTCACCGAGAAATCGTCGTCATCGTCGGGCTCCGGCGACACCAACGGGGGCGTGTCGGAGAGGTTGAACATCGGCTGAAACGAGTATTCGGAAGGCGTGCTGCAGTACATCGACGTGAAGACACCTGAAACAGGGGGGGGGGTGTGACAGTGTGACAACGTGACATCTCTCTCACCGACGCACGACTGGGGCGAGAGGGGCTGATTGAGGCCGTAGGGCAGAAACGTCGTTTCGCCCGTCGAGACGCGATGGATCGAGCCGAGGAAGGCGGAGAATCCGGGCAGCGGACACGTGGAATGACGCGAAATGCAGCCGAGACTCCGGTTTCGGTGCCGTTTCTCGTCCACACTCGGACGAGACGACGACGAAGAAGACGTGCGGAACGATGACGTCATCTGTCTGAATACTGGATTCGGATGAAGACGTTGAGGAAGGTGGGATGAGAAGCGAGAAAGTTTAGAAGACGTCGGGGCGAAACTGCACTTCAGATGAGAAACGTCTTCTAAAGTCGAGAAGAAGGCGAAAAATGCAAACTTTCGCGGGCCATCGGAAATGGAAATTCTGGTCGCAGCACCTCGGAAATTGCATTCCCTTCGGTCACTTTTTCGTGTCTCCAATAACGAATCGAATAAAACGAAGAGGCAGAAGAAGAAGAAAAGCCATTGTTTCTCGAACACAAAACGAGCGGAGGGGGGGGGACTAGAAAACCCCGCGGCCATGCTATTCGAAATATGTGTGTGTGTGTGTGTTTATGGGCAATAATAAAATGTATATGAACTTGGAACTGTTGTACATGTACGTGTAGCAGAGATTTATAATTGTACAACCACCAGGGGGAGAGAGAGAATGGGAAAGTGAGAGACGCAGAGACGAAAACGAGTGGACAATTAAAAGATCGACTCGGTTTTAATGCGGAAATTGGACGCTCTCTCTCTCTCTCTCTCGTTTACCGTTACTGAACGGAAACTTTAATTTTCAGGCGGATTCTTGAAAGCAGCGCGCTTATGACCGCCCTGGGTGCAGCGCTATGAAAGAGTACAGGTGGCCGAGTGGCTAACGCTTTTGCATTTCGATCTGGAGGTCGCTGGTTCGAGCCCCCCGCCGAGCGAAAGGTTTTTGGGAAGAAATATGGGGAGTGGTGAGGGACGACCAACTTCAGCTGGAGCCATAAAACCGGGATTCCGGAGACGAATCCGGATGACGTCAAAAGAAGCGAGCCAGAGAGAAACTTCTCCGTCGTTTCTCATCAGAATCGGATAGAAGTCGCCGTCTTTCCTCTTCTTTTTGGACTTTACATCGCTTTTGTGATGTCATTTTATCACTCGTTCTTTTTTTTTTTCGCGACGGAGAAGGTCGAATGCATCTCTAAAAAAGGGACGAAATGCGAGAAAAAAGGGGGAAAAAGAAGAAAAAGAAAGGAATCAGCGACTGACCAACACATTCTCGGGCCTAATTAAATTTTCATTGAAAGTGCCCCCCGCGACACACACAATTGGCCGGCCCTGGTTTTTTTGTCTTTTTTTTTTCGGCTTTATGGCTCAGTGCTCTTCATAAACCTTATTCTTTCTCTCGTACTAATCGAGAGAAAGGAGGGGAAATGATGTTTGTACAAGTGGTAGTAGTAGTACTACAAACATAAATGGAGATGAGAGAAGGAGGTCATTAGGCGGAAAAGAAGTGCAGCCGAAGGGCGCAGAGAGAGAAAACGTGGCGATCGGATTTCAGAGTGACCGGAAGTGCGGCGATATCATCGCCATGGCGGACTGCTGCTGCACATAGCGTGCGTGGCCGAGTGGCTAACAAGTGCGTCGTTTTGATCTGAAGGTCGCAGGTTCGAGGCCGCACCTCGCGCAAAAAGTGTCTGGCGTGTGTCTGGTACGAGAGGCGGCGGCCAGCGAGAGAGGGGGGAGGGCGCGCATTGATAATGCGCGGGTCCCCAAAGGGTTCTGGCCCCCAAATGCAACTTGGCTCCCCCTCCTTCTTCTTCTTCGTCGTCCCCTCCTCCCTCATTTTTTGGACCCCAATTGGAAAGAGCACTGAAAGGGGAGGGCGAGAGACGTGTCTCTGCGTCTCCTCGGAACGCATTCTCTCTCTTTTTGACTGATACGAATGAGTGTACTTTGGCTTTTTTTTGGGGGGAGCGGGTGCGCGGGCGCGTTTTTTGGAATGATGGGGGCAAAAAAGCGACGAGAGGGAAGTAGACTAAAAAAAAGTAAAATGGGCGTAGATCAAAAGATTACCAAAAACTTTTCCCGCGAACGCGGGAATTTTGAAATTTTGAAATTCTGAAAAAATACGAAAAATATTTTTGAAAATTTTGATTTCAAATGATTCCAAATGAGAAAAATCTGGAATTTTCTCGAATTTTCAACGAATTCCAATGGATTTCATCGCAAAAAACGGCGAAAAAAGGCGGCAAAAACTTCGGCTCCTCATTTTTCGGTCCATTGTCCACTCGTTTCTCCTTTTTTCGACCAATGTCCACTTTGTTTATCGCCGTGTTTACCACTCCTCTCGAATGCCACACAAAATGGGCCCTGCCGGAAAAACGGAAACTTTTCGGTTTTTCGGTTTCCAGACACTAAAAACGTCTTGTTTACCAAGAAAAAAGATAGTTTTTTCGGGGAAAAAAACGAAAAAACGAGAGATTCTAAAAGGGTGTGTACAATTTTGGAGCAAAAAGATCGGGCGGGAATTCAAATTTTCTCGGCGATCGCAATTGCTCCCTTGCATCCGGTTTGAATTATCCATTTGAGAGCCGAGTAGGCGGGCGCCTGCAAGAGACAAATGGAAATTTGGAGCAGGAAAGAGCACTGCTCACTTTGAGGCCGTCGTGCTCGACGCCGGTGTCGTGATGGTGGAGCTCTTCGTCGCGGAGCCGTGTGAGAGTGCTCAGCAGCTCTTTGTGCTGCTCCGGATCGTCGGCGATGAGCTCTTTGAGCTGCTCGTTGTAGTGCTGTCCGATGAGCTCCTCGACGGCGATCGTGCACGCCATCGCGCTTTCCTTGCCGAGCAGCGCCGTGCCGACGCCTACAACCCTGTTTTTGGGGGCCGATTTATTGGGTGGTGGGTAACGTCAGCAAGTGCGCTCTACTGTCACCGTGATTCGTGTTTCAAACGCGCCCCGCTGGACACACGCCAAACTTCCCGCCGAAATTTTTCATCAATTTTCGCCTCCGTTGGGACACTGGAACGAGTAGAAGTTGGAAGAGAAGAAGAACAAAAAACATTTGTCACGGACGGGATTCGAACCCGCGATCGGCAGAAGCCGAATGGACTCGACAAACTGTCCACGCCTTAACCACTCGGCCACCGTGACGGCGAGTCTGAATGCGTGGCAATATATAGATGAGTGCCCCGGAAAGGAAGACTTCCATGTTTACAATCAGGTTCAAAAAGTCAGGTCCCAGTCATTTACAACCGGGTCGTAAACGTGTCTCTCTTCCTTCCGGGACACTCATCTATATATTGCCACGCATTCAGACTCGCCGTCACGGTGGCCGAGTGGTTAAGGCGTGGACAGTTTGTCGAGTCCATTCGGCTTCTGCCGATCGCGGGTTCGAATCCCGTCCGTGACAAATGTTTTTTGTTCTTCTTCTTCTCCCAACTTCACTCGACCACGGTAAGCCTGATTGCTTGGCAGTGCAGTGATGAGTGCCCCCGAAAGAGATCCATGTGTACGATCAAACTTGTCAAAAATCGGCCGGGATCGAGAAATTTTCGGGAAAAATAGGAAAATATTTAACAAATTCTAGAATAATTTGAGAAATCGTGTTGTTTTTCTGGCAATCCATTGTCTAATGTTAGATTTCAGCTCGATTTTCACCCGATTTCTTCCATTTTTTGACAGAAAATGTTACATTTTATGTTTTAAGGCAGCTCCTCAACATCTTCGTTCAATTTTTCCCGAAAAAAAAAATGGAGGAAATTGGGCGAAAATTGACGAAAAACGACGCAATTTCAAAACGCTTCTACGGGCGGCTAAACAGTGCGCTGTAGCTGTACAAACGGAGCATCGTTGCCCACATTGTCAATAGAGCGCATTTGCTGACCCTTTTACTCCCCCCTGTGCTGAAACCGAAATAAGTACCGAGAGCGAAGGCGGCCGCACTGAAAACCGGCGAGAATACGGTGTGGGGCACGTCGTGACGGGCGGCCAACCGTTCCATCGTGTCCAGATGCTCCTTCTCCTCGTCCCACATCTTCTTGATCACCGATCCCACCGAGGATCCTGAAACACGCCCGATTCGAAGACGAAATGCACACTTCTGGTGGAACACCACACTTGACGACAAATTGCGGACCTTTGAGGACGGCGAGTTGTCCGGCGTAAATGCGGTCGGCTCCGAGCTCTCCGGCGTGATCGACACGAATGATTTTCTCGATGAGCGCCTGACGGGCCGCCGTCGAATTGTGACGGATCGCGATTCGCCACATCTTTTTAAACAAAACAATAAAAAGAGAGACGCATAAGAAAAATATCCCATGGCTATCCATTTTTCTTCGAATTTGCCGAAGAATGGGGGGACAATAATTTATGAAAATAAATTAATTAAATAATTAGAAAAATCGCTAGAAAACAAGAAAAAGAGAGAAAGGAACGGGTAGATCAATCAATCACAGCTAGAATTAAAGAGCGAAATGCAAAAAAAAGAAGTTCGATGATGGATATGTACAGGAAAACGACACAGGAAGAAGCGAAATAGTAGAAAGAGTCTAAGGGACTAGCTTTTTTTTTGGAAGAGAAGAACCTAGTCCCCGATGGGAGAAGAAGAAGAAACCCGGAATTTTGAATGAAGATGACTGGTTTTTAGTGATAGAAGACGCCGTCGTGCGAGTGTCCGTGTTCGTTTCCGCCGTGAGAGTGTCCATGATGCTCCGCTGTCTCGTGACTGTGACCGTGACCGTCGTGACTGTCATGGGAGTGTCCATGATTCTCCTGATGCCCGTGCGAATGTCCGTGATGTTCATTCTCGTGCGAGTGTGAGTGACCATGATTGTCATGGTGAGAGGTGGATGTCACGTGACCGTTCGAGTAGGGGACCTCTCCCGCCGACCAGGCGGCGTCCTTCACTACTTGCACCGTCAGCGTCGTGATCACCGACGAGAACTTTTCGATGACGTGCACCAACACGTTCTGCTCGTCGGCGTCTCTCCGTACTCGCACATCCACTGTCCCCACCTGAAATGGCAATTTTAAGAATTTGGACGAAAACTCTTCAAAAGCTTACCAATTGATTGAAATCGAGTTGCCAGAAGCGTCCTCCCTTCAATTCGAGCACTCCGTCTATATGCGACGCCTCCGAAATGCACCGATCGATCTGATTGATAAGGTGCGGCGGCGTCGTCTGGAGCAGAATCATTCCCGTGTACGTGGACAGCGGCCACATCGTCGAGAACACGGCGACGGAGAGAATGAGACAGCACACGGGGTCCGCCCACGCGAAGTCGTGCTTGAAGTGCTCGGCGCCGACGAGCAGGCCCGTCGTCGTGGCCGCCAAAAGGACCATCGCGTTGATGCGGGGCAGCAGAAGACGTGACAGACCCGGGATGAGCCAGCAGACGGCGTTCGAGAGATCCGCAGCGTGCTCCTGAAGGCTAGAAGACGTCGCGGACGTCAGCACGTGCTGGAACGGCTGATTCTTGAGAGCGTACGCCGAGAGCAGTAACGAGAGTGAGCAAGCAGCGGAGCCCACGAAATACGGCCATCCACCTTGAAATTTTGCTCATTTTTCACTGACATTTGCAATTAAGAAAAACGCACCAATTTCCTCATATTCGTGATCATGGGCGGCCGACGCGTCGTGAGATCCGTGATGATCCGGCGAAAGCAAGTGTTCGAACGACTCTTTCGACAAGAAAATCGAAAATAACTGAGCTAACACCTGAAAAACTGAACTCTCATCGACTTTTTATCGTTTCCGAACGTACTGTACTACTGAAAACGGCTAAAACGGGCACCCGCGCGAGTCCGTAGCTGAATTTGTGTGTGGGTCGATTCGTGATCGACATCGAATACAGAGAAGCGACTTGCGAGCATAACGCGAAGATTGTGATCCACATCGCCGACATTAACACTGAAAAATGATCGAATTTCTTATTTTGCAACTCAATTTTCGCTAAACTTCAAAGAAATTCAGGATTTTTAGAGTTTTCTACCTATGGAATGGCTCGTTGAGACACAAAACGCGAGAATTCCGACGCAAGCCGAGCATATTATCGTGGAAATCAAGCCTCGTTTGCCTTGCGGGTGGTTTAACGACCTGGATACCCATGAGAGACCGAGCATCTGGAAAAAAAAATTGTTTTTGCTATTTTTCCGAACACATTTTGCGATTTTTAGAGAAATTCGATAATCGGGAATGATTTTAGATAATTTTCAGATTTTTTCAGGTCCAATATTTTTTTTTTCGGGTCGAATTGTGTTGAAAAGAGCCGAAAAGAGGCGGAATGTGGACGTGGCCGTTTAAAGGCGCATGGAATTTCGCGCGTGGGTCTCGCCGCGAAAACGTTTCTCTTCGCGAATAATCGAGAAATTTGAATTTCTGATCGATCGTGATCCATTTTCCCGATGGCTTTCTTGGGTTACCATGGTGATTTTCGTTGGTTCTCCTCAGAATTTTCATAGTTTTCGCATGTTTTTATCTGTATCTCCAAGTTTTCTTTCCGACTATTGCTTTTCTGGCCTGAAAATTGACGATTTTCGAAGATCGCCTTATTTAGCTATTTTCCTTCCAAAAAACTGTAAATTATTGGTTTTATTTCAGAATTATGGCTAAGCAACCGCAAGTTCTCTGGGCTCAACGCGAAGGGCTCCTCTACGTGACAATCGAGGTCGATGAGGCCAAGATTGAGGAACTGAAAGGAGAGGGCAATAAGCTCCACTTCGCGTTAGTTTATTATTTTATTTTATCTCACAGTAAATGATTTTTTTTGCAGCGGAAGCAGCAAATCGGAGAAGTACGAGACCACTCTTGAGTTCTTCGATGAAATCGATGCTGAATCCGTCCAGCGCATCGGTTCGAGCACTCGCGTCGTTGAGCTTGTCGTCAAGAAGAAGACACCCGCTTGGTGGCCACGTCTTCTGAGCGTCAAGGGAAAGGTTCACTGGTTGAAGGTGGACTTCGGAAAGTGGAAGGACGAGGATGAGGACGATGAGGTCGAGGAAGCGTCCATGGGCGGTGGAATGTCCAACGGATTCGATCTGAATCAGTACATGTCGTCGCTTGGAGGCGCCGGAGGAGGTGCCGATTTCGATGGACTCGACGAGGAAGAAGACGGTGAGGGTTAATCGAAAAAAGAAGAATCGACTGAATCTCGATTTTGTAGACATGCCCGACCTCGAGGACAACGATGAGGATGAGGAGCCGGCCGAGATCAAGGCGTAAAAATGAACGACGGTTGAACCAGTTCATTCATTCGTTTTGAATTCCCATACTCGTAATCGTCTAAGTGCATTCGTAACTTTCTAAAAATTCCCTCTTCTATCGATTGTGAACACCACCCTACCCTTCGGTATCTCAGAAACAGTTTATTGTTCCCCGCTCTTCAAATTTCCCTTTTTTTCTATTTATTATTATAAAAATGAAGTGATATCTATATAAACCCACCCGACTCGGTTTCGTTTATCCCCCCAATTGGCTATACTTTTGACCGATGTCCATGTCTCTTTCGCCGGGTGTCTCGTGTGTTAAACCGTCCTCTTTTCCAGTCAAATGACACTAGTATGCCCGTTGTGCAGCGAGATTCTAGAAGAGGAAGGAGTTCACTTTTTCAAGCATTTCAAGTATAAGTAAGACTGAAAACCAGGGGGAAATCGGGGCCTGAAAATCGATAATTAAAGGAAGTTCGCTTGCGGCGAGGCGACTTGCGATGCCGAGTTCTACACGGAAGCGGATCGAAATGCTCATTGCACAAAGCATTCACACAAACGATCTTTTCAGGTTCGCAGTTCTGAATTCCATTTGAAAGAACAGAAAAGTGCATCGAAATCGCTGCTAATCTCAGAAAAATTGGTCGGAAATTCGTCGATTTCTATTCCAGAAAACAGTGAATCCTTATATCGATCGATTGATCGAAATGGTGAGCTCCGACGCTCGCGAGCTGACGACGAAGGACATGGAGACTGTGCTCGAGAACCGCTTCGGAACGGGCGACGATGACTGCGTCGCGTACGATTCCAATCTTTTTCCCTTGAAATCAGGCTACACGCATTGATTTCTTGAAACTTTCCCAATTATCTTCGTCCTTTTCGTTCTAGAATCGCCTCTTCGACGCCTTCGAGAACTCCATCGTCGCAGAAGAAAAAGCGGACGTTGAACTCGCTCGTCGCGCCTGTTGCCGCATCGAAAAAACCGCGCGCTTCCGCTCCGGAAGAGCATTCCGCGCCTCCTTCCGCACCGAAACAGCGTCGTTCCACAAAAGAATCCGCGTCGGAACCGGTGGATTCGACGACGAGTGAGCCTGCGCTTCCGGTGGAGAAACCGAGAAAATCGAGGAAAAAGAACAATACGGAGGTGTGATTTCCACTGATTTCGAGCCGGAAACGAATGATTTTCAGCAGTCTGAGCAAGGCGGAAACACGACGTACGAGGAGATGTCGGGACTCGACAAACTCATCGAATGGTTCGATCCGAACGCTCCGGAGAGGCAGGACGCGGCGAAAGTGGCGTGCGCCGTGTGCAAGAAGGAGGTCGTCTACGACTACAGTCAGTTTTTGGCCCTCAATACTCCCGTCTAGACGCTCCAACTTTCAGTACTGCGTCGGAATCACGTCACCGGAGAGCACATGGCCGCCGACACCGATCCGAACGACTACAACGATCTTCTGAAGGTGGCGATGGATCTGTCGTGGCCGGATCTGCCCAACTCGAATTTCTCGTGTCAGCTGTGCATGACGGGGCTCGACATCAGACGATGTGCGAGAAGGGAGCACATCGAGAGAATGCACACGAACAGTCTGCCACCGCTGAAATGTCCCGTGGACGACTGCGGAACGGCCTTCCGAAGGCAATGCGAGCTGTCCTCTCACATGAAAAAGAGTCACAGTGTGGAGATGTCAAAGTTGAAGGACTCGGAGTTTCAGCTGGCCAGAAAGCGACGCAACCGATGCATTTCGACGATGACGGTGAAGTGCTTTCCGTGGTGCCAAATCGAGGAGATCGAGGGAGTTCTCGGGCCGGTGAACGGTCACACGCTCACCGCTTCTTCGTCGGCGCCGCTGCTCGACGCAAACTTTCGGAAAGACGTCCGCGTTCGCGATGTGAACAAGACTCGTCGCGCGCCTCAGTACAATCAGAACGGCGGATCCTCATCGGACTCGTCGGACTCGGAGGCCGAAGAGGACGATGAAGCCGAGACGTCGACGTCGACGGCCGCCGACGCCGAGGACATTGTTGTCATAAAAGAGATGTTCAACGTGGAAGTCAACAGCCGACTCCAAGGACTCAGAACCATCAAGATGGAGCCGGAAACCGAGGAGGAGAAGGAGGCAGTGGATCCGCAGCAGCAGCCACAACAGTCACAGAGGCCGTTCTTTCGGGACACGAGTGTGAAGTTGGAAGATCTGGAAGCGAACTCGACGAATCCGGAACTAGCCGCTGAATACGGCTCTCCAATAGCTCTCATCGATGCACGTCTTCCGCCGCCTCAACTTGTGATCCCGGAGCCCATTCTTTCACCGATACCAGTCCATATGATTCCGACGCCGCCAATGGAAAGAACCCCGCACTCGCCGAAGCCGTCTTCTTCTTCTTCCTATTCGTCATCCAACTACCACCATTCGCATCGAGGAGGACGTCGCGGTAGCAGAGATCGGTACCATGGCGGCCAGACGCACTACCACTCGTCCAACTCTCGCACCAACACGCACTCGCGACCATATCATCAAAGTCCACGTCAGCCTTCGTCGTCGTCGTCGTCGTCTCATAGAAGTCGACACTCGCGATGGAACTAAACTTGTTTTCTCTTATGCGAATGCTTTAATTCTCTATTTTAGATCATTTCCCATTCCCTTGCTTTCTTCTACATTTTCGTTGAATTGTTTTTGTTTTTTCCTGTTTTTTTGAATTTCGATTTCCGAATCATTGAATTTTTTCGAATTTAATTGATAGCACGTTTTATTTTGAGTAGGTTTGAAGTGAACGTGAAAATTTTGACAACACTTGTCACGTGACCTTCCACGGAGCGGTAATCAATCGATATCCAAACCTGCGCCCCTTGCGTCATTTTGCAAACCCGTCCATACAAATGGATATATTCTTGCTGTTTGTCGAGAACGCCGTCTTCCTCCTCCACATCCCGCTCGTGCTCGCCCCGTTCCTCTTCGTCGGATGCTCGTCGAAGAAGAAGTTCGAGACGGACGCGCGCGCGGATCTGGTGCCGCGCAACGCGGCGATCAGTCCCGAGACGAAGCAGAGCCAGAGCCAGATAAGGCCGAGCGCGCAGACGCCGCCGGCTCACACGCCCATCGAGAAGAGCAACAATCGCGAGGAGGACACGCTGGCGAACGTCGTCTCGCTGCAGCCGGAATCGTCGGACGGACCCGTCGAGAAGGTGACGAAGAAGAGCAAGAAGGCCAAAAAGGAGGGATAAATTGATTGTGGATAAATGTATTTATGAGAGGAATATCGGGGTTTTCATTGTTTCTTGAAGACGTGCACGACTTCAGGGTCCGGTGAACACGACAGGCTCCGCCCACTTTTGGGGGCCTGGCCGTTTTGCAAGTGCCGCCTGCAAAAGTGGGCGGGGCTTGGACCGTGCGGCACTTGCAACATGGCCACGCCCCCAAATTTCGGGACACGTGGAATTTCGCAGGGTTCTCCCCGAAAAAAAAAACGAAAATACTCACGTTATGAAAATTCGAAAATTCGATAAACGTGAAAATTTCCCCTTAAATACGTGACATTCTGTCGTGGATGTCACTTTGGGGCAAACACGTGGCTCACCGTTTTTCAATCAGTTTTTGCGTTTTAATTTCCGAGCCGGCTTCTCCTTTGTCACTCCCAAAATCCCCACTTTTGTCCGTCTGACTAGCTTTTTTGGCGTCCTTTTCAAAATTTATGGCTGGAAACATTTTTTGAAAAACCGAAAAGACGACTCCGAGTCGGCCTTTTGTTTCCATCTCCCCTCTCACAATCGCTGTTTTCTTTCAGGGAAGATGTACTCTACCTATGTCTATGAGTTTGCTTCGGAGCCGGCAAACTGTTTGCGATGCACCTACTATTGTGGGCCACGCATAATGGTGGGTGGTAACGTAGCGACACGCCTTGCCGCCGCCACCACTCACCGCCACCACTGTCAGTTCCGGGTCGATCAATACGAAATCGAGATCGATGGCATGCACGTCGTCCCATCTGACGACTGGAGAAGAGCGATGGGTGAGCTCGAAGAGGCGAAGGCAGGCGTGGCGGCGCTCCGCACAACAACCGCTCAGAAGGAGGACCAGAATGCTGCGCTACTCCGTCAACTGGCGGAGACCCGGGGCGATCTGGAGAAGGCCGAGTCGCGGATTGCCGAGATGCGGAAAGTCGTCCGCAGCCTCGAAACGAGGTCCGATCTTCTCGAATTCGATCTGCATTGGCCGGCGCCGAACGCAGTCGAGTGGTCGAGATCGTGGAGGAGCAACGGCCGAACAAAGGGATGGACGATGTGATTGGAGATGAGGAAGACAAAGGGGACTTCGAGAACAACAACGGCCATCGTATCTCATTCAGCCTGTCAGTCATTCCTTTCAACGTCATCGTCGTCGTCTGCTAACATGTCGGTCAGTCGGCCTTTCATTCCAACTCCCACAATCGCTATGTTCTTTCCCAATATTCATGTCTACAAGTTCGAGACGGAGCCCGGCAACACACTTCGGTGTAATTATTGCGACGCAAAGTTCTCTACCGGACCGACGATGGCGACGAGACTGACGGCCGCCAAGGCCCATGTCACGCGATGCGAATTCCGCACGGACATCCACCATATCGATATCGACGGTATCAGAATCGCGAAGCCTGCGGAATGGAGAGATTTAGAGCTCCAGCTCCACGCGGCGAGAACAGAAGCGGCGGCGATGCGCCTGTCAGTGAAGAAGAGTTCGGATGCGATCTGGAGGAGGCTCGACTGAGAATCGCGAAGACTTTAACCTCCTAAGCCTCGAAGCGCGACGTACTCAGTTTGATTTACAATTCGTAGCAAAAATGCTGAGCGGGAAAGTTGATATCCCAACAGATAACTTCTTCCTGGTTTCCACTTCCACCCGCACACGGAGTCAACGACCATTTCGGTGGAGAACCGCAAAATCTAAATTACGTCACAACTTTTTCACTATAAGAGCTCTAACAAAGATAGTTGCTAAGCCCAAAACACATTATACTACACAATAATTGAATTGAGAAACAGAGAGAATCAGCCGAAAGAAGGCCCACGACCCCACTAAGGAGCTACTTCTGCTCACATCCGCCCATGTAAGATGGAGTTGTTGGAGTTCGAATTGCCATGGCCGACGACGACAGGAAGCGGACGAGTCGAGGAGCAACAACAAGTCGAAGAGGTGTACGACGAGATGGGAGACGACGGATATAAAGGCGACAACGAATATAGCGTTCTTGCAGCGGATGCCAGTTCATACGGAGTCGGAGGTGTCTTTCCCCAGAAGGAACACAACAACGAATTGAAGCCAGTCGCGCATTTCGCCAGAGCGCTCACCGAAACCAAAAAGAGGTATGGTCAGATAGAGAAGGAAGGGCTGGCTCACGTAAGTTCGTCGTACAAACGAATCACTGGCAATCTTCGGAGACAAGAGAGATTTGCCAGTGCACTCGCACGGGCGGCTGGTCCTAATGTCGTACTCATCCGACATTCAGTACGTCGGAACAACGAAATTCGGAAGAAAAATTCATGCCGACATACTGTCGCGGATGATATACGACAGTCCACGCGATGAAGGCGAAGTAGTCTTTGCGGCGCTCGACGAGGACGAAGTGGAAGAGGACAAACGGGCCGACGAAGAGCCATTTCAACGAGCAGGAGCACTGACCGAACGAGATATTCGCAACGAATCGGTTCATGATGAGGAGCAGCGGTAATTGGAACGAGCTGCATACATCATCAGTATCCAACATGTCCGTTCGCCGCCGTTTCATCCTCAGAGCAATGGGCAAGCCGAACGATTTGTCGACACCTTCAAACGAGGTATGTTGGAATTAGGAAGAGAGGAGAAGGCACAGAAAGCTCTCCAAACCTTCCTGATGGCTCACCGTTCGACTCCAAGTTCATGGTCGCCGAATCAAGAATCACCAGCGGAGAGCTTCATTGACCGGAAAATGAGCACTGGTCTCCACTTGATGCTTTCGCAGCATGGACCGGAAGAATCGCACGAACTGGATCGGAAAGACCAAGCCATGAAAGAGCAGTTCGAGTGAGTGGCCTAACTTTCAGGCTCCCACCTTTCATGTATTAGTAGTTTCAATAAACAAAGATAGAGAAGGTTTGGGAATGGATGTTTGTCGGTGGAAGAAAAAACACAACTTGCAGAGTTATTGAACAGTATTTTATTGCGAGATTCGAGAAAAACCTTGAGATGACGTGGTCAGGATTAAAAAACTCGAAACAAATTCAGAAGACGTCACGCCATTCCGGCGGCACGCAGTCGGAGGTCGAGCAGACGGAGGATCTCCTCTTCTTCCTTGGATCGGACGATCGGATGCTCCTCCTCAAACTTCTCGTACTCTTTCATGTCCGAGTACATGAGCCTGAAGAAGACGTTGTGAGGGGTGGGGACAGCTGGAAGGGCTCACCAGAAGCCGCCGACGGTGACGACGGACCAGAGAAGGAAGAGCAGAAGACAGAAGACGTCGCGATTGTGTTTGCTCGTCTGAAGACGTGCGGCGAGCGACGTTTGGAAGACGTTGGCGAACGTGAGCACGAGGTACAGAAGACGTACGGACTTCTTGTAGAGGAAGGCGTGACGACGATTCAGCGGGTACGGTGGGTAGTGTTGAAGCGAGAACGCCGACGAGTACGGCGACTTTTTCTCGTTCGACACCGACAGCTTCACCATTTTCAGCCGAAACTAATATTGTTTTCGAGAAGAAGAGAGGGAGAATGAGCCGATCGTTAGTGTGGAATCTCGGGGGAAATCATCAGACGGTTGCCAAGGAAACCGATGAGATTCTTGAAAATGGGGCCACTTGATGAGCCACGAATGGGCTCCATTCCTCTGTGTCTGCGTCTCTTTGCGTGTTGCATTGGAGCGCATTTGAGATCGATTGGAAACGTGACCTTTCGACGGTCAAAGGGTCCGTTTCTTATCAGCCGCATCGTCGCTCAAATCCAGTTTTGTGTTTGCAACGGAGTCTGAAAAAGAAGAATGTCATCATTGCTGCAAAAGGTCAAAAGGGGCGTGTCGAAGACGATTCGCAAGAAGAACACGAAGAGACCGAGCAAGCGGACGCCTTCTGAGTCTGTCTGAAAGTGGGTGGACGCTGAAAATGGGGGCATGTTTTCAGAAACGAGAAGGCGCCGCAGACTCCGCCCCCGTCGGCGCCGAAAGCGAGCGTCGCCCGTTCGAATGTCAACGTCGCCGCTTCTGTAGGCGTCGGAGGCGCCGTCAACACGAAGCCGCCGCCGGCGAAGAAGCGAAGCGAGCGGAACGCGCCGAACAACTCGATGATGCAGGAGCCGAAGAGCCGAATATCGCGCACCCGATCGATCGATATGGAGGAGACGCCGAACCAGCCGGACGAGGAATCGGACAAGAAGAAGGAGTCGGCGAAGGAGAAAGACAAGGAGAAGGAGAAGGAGGAGACGGCGAAGAAGAGCGAGAAGAAGAAGAAGACGGAGGAGGAAGTGAAGAAGGAAGAGCCGCCGAAGAAGGAGGAGCAGCAGCAGAAGAAGGCGACGAAGAAGGTATGGAGTGGAATGGAAGCGGCCGAGAAGTTCGTCGCCAAGTGGCAAGGAGGTAATCCTTTTTTGTAATATAGTTGTCACGGGTTGGGACAACTCCCGCTTTTCCACCAAGTCGACCACTCTAATCGTAGGCATTTTCGTTCACTCGGAAGTTGTCCGTTTTTCTTAAAAACCGTATAGAGAAAAAACGAACAGTGTTACGAATATATTTTGTGAATTTGGCCTTGCCACGTCACAAATCGAGCCGGCGCCTCTATAGGGACAAGTGATGGGTCACCGTGAACAAGAGAGATGCGACACAAAAGGGGCCAAAAGGTGTGACCCAAAGGGAGCGTGACTCATTTCGATAATTGATTGATCAAGATAGGTGACAGGCAGGGCAAGCAGGGGCGACACAGAGGGGGCGTATTACGGTAATTATGGATTTATCAAGATAGGGGTCACGGTGTGACACAAAAGGGGCGTGACTTTCCCAGATAACTGATTGAGGTAGGTGCGACACGTAGGGGCTCATCTCGGTAATTGACTGATCAAGATAGATAAGGGATGACGTAAATGTACATGTCGCTCGGGAACTTGTGCCAATCTTTGCCTCCATCATTTGACCACAGAAACAACTTCACAGTTAATGCGATCTGTTTTCAATTTTTCAACTACCCACGAAGTTTTGTATGTGATTGAATGCGGTGGAGGCGAAAATTGGAATCCGGTCTAGTAGACAAATGGTCCACTTTAAGATCCGCTCCAGCTACTTTCGACAAAAATACAAAATACCTCCGATTGGAAGGGTCGACTTATTATCTTTGAGAAATATTTTAAAATTTGAATTTTGTGAAAGATTGAAATGGGTTGAAGAACGCGAGAAGATCCGTGCCGAGTACAACTTTCTCGACTCGCTGACGTTCAACAAGACGACGGAGGCGTTCGACGCGAACACCGAAAGGAACCGTCCCGGCGCGCCGAAGATGTACGACGAGAACCGCGTGAAGCTGGACCGTCCCGGTCAGGAGGCCGTCAACTACATCAACGCCAGCGAGGTCGTCGTCAAAGAGTTTGGCCACAAGGTGATCATCAGCCAGCTGCCGCGCATGGAGAACGAGAGCTTCGTCGAGGATTTCTGGCTGATGATGTACCAGGAGAAGATGGTTCTTCTCTACCTCCTCCTGCCCGACGACGTCCTCCATCCCGCAGCCCAACCGACGCGGCTCTTCAAGACCGAGTGCGGCGATTTTCAGTACGTCGGCAAGATGTTCATCAACAATCGGCGCAGCGATCCGACGCAGGAGCCCAAAGAGTACACGATCGAGGCGCTTCCCGAGGGCAACTCGGACTCGGTCATCTGCCAGCTGCACCACTTTGCCACGTGGCCACATCGACAACAGCCGCCGCGCACGAAGCCGATCATCAAAATGATCCACCATTTCCTGACCGAGAAGCAGATTCAGAGTGCGAGCGTGTGCGTGATGAGCGAGTTCGGATGCGGCCGCGCGTGCTCTTTTCTCGCCTCGCTCATCGCCGTCGATCAGCTCAACAAGGGCATCGAGCCGAATGTAAATGATTGCAAGTTCGCTCCACGGCACTCGACTTGACTTTTAGGTTTGCGAGATCATGACCGACATCAAGCGGCAACGACCCGGCGCCGTCGAATCGCTCTCCCAGTACTGCGGAATCTATGCGATCGTCCTCGACTACATCTCGGTCGGTTTCAGCCTCGCCCCGCCCACTTTCAGCCTCTCTATTTGTGTGCTTTCAGAGGAAACGTGGCAACAAAAAGGACGAGGCGAACAAGGAATTGAACCGCTTCATCGACGAGCTCGCCGAAGTTTCGCCGCCGACGTCTCCTGAGAAGAAGGGAAAATAGAACTTGTTTTGTAATTTTTGGAATGAATGATGGATTTTAGGTACCTAGAGGCTTGATTGTTTTCCTCTACTGTTCCGTTTTCAATAAATCTCCAAATGTATATTAATAAGGCAAAATCACAAGTGAAACGAGGAAACCGCAATTGATTGGGAAGAGAAGAAACGAAGAGAAATGTGTTTGACTGTGTGGGAGGGGGGCGCTGAAATGTACAAAAAAAGGCAGTGACGTCGTCTGAGCGACGACTTCTAAACGATGAGATCCTCAAGGTCGGAGCAACCGTCCTGCGTCGAGTCGAGCAGTCGCTGCTTTTTGCCCGAGCCCGCACTGATCACGCTGCTCGTCGAGCCGAGCAGCGAGCCCACTTTGGAGCTGAGCACGGAGAGTTTCGAGGAGGCGTGCCCGCGGAAGACGCCCGAGTCGTCGAGTCCACGGTGCACTCGCACCTGGAACTGACCCGACTCGAGCATCTTCTGGTGACGTTTGAAACGGGTGGTGTAGAGATTCGCGACGGTCGGCTTCCGGAATTGTTTGAGAAGAAGTGACGAGGAGACGACGGACACCGAGGAGAGCGCCATCGCGGCTGCGGCCATCCACGGCTGGAGCATGAATCCGAACGGCCGGAAGACGCCGGCTGCGATCGGGATACCGATGGCGTTGTAGATGATGGCGAACAGAAAATTGAGACGGATCCTTCTCGTCGTCTTCTTCGACAGCTTGATCGCGCCGACGACGTCGACGAGGTCGTTGCGGACGAGAACGATTCCCGCCGACTCGATGGCCACATCCGATCCGGCGGCGATCGCGATTCCGACGTCCGCTTCGGCGAGCGCCGGCGAATCGTTGACCCCGTCGCCGACCATCGCCACTTTGTTTCCGTACGACTTCAGTTGCTTGATCTTCTCCTGCTTCTGATTCGGAAGCACCTCGGCGAAGACCTCGTCGATGCCGACCTGCCGAGCCGTCGACTCGGCGGTCTTCGAGTTGTCGCCGGTGAGCAGCACGACGCGGAGGCCCATCTCGCGAAGGGTGTAGACGGCGAGCGACGCCTCCTTCTTCACCTGATCGGCAATCGAAACGACGGCGACGACTTCGCCGTTGATGGCGCACAGCACCGAGATGTGTCCCTTCCGTTGCTCGTCCGACAGCGACATTTTGACGGCGTCCGACACCGGAATGCCGTGTCGTTCCATCATTCGTTCAGTGCCGATCACCATTGACGCCGTGTCCGGATTGCGAGTTTTGGCTGAAAATCTGTCATTATATGAGGCACGTCTTCCAGAAATCACCTTCCAGATTCGAAACCTGCACGAGAGTGACCTCCGATCCCGGAATCGTCATGCTCTTTCCATCGGGAAGCGACGGGACGTCCGAAATCTCTTGTCCCGACAGCGCCAGCGAGGAGAACGACTGCCGGATGCCGTCGATGCGACACGTGACACCGTGACCGGCGGACACATGGAACCTCGAGATCTGCGGCCAGGTGGGCTCGCGGAGCAACTCTTTGGCGAACGAGGCGACCGCGTTGCCGATCGGATGCTCCGACATGGATTCGGTGGCGCCGATGAGGAAGGTGAGGAGACGCAACGGCATCGAGTCCGGCGAATGGAAGGCGGTGATCTGGATGACACGTGGCCGTCCTTCTGTGATGGTTCCGGTCTTGTCGAACACGATGGTCGTCACTTTGTGGACGCTCTCGAGTGGCTCGCCGCCCTTGATCAGGATCCCGTTCGCCGCTCCCACTCCAGTTCCGACCATCACTGCAGTGGGCGTGGCCAGTCCAAGACTGCACGGACACGCGATGGCCAACACTGTGATCGCGGCCTCGAAGGCGATCTTGAGCGCCTCCTCGAATCGGAGCCCCGGAGTCAGTGAGGCGTTGCGCGCCGAATTGTACTCGATGAGGATCCACACGGCGAGTGTGACAAGTGACAGGACGATGACGCACGGGACAAAGTAGCCGGCGATGCGGTCGGCGAGCTGCTGAATCGGCGCCTTGTTCGTCTGCGCCTCTTCGACGAGTCGCACGATCTGGGCGAGTGTGGAGTCGTTGCCGACGTGTGTCGCGCGCACGATCAGAACTCCCTTCTGGTTCACCGATCCGCCGACTACCGTACTACCGGCTCTTTTGACGACGGGCATCGATTCGCCTGTGATGAAGCTCTCGTCGGCCGACGACTTCCCGTCCACAACGACGCCGTCCACGGGCACTTTCGCACCCGGCACCACTTTGATGAGGTCGTCTCGTTGGACCAGTTCGATGTTGATGCCCTTCTCGGACGTCAGACGACCTTCCGAGTCCATCGTGACGAGTGTCGCCTCCTTCGCCTGCAGCGACATCAGCTTCGACAGCGCCTCCGACGTCTTCCCTTTCGCCTTGTGCTCCAACATCCTTCCCAGCGCGATGAAGACGATCAGCATCGGCGGCACGTCGAAGAACGTCATCGGAGACGACGGCCAGTGGAATACGATGGCCAGAAGCAGGACGACGATCGAGTACGTGTAGGCGATCGTCGTGGCGAGCACGATGAGCACGTCCATGTTCGCATTTCCGTGCTTCATCGCCTTCCACGACGCCGCGTAAAAGTAGCGACCTCCGAAGATCTGTGAAGACGTCGAGTAGACGGAAGAAGACGTGGATGGATACTCACCTGAACTGGCGTGCAGAGGATCAGAAGCAAGAAGTTGTCGAGTGAGAGTGCCGGCGTGAAGATGGGCGTCTGTCTCTCGGGACGCATCGGAGTGTGCAGGATCCAATGGAAGATGATCATGATGATCATCACCGGAACGCCGCACACCAGCGAGATGAGGAACGTGTTACGCCATCTGAAGATAGGTCATACTATGTGTCACGGGACACATCTCTCTCTCTCACTTTTCGACGTCTTCCGAGTGGTCCAACCGCTTCAACTGATCGTCGCGGGTGGCGAGATCGGCGGTGAATCCGAGTCCCTCGATGACGTTTATGATGTCGCGGGGTCCGATCATCTGCGGCGAGAACTCGACGAGCGCCATTCCGGTGGCCAGCGAGACGTTGCACGAGTCGACGCCCGTCTTCGAGAGCACGTGCGACTCGATTCGATTCGCATCTGTCTCCGAGCCGAGGTTGCCGACCTGGAAGAGAGATGGCCTAACTTTCTCTACGGTTCTAGTCCCTACCACCAGCTGTATCTTGTTGTAGTTCGAGTTGGCGCCGCCCGAATCGAGCAACGTGGCTTTGTACCCGAGCTCCTCGGTCATGTGCTCTCCGATGGCCTCCGACGAGGTGATCCGATTGTCGTAGATCACTTCCGCCTTCGCGGCGATCAGAGCGACGACGATCGAGTGGACGCCTTCAATCTTCGCCACATTTCGCTCAATGTACTGCACACACGAGGCACACGTCATTCCTTCCACTCCGAACGTGCACTTTTCAATGTGATCCGACGAATTCTAGAGCATCCGGAGGATCAGAGAGCGTCATAGATATTCCAGAACTGACCTCTTTCGAGTACCGAACTCCGTTCAGCTGCAACTCGATCTTCCCGCCGTCGTTCGAGTCGGCCACTTTCGGCGGTTTCGACGGCTTCTTCGGCGACGTCTTCGAGGGGGGCGGAGCCTCGTGGAGCTCCTCGTCGGTGATCAGTTTGCACTCGAATCCCATGTCGTCGATCGACTCGGCCACCGATTCGCCAGTCCACGGAGATGAGTAGTCGACGGTGCCTGGAACGAGACGATGTTCTCGAGAACCTTCTCCCGATTCTTCTCACCGTTCTTCTGCTCCAAACTGACGACGATCCGATGAATTCCGGCCTTCGCGCCGACAGTGTCCTGGATGTTGTTCACACACGAGTGGCACGTCATCCCCTCAATCGATACGACTGCTCGACGTCTTCTCATCGCCGCCGCTCCTGCTGCTGCTTCCTTCACCGCACCGCCCATCGTCGTTTCTGCAATTCAATTCGGCAGTGCAAAACATGAAATCCAGTGGGGTAAAGAACTAAAATAAGCAAAACGTTTGTGTTTCCCATTTCCGCGGGTACTTTGTGGTTATTATCAGTTCGTACATGCTTACAAAAATGGAAAAGAAGGTGCGAGGGGGAGAGGCGAAATTGACGAGTGATAAGCGAAAATGCACACTCTTTCGCCTCAATATCTATCAATTTTCGCGAAGAGAAGGAAGATGCATTGAAATAGAATTGATACTATTTATATGGTTTATGCACACACACAAACCCCTCTTTTTTCTCTTCTAATTTTCAACCCCTTCCCTTGAGACGCCGTTCTATTAGAGGTGCCGTTCTATTTCTCAACCCAATTTTTTTTTCGAATTAACGAGTTTTCCTCACAAAAATTAACCGTTTTCGAGAAGTTTGCAGTGAAAAATCGAAAAGTTTGTAAACACTAGCAGTTTTTCGCTGTGCAGCACTTTTTTCATCTCAATATCAGGTTTCAATTGAAATTTATTGAGCATTTCGGTTTTCCGGTCTATTTTTCAACCCCCTATAGCTCCGGACGCCGCTTTAATGCAGGTTTTACGGTAATATCTTTGTACTGACGATTGATAAGCGAGCACTCGAATCCCATGTCGTCGATCGCTTCCGCCACTCTTTCGGCCGTCCATTTCGACGGATCGAATCGAATTTCGCCGGTTTCCGACGCCAAATCCACGTGGATTCGATCGACGCCGTCTTTCGATCCGATCGTTTCCTCAATGTTTTTGACGCACGATCCGCATGTCATTCCTCTGCACGAAACGAAAATTTTTAATTTTTTGGATGCATAGTATGAGTTTTGAAAATTTTTGATTATAGCTTTGTTTTTACATTTTAGAAGAATTTTATGTTTGTTTCCGCTCAAACACAAATGTTTTATTCCTACTTGATTTGAACTTTTGCCTCCTGAAACTGCGCGTCCTGTGCGAAATAGTCGACGAGAAGCGGAGCTGTTCCGCGCGGAACGGACGCGGCAGGACGCGGAAGCGGCGAGCCATCCAACAGGCTCACGTTTTCCGCCATCTATCCGCTTCTCAGTGTTTCTGGAATGTTTTGAACAAGTTATTTAGAAGTTGGAGCTCAAAATGATGCAAAAACGAGTTGCGAGGGAGAGAGAATTCAATATTTCCGAATGCGGCACTGAGTTTTCATTGAATCAACATGTTTATTTTATGGATTTCCATTAAGTTTATCTCAAAAACACTTCAAAACGGCTTAAAATCGCTGAAAAACCGTCGAGAATGAGTGATTTCTCGAAGACGGCCGAGGAATTCAATCCTCGAGCTTTCTAGGCCACGCCCACATTTTTACATCACGATGACGTCATCTGAGCCGGAAACTCAGGGCAAAAGGGGCTGGAAATGACAGAATTTCGCAACAATTTCAGTTTTTCGCCAGAAAAGGCATAACTTGATTGAAACTAATTCGTAAAAATGACCAACAAGGGAGAGAAATTGTGTTATCAGCTGGAAGAAAAGAGCAAAGAAAAGTCAACAAAAGGTGTGAAAACTGTCAATTCGCGTGGGGAAACAACACTGGAAAATCGATAATTATTGTAGGTTTGAACCCAAAAACCTGGCCGTCGTCGGCCGGCTAATACAGTTTTGTAAAGTAAAAAAGGCTGACAGGAGAAACCTGTATTCTCTCGAGAATAGAGAAAAGGTTGTAAACGGGAGGGAAACATGTTCCCTCCCCACTGGAAGGCTTGGGTTAATTTTATATGAAATCATACCGCACAAAACACCGAAAATTGTCAAAAAGAAGGATGGAAGAACGGACAACTTGTGTGAGGCGGGGAACAACAAAATCAAACGGAGAAAAGAGAAGCACGCGAAGAAGACACGTAGAAAAAAAACAAAAAGGGGTGGACGAAAAGTCATCACAAACCGGATGTAAATATCGATTTGAGAGCAACAATAATAAGAAAATAATAGATCAAATTCAAAACAATTGAAATTGAAATATCCTAGAATAGGAGAGGGATCAGCCGCCAGTGACGCTCTAATATAGAGCTTCTGGAGGCGAGGATGCAATGGAAAATTGGAAAAAAAACGAGTTATTCGAGGTGGTGTTTTCATCAGAGGTTGCAGTCGAATCGGGATCTTAACGCTCCTTGACGACTCCCTTATCGCGGTTGCGGACGTCCTTATCGATCTGTTTCCGGAGGTGCTCCTTGAACGAGAAGATGTCACCATCCCACTTCAGAATGCCCTGGTTGTCGCACACCCAAACTTCTTCAGCGACCTGCAAACGAAATATTCAGACTCGTATCTGAAGTAGGGATTAGGATACCTGAGAAACAAGTCGGAAGTCGTGAGAGACGAGGATCATGCCTCCCGGGAAGCAGTTGATCGCCTCAGCGAGAGCGTCGATCGACTCCATGTCAAGATGATTGGTGGGCTCGTCAAGAAGCAGCAGATGCGGCTGTTGCCACGCGAGCCACGCGAACGACACACGGCAACGTTGTCCGTCGGAGAGCTGCTTCATCGGGCAGACTTGCTCTCTTCCGGTTATTCCGTACCGTCCGACGATCTTTCGCATCTCTTCCTTCTCCTTGACGTCCGGGAACTCCTTCATCATGAACTCGAGAGCCGAAAGTTCCAGAGGCAGCTCCTCGTGCAAATGCTGCAACACGATGAATTATTCACGTGGTTCCCGTCATCTCCCCCCGAACTTTCTTCCCCATTTCAGCTTCTGTAACCCTTCCCGGAGGGGTTTTTTCTCATTGAAGAGATGAGCGAACCAAAAGAAACCAATAACAATCTCAGCGGAGAGGCCCTGCCGCCGATAGGATCCAACGAGATTGCGAAAGAGGAGAAGAAGGAGGAAGAAAAGAAGGAGGAAGCGAAGAAGGAAGAAGTCTCTTCCAACATGAGCACCGCCAAAAGCGGTGGTTCGAAGCGTCGTCAGCGACTCTCGATTCGCAGAACTGGACGGGGAAATGCGCAGCCGCAGGAGGATTTAAAGGTTAGAAATTTCTGGATTACTGAAAATCTCCAAAAGTTTCCATCCAGGCGACCCTTCTGACTTTCCAAGCGGTCCTCAACAAGCCCGATCAGGCTCGTGTCCAGCTGCTTCTCTGCAACATTTCCGACCGTGACATCTTCGTCAAACTCCGCTGTAACGCGAACTCCAACGTGACTGCGTTGCCGGCGAGCTCCGGACACATCGCTCCGAAGTCACAGTTCCGCATTCTGCTGAGCTGGAAGATGCCGGAAGGCTCCAAGTTGTGGAGCGAGTTGCCGATGCCCAAAATCTTGCTGACCACTTACTTCATGCAGAAAGGAGAAACTTCGCACGATGAAGCGCCGACGAATACTCGACTTATGGCTCGTGTGAGCACTTCGAAGCAGTGCGATGCGGACAATCCGCCAATCGAGCAGCTTTTGCTGGACGCAGTCGGAAAGGACAACACGGGAGTCACCGGGTAAAGAGAATAGAGAAACCTAGTGAAGATGAACCGTTTCAGAGCGAACCCATCGACTCCGAACACTGCGATTCCAGCTACCGTTACCCCCCCCGACACCCCGGAAAAGAAACAAAAAGATCATAAGGAAGAGAAAGAAGTGGACGACATGAGATGGATTCTCATAGCTCTCGTCGCCATCATTGTGCTTCTCTTGCTTCAAAAATAAACTCATTTACCTGATGGTACCGTCCGATCTTACAATGCGAATGCCTTCTGATCAGACCGTCAGTAGGCATCACATCCGAGCACAGAAGCTTCAGGAGCGTCGACTTTCCGGCTCCGTTCGGTCCGACGAGAGCGATTCTCGTGTCGAGATCGATTCCGAAGTCGATGTCTTTGTAGATCCACGGCGTATTCTCGTTGTAACGGAACGAGACGTGCTGCACCATGATGACCGGCGGTGGGATCTCTCCAGCGTCGAAGAAGTAGAACTGTTTGACAGTCTCGGTGACGGCCTTCTCAGTCAGTCCACCGGCGATCATCTTGGCCATCGTCTTCTCTTTCGACTGCGCCTGACGCGCGAGCTTCGCAGATCCGTGACCGAATCGCGCCACGTAGTCCTTCATGTGCTGAAGTTGCGACTGCTCCCAGTTGTAGCGCTTCTGCTGATTTTCAAGCAACTCCAATCGTGTCTTGACGAACTGATCGTAGTTTCCTCCGTAGTAGACAAGCTTCTTCTGGAACAGATGGATGATGTTCGTGCAGACGCCATTCATGAAATCCTGCGAGTGCGACACGACGAGCAGCGTACGTTTGTACTGGGCAAGCTCCTCCTCGAGCCACACACAAGCCTCCAAATCTAAATGATTCGTCGGCTCGTCGAGCAGCAACACCGAGGGCTTCAAGTAGAGAGCACGCGCG
This sequence comes from Caenorhabditis afra, assembly GCA_963570955.1. Classification (NCBI taxonomy): domain Eukaryota; kingdom Metazoa; phylum Nematoda; class Chromadorea; order Rhabditida; family Rhabditidae; genus Caenorhabditis; species Caenorhabditis afra. The sequence continues at coordinate 6,399,589 of OY751534.1, forward strand.
AGGGCGATACGCATACGCCATCCTCCGGAGAAGTCCTTGCACTTTTTCATCTGCATAGTCTTGGTGAATCCGAGTCCGTGCAGAATCTCGGCCGCCTTCTTCTCGGCCATCTCGGCGTCCATGTCGTCGAGTCGCTCGTAGACGTCCATCAGTTTCTCCTGACTCTCGTCATCGGGCATCGAGGCCAGTTGTTCGGCGAGGTGCTCAAGCTCTTTACGAACGGAGTCCACATCGACGACCGCTTGCAAGGCGGTCATCTCGGAAGCCGGCATCTCACGCGAGACCAGGTACATGTCAACGCTCTCCGGAATCGGCATCTCCTTGTTGTAGATGGCCTGGAGCACCGTCGACTTTCCGGATCCGTTCAGACCGATCAGACCGTAGCGTCGTCCACGGTTCAGCTCCAACTTGGTGTCGACGACGATCTCGCGACCGTGGAAAGTGATCTAAAATTGGGACCTTTGAAGTTAATCACGAAAGGCTTACTGTAATCTTACCGTCAAGCTCTCAACACGATGATCGAGACCTTTCGGATCGGAAGTCAAAGCTCCAGCCACGGATCTGGCTGCAGCGTTTTCGAGCTCGATTTTGGCCAAGGTGGCGGCGGCCAGATCGAGTTCCTCGTTGAGAGCCGTGAGACTCGCAGTCGAGCTGTTCTCCGGGATGTCGCTCTTCACCTCCTGAACGCAGCGGGTTAATACTGCCGGAATTCAGAAAACGCTCACCTTCTTCTTTCCTCCCTTCGACGACTTGGCGGCGGCCTTCTTCGCGGCCTCTCGCGCTTTCTTCGCATCCGACGGCATTTTGCTGCTGTTCCGGTGATGCGGATGGGGTACCCTAAAAGTTTATTTATTCAATTCAACCGAATCTCTCACATAAAATTAGACGACGACGATACAAGAAAAGCAGAGACGACGAGAGAGAAAATGGCGTAAAACTAGAAAAAGGGGATGGGGGATGAGGAAAATGGGCTCGCGGCAGTCATCCGACGCTTATTTCAGAGAAGCGAAAGCCTTCGGCATGGCGCAGTGATCGAGGTGGTGGACGTAGTCAGCCATCTCCTGGTGGCACGTCTCCTCGGTGTTGGAGCGAGAGTTGACACGGTCGTTGCACTCGTCGAGGATCGCCTTGAAGTCGGTGACGTGGTCAGCGCAACGCTCGCGGAATTGGGTCAGTTGATCAACTCCCTCCTCAAGTGGCTCTTGCTTGTGGCTGGACATCGCGATGAAGTTACCTGATCAAATCGATATTCCACAATTTTCAGGATAAAGTTTAAATTTCAAAAAACACAACGCGAAAAATCGGGTATTTCGGAAGGGTTTTGCATGAAATAGGCCAAAACTATCGATTGACCGCAAGGAAAATTCCGGAAAACTGGTTTTTGATCGAGTAAACAAAAAGGGGCGGTCATTGATGTTTATCATTCGCAAAACAAGAGAACGCACAAAAATATTTGCTTTCGTCACTGCTTTCACTTATTTTTTGTCAAAAGCCGAATAAAAAACTATTGATTCTGTCAAATTGAATAATTTCATCCTAACTTTCGTTTTTTGGCGACATTATTGGCAGTTTTTTCTGTTCAAAATATAGAGAAAAATTCGAAAGTATTACGAAAACAAAGAATATTGCGAAAAATCGATAAAAATCGAATAGAAAATTCGAAAAATGGGACGAGAAAAGGCGCGGAAGTCCCAAAACTGGGCGGTCGCCGAAAACTGGCGTTTGAATCGCCGCGCCGCATTGACCGTAGTTTCGAGCGTGGCGAGACCCGCAAAGTTCCTGACGGGCTGCGCGCCCTCGGCCGTTTCGACGGGCGGCCGTCGCTTTCGCTATTGCTTCTGGCAAGCACCGACCACCGAGGTCCTTCTATCTCGTCAATCATGTCCAAAGAAAAGTCCTTCGACACCAGAAAGTTCTTGATCGATCTCGCCTCCGGAGGTAAGTGCTGAAATTACAGACGAAATTATCCTAGAAATCTGAGCAGAATCCCAAAATTTCAGAATTCAGATTTCTTTCTCCGGATTTCTAACTTTCGGTTTTTAGGTACCGCTGCTGCCGTCTCCAAGACCGCTGTCGCCCCGATCGAGCGTGTCAAGCTCCTCCTCCAGGTTCGATTCGGAGATTTTAGGATTTCCAGTCAGAATTGAAATTTCAGGTGCAAGATGCCTCCAAGTCGATCACCGCTGACAAGCGCTACAAGGGAATCATGGACGTCCTTGTCCGTGTCCCGAAGGAGCAGGGAGTCGCTGCCCTCTGGAGAGGAAACCTCGCCAACGTCATCAGATACTTCCCGACCCAGGCCCTGAACTTCGCCTTCAAGGATACCTACAAGAGCATCTTCCTTGAGGGACTTGACAAGAAGAAGGACTTCTGGAAGTAAGTTTTGCTCTGAGTTCTGCCGGCATTCATTTATTTGTTTCTCAGGTTCTTCGCCGGAAACTTGGCCTCCGGAGGAGCCGCTGGAGCCACCTCCCTCTGCTTCGTCTACCCGCTTGACTTCGCCCGTACTCGTCTTGCCGCTGATATCGGAAAGGGTGACTCCCGCGAGTTCAAGGGACTGGCTGACTGCCTCGTCAAGATCGTCAAGTCTGACGGACCGATCGGACTCTACAGAGGATTCTTCGTCTCCGTGCAAGGAATCATCATCTACAGAGCCGCTTACTTCGGAATGTTCGATACCGCCAAGCTTGTCTTCGCCGCCGACGGACAGAAGCTCAACTTCTTCGCCGCTTGGGGAATCGCCCAGGTCGTCACCGTTGGATCTGGAATCCTTTCCTACCCATGGGACACCGTGCGTCGTCGTATGATGATGCAGTCTGGACGCAAGGACATCCTTTACAAGAACACCCTCGACTGCGCCAAGAAGATCATCCAGAACGAAGGAATCTCCGCCATGTTCAAGGGAGCCCTCTCCAACGTCTTCCGTGGAACCGGAGGAGCCCTCGTCTTGGCCATCTACGACGAAATCCAGAAGTTCATCTAAACCTAATGACATTTTGAAAATTTTTTACCTTGTCATTGTCCAACAAAATCTCGTTATGTAGCTTGTTTTAGCAAAGTAGTTTAGCTAGCTACTTTGTTATGTTTTCAAAATAAAGCGAGCCACATAAAAAGTTTTAAATTCTTTATCCATTTCTCCCGCCCCCATTTCGAATACCACCACCCACCAACACCCCGATTGAACATTCTTTAGGTTAGAAAACTTCTAGTTTCGGTTTAACCATCTCGGTTATTGCACCTGTGTTCACCGTTGATCTTTAAACACGTACTCGAGCAACAATAAAATCCCTTGTTGTTTTCACTGTGCACTCAATCACTATTAATCTCGTTCTTCGAACCGTAGCCGTTTATTAATATCGAAGAGATTCAGCAAGCATTGTGAGATTCGTTCATGTAGCGAAGGGAAGGGATGAGGAAGCGAAGCGAAAAGTTTGATCGGGGGGGGGGGGGGGGGGGGAAAACATCTAGGTGACCAGAAAGTTAGCTAAACATCGGAAGTCTCGGCGAAGTATGCGTGACGAAGAGCCGCGTCAGCGTCAATCCGTCCTGCAGGGTTGCAAACGAGCAGTTTCTGCAAATATCAAAGTTTGAGCAAACACAGTGGAGAAAGACGTGGCAACCTGAAGAAGATCACGTCCGCGCGAGTTCAGATTCGGCACGATTTGGCTCCAAGTGAGTGATGGATGGTAGATTGGGTACGGCTGAAAACGCGTTGGATTTTCAGCGAAAACAACTGTCTCTCTATCAGATTCCATTGTCTGCGTCTCGCATCTCGAAGCGCTCTCTCTCTCTCTCTCTCGTTCCTATCATTTAGTAGGCGGGGGCACCCGAACCGCCCGTTTTCCCGCTTCTTCAGAGTGTAATCAAAGAGACGCGTTGCGTCAGAAGAACAAACAGCTGAGGAGGCTCAAAGTACTTCTCCTCCTTCTTCTTTTCGCTTCTTATTTCTGTCACTTGACACACAGCAGAAACGGGCGGAACTGAGAGAGCGAGAGAGTGAGGCGGAACGAGAGGGTGCGGAGACACGTAGCGAAAGGAATCCGACAACTGATAACACGGGAGAAATGGGCGCAAAGAACAGTGATCTGATGTCATCCTGACGATTTAATGAAGGGGGGGGGGGGGGGCAAATTGAATTATACCCATCACGTAGAGGGAAATGACCTTGAACAGAGAGAGGATGGCGTTTTCAGTCTCTCACCTTATAGTCTGGAAGTTGTGTGATGGAAGGCCAGCTCTCTTCCGACGGACTGCCCAACTGCTTGAAGATCCGCTTCAACTGATCGTCCACATCGGCTCCCGGAAACAACGGGCGGCCCGCATTTGAGATCTCTGAAATCGCACAAGGATGACGTCAATCTTCTGTTCCTGGAAGTTGTTACCTGCGAAAATGCACCCGGCGGACCACATATCGATCGAAGTATTATAGAGTTTGGCTCCGAAGAGCACGTCGGGCGGCCTGTACCACAAAGTGACCACCTCGGCGCTGAAACACCGCACGGGCACTCCGAACGCGCGCGCCAGTCCGAAATCGGCGAGTTTCAGCGTTCCGTTCGTGTTGATCAGCAGATTCTGCGGCTTCAGATCGCGATGGAGCACGTGGTGGGTGTGACAGAACGAGAGCCCGCGCAACAGCTGAAGCATCAACGAACGGGCCGTCTGCGCGTCCATGTAGCCGTTGAGCGAGTCGAAGAACTTCTTCAGGTCCTGATCGCAGAACTCGAACACCAGCGTCAGCTTGTTCTCCGAATGCACGACGTCGTAGAGGCGGACGACGTTGCGGTGCTTCAGCTCGCGCAGAATACAGATTTCTCGGAGAGCCGAGCTGGGAACTCCCTGCAATTACAGTTTCTCGATTCGTCTGGAAGTGCTTGTCTCTAGAATACCTCGTCGTCGTCGTCCAATCGCACCCTTTTCAACGCCACAATCTCGCCGGTGCTCTTGTTCCTCGCTTTGAAAACCGTACCGTACGTGCCTGAAATTCGGATTTTCAGACTGAAACGGAATGCGGTTTTGGACTCACCCTCTCCGATTTTCTCCATTTTATCGTAGTTCAACATGGTTTTTCGACGAGCACGGCGGCTTCTCGAGACGGCTTATCGCCTTCTGCGGCTCGAAAATCGATATGCGCCAAGCGTCTCGTGTGTTTGCGCATCTCTCGTCGTCTCTCTGCGTCTCCGCCCTTCTCACACTCTCTCGCCGCCGAGGCCCGATTCGCGCGTTCCGATGCAACACAACGATATAATACGAACATCTGTCGACTCGTCCCCCCCTTACGTCTTCAATAAATCGATCGATTCCTCGTTTTCAGACGATGTTCTACTCGGATCGACGTCGCGAGAACAGCGAATCCGAGCGGAAATTCGCTCAAATCGCCCTCCAGACGGACGACGACAACGATTTTATCAAAATTGATATTCTCAATGAGATGTACAAGAAAGTAGAGAAACATATTAAAAAAAAGCCAAGTAAAGCGAATAAATTTTGCAGTCCTACGACATATTCAACGAGCTCCGCCAAAAGTGTCAACTTTGTGACGTGGCACTAGTCGTCGAGAACAAGAAATTATCGGCGCACAAGGTGCGAAAAACGAGAGAGAACACACAGTTTTCATTATAAAATTCGAGATTTCAGGTGGTTCTGGCCGCGACGATACCGTATTTTCGTGGAATGTTCACTCTCGACGTCATCGAGGCGAACATGAAAGAGGTGCGAATCGAGGAAATGAGCTACGACACACTGGACCAACTGCTCGCGTTCGCCTACACCGGAGAGCTGCGAATCTCGACGAGTAATCGATTATCGATCGATTATCGATTGATTGATTGATTGACTTGTTGCAGGCAACGTCCAATCGATAATGATGGGCGCCAACTTCTTTCAAATGTTGCAAGTCGTCGAGAGTTGCGGACTGTTTCTACTCAGCCGACTGCATCCGTCCAACGCGATTTCGATACGCGAGTTCTGTCGGATGATGTGCGTCGATCAGAAGATTGTCGAAAAAGCAAACGACTATGTTCATGTGAGCCAAAGAGTCGGAAGAGAGACAGAAGACGTCGGACGTCAGTTTTCAGAAGCACTTCATGGCGGTGGCCAACGATGACGACTTCAAACGTCTTCCGTTGGACGACGTCTTCGAACTGCTCGACAACGACAATCTCTACGTGGACACCGAGGAGAAGATATACGTGGCAGTGATGGAATGGCTCGCTGTGGACCCGGAGAGACACCATCTCGCCTCCAAGTGAGTCATCATCGTCTTCGGGGAGGCGCCGCCCCCTTTCCCCCGTGGCGCAGTGGCTAACAGGCTCGCCTCCCGCTCCAAAATACGCCCACAAGTTCGATCCCTCTTGGTGACAATTCTCTTTCAATCTTCATTTTTCAATACGAAACGTTCGATACCAGTAGTAAGGGGGGGTCTAGGCCTGAATGGCAGATCCGCCGCACGGGGTGGCCTCGAGAGCGACGTTGATCGACGACTTCTGGCTCTTCTGCTGCGCCTGTTGCTGCTGACGGCAGCTCTTCTGGCTCTTTTGGCTCTTTTGGCTCTTCTGACTCTTCTCGCGCTTCGAACGCAACGACTTCTTCTCGCCAGCGTCGGCGGGCCCTCCGCAAATGTAGTTCGTCAGCCAGCAGCCCTTGTTCTTCGCCTCGCGTCTCTTGTACTCCTCCACGGCGCCCATCATCGAACCGATCGCCTTGGCGGTGAGCAGGTCTGCAACAGTGCACGTCTTCTACCTGAAGACGTCCCGCCTCCCTACCCTTCTCAATGTTGACGGCGGTCGTCGTGTCCGTCTCCTCGACGTCGCACGGATGGTCGCTCGAGTCGACGCACGAGGCGGTGCCGGGCAGGTTGAGCACCGTCTGCGGCGCCGAGAACACGTTCTCCGAGAAGACGACGCGCAACGAGAACGCCTCCTGCGCCTGTGTGCCCGGCGACGTCTTCTGCTCGAGGAACGTCTTCAGGCAGCGCGAGTAGACGGGCACCACGTGGCCGCGAATCGTCAGCCGTTGCTTGTCGGCACGACGCGCGTCGACGCGGAACTCGATGAGGCGTTCCGCGTGCGGCGGGAAGCGGAACACGTTGGTCGGAAACGCGACCGCCGCCGGCTGCGACGCCGACAGTTTGAGCACAAAGTCCTTGCCGGAGGTGTTGCGGAGGACGAGCTTGCGCTGCACAAGATCGCGGCCGCCGAGAGAGATGTGCACTTCTGTCGGATTCGACTTTCTCTGCCTGAAACCGGGGGAAGGATCCCTTCGGGGGGCGGCGAGTGACGGGAAGACTCACGAAGGCATCTTTTCGCTAGTTGGAGTTTCGAGTTGCTTCGAGAGTTCCAAGGGGAAACAATGACTCTTCTCGATGTGGAAGATCCTCTTCTTATCGTCACTCTGGGCGAAAGGTCAAGGGTTTTCGGGTTTCGAAGAGAGTTCATCTGAGTTCACGTGAGAAAGGGCAGTGCAAGAGTTTTCTAGGCCAACCCTCTTCTTTGCAGACTGCTCCCGTGTGTCCGTCTTCCGCTGCTCAGCCCGACTTACCTGCCCTACATCGCCGGCAATCCGATCATTCGGAAGGACATTCCGTGTCGCGACCTCATCGACGAAGCGAAAGACTACCACCTGCTTCCGGATCGTCGCTCTCTGTTCACCTCATTCAAGTGCACTCCCCGCAACTGTCAGCTCGTTCCCGGCCTCATCGTCGCCATCGGAGGCCTCATGCATCAGACGCAGTCCAAGTCGTCCGTCGAAATCTACGATCCGATCGAGAAGAAGTGGTCGCCGATCGACGGAATGGTCACGTTACGCACTCGAGTCGGTGTGGCCGTCCATCGACGTCAAGTGTACGCGATCGGCGGCTTCAACGGACACGATCGGCTGGATCTCGTCGAGAAGTTCGACTACGACACGCTCCGCTGGATCCGACTGCCCTCGCTGACACGCAAACGATCCGCCCTCGCCGCCGCGTTCGTCGCCAACAAACTGTACGTGTGCGGCGGCTACGACGGTCTCGTCAGTCTCAGCACCACCGAGATCTTCGACATCGACAAGAACGCGTGGGAGGCGGGCCCGTCGATGGAGAATCAGCGGAGTGCGGCCGGCGTGACCGTCCTCGACCGTGACATCTACATTTGCGGCGGGCACGACGGCATGCAGATCTTCTCGACCGTCGAACGTCTCGACACCGAAACACTCCAATGGAGCCGCGTCACGCCGATGATCCAACAGCGGTGTCGGTTCGGAGCGGCGTCGTTCAAGGGAAAGATCTACGTGGCGGGCGGCTACGACGGCACCGCATTTCTCAAATCCGTCGAGGTCTACGATCCGAGCACCCAGAAGTGGTCGTTCGTCTCGTCGATGAACATGCGAAGAAGTCGCGTCTCCCTGGTCGCCACCACCGACGGATTGTTCGCTGTGGCAGGGTAATCGACGCGACACTTGACTCGAAACAAAGAAAAAACGAACGATCTTCAGATTCGACGGCGAGAACAATTTGTGCAGCATGGAGCAGTACGACGAGCTCACCGACACGTGGCAAATCTCGACGCCGATGACGTGCCACGAAGGCGGTGTCGGTGTCGGCGTCATTCCGATGCCACCTCACATGCTCGCCTGAACGTCGATTTTGTAAATACTAATCACTGTTTGTACATTTTCTTGTTCAATTATCATATTGCTTTACGTTTCTCTTGTTCGAAAGACGTCGTTTCAAATACTATCATCATCGCCGTGTTGTTTTTTGTCTTTTTGACAGACGGCGTAAAAAAACGATTTTAGTGGCAGAAAACAACATAAAAACAACAACAATTCAAAATCAACAACATTTCACTGCGAAAGTGGTTCCGACGAGGCGATGATTTCGCATTTGAGACTCGAAACTTCGTATTTGCACACAATGTGTTTGCTCCAATTATTCGTTCGAATTCTAGCCAGTCCCGCTTTCTTCTCTCTAGAAAATTGAGGATCTTTCGATAAATAGCCAATTGAAAGCGATAAACTAACACAATTCGACCATCGAATTTCTTGAGAAACTTGATGATGGTGCGCGCGAAGGCGTGCTTTCCACAGCTTGCCTCGAAGATCCGTCCGATCAGAGCGTTCGTGTCGATCCACAGTTGGACGACGGCGAGAAGGACGTCGCCGTCGGACTCGGGAGTCATGTAGCAGTCGGCAAACTGCTCGTCGAACACTTTGGCGACGTTCAGAAAGTGGCTCTCGCTCTTTCGCGACACCATCACCTGCACCATATCGAACGAGTTCAATTTGAACAGACAGATCGGGGTTGAGATGTCGTCGACACTCAGAATTTGCATTTCTGACACGCGGATTTGGAACGGAGCCCGTTTTTTGAGCTCGGCGAGCAGCAAACAACTGTAGAGACCGCGTTGTCTGTGAAAGTAGACGAGGTTTCCGATCGAGACGGTCCGATTCAGGATCCAGAGACACGTTTTCAGCACGAAAAGAGAGCCGAATGATTCGGTCGAGACGGAGGAAACGCGGTCCCGTTCGCCGAATTCGACGCCGAGAAACGTGCGGCTCGCGATGATGAGCACACTTTTCAAAGTGATTTTGCTCGAATCGACGAGCGACTTTTCCGTTTTGCTCGTCTGCTGAAGGCGAAATCTGAAAGACTTTGGGCAGATTTTCGTGCGAACTTTCGAGAATGACGACGTACTTTGTGCGCAGATCCATGTGTTTGATGCACTCTAATTGCATCTCCATCGGAAGATCGCCCCAATTTTTTGGCCTCTCCGAATCCAGGGTAACTTGTTCGATGCTTGAAACCAGTTCGTCCATTATCGATCTGAAAGCGTCTGGAACTTCTGAAGTTTTCTTTGGAACTCCATTGAGGGAGGTAACCAGATCGAAAGACGATCAACAGTATTAGAGATTTTGAAAATGCATAACAAAAGCGATTTTCTTTTAAAAAGAAGACAACAACATTTGAGTAAATCGCTCTTAAAACAACAGTAGGAACAGTAAAAAATGTAGCGGAAAGTACAGAAAATCAGTTACAGACTGGGCGTTCGAGCAGATGCAGCAATGATCTGGCACTTGATGCGGTAGACAGGGTACAAGTTGAGGTACGTTTCGATCTTCTGGCAGACGATGTGCTTCTCGTCGTTCATGCGGATTCTCGCAGAATATCGACCGTCTTCCTCTCTTAAAAACGACAAGTTTCAGATGTTACTCTGCGCAAAACGAACATGATTCGGTCGGGGAACATCTCTGCATAACGGATTGACATGAAAGAACTAATTTCTTGGAGCAGAACACTTCCGATCGGAGCGTCGATTTCGATCCATTTTTGAAAGACGAGGCGAAGAGTGGCGAAGCTGTTGGTGTTCAATGGGATGATGCATTGAGCGTTGTAGAACTGAAAAGAAAACGAAGGGGGGGGGGGGGGGGGGGGACAGGTGAAAAACAAAGATCCGTACCTGTGGAATCTTAAAGAGATACTTATTCACTGGTTTAAGGTGCCAACCTGCCGACTTGTATTTCACCTCTTTCAGTGGGACACTGGAGTTTCTAAGTAGAAATATCGGGACACTCGGGTCTCGGCCGACAGTAATTTCTAGGTTTTCGAATTGAAACGGAGCACAGTTCTGGAGCCCAGCGAGTGTTTCCTCCACGTCTCCGTATTTGTTGTTCACTTCATCGTGATATTCCAAACGTTTGATGAAAATCGGCAGTTTCATAATGGAAACGAACGATCGGATCACTTCTCTGATGGAGTGCTTCTTTTCCCGACGTCCTCTGCTTAAATCTTCGCCATCGTTTATCCAAATTGAAGAATTGCATTGCACCAACGTAACAGAGACCTCATTTACGGTGAACTTGTTCGACTCGACCAGAGACTTCTCCGTTTTGCTCGTCACTCTCAGGCGAAGTCTGCAACTCACCTTCTTTTTCAAAAAATTGAATATGAATCCGATTATTTTATCTGGTGCGCAAGTTCATGTGTTTTAAGCACTCGGATCTCAATTCCATCGGAAGATCGCACCAATTTTTGCATTCCGTCGGATTCAGTGTCAATTTTTTGATTCTTGCAACTAGTTCGTTCATTCTCGTTCTGAAAGCGTCTGGAACTTCTGCAGGTTGTTTTACTTTGGAAAAGCGTGAGGTATTTAGCAAACCGAAGAACGAGGTAAACAGAGATATTGAGTTAAAAATGCCTAACAAAAGCGGTTTTATTTTCGAAAGAAGATGACAACAATTGAGTAATATTCAAATCACTGTGTTGAACAGTAGTAACAGTAAAATCATAAAGAGCATAAAATCAGTCTAATGCTCTAAAGGGTCCCGACTGGGCGTTCGATCAGATGCAGCAATGATCTCACATTTGATGTAGACGCCGTGATATTCAAACGTCGTTTTACAGAAGATGTGCTTCTCGTCGTTCATGCGGATTGTCGCAGAAAGACGCCCGTCACTCTCTCTTAAAACGACAAGTTTCAGATGTTACTCTGCGCAAAACGAACATGATTCGGTCGGGAAACATCTCTGCATAAACAATTGACGTATTGAGATTCCAGCTGCCTTGGAACAGAGCACTTCCGATCGGAGCGTCGATGTCAATCCATTTTTGAAGGGCGAGATGAAGAGAGTCGGGCATACCAGGACCCAAAGAGATGCGGCATCGAGTGTTGTGAAACTGAAGAGAAACGAGGAGATCGATGAAAAACGAAGATCCATACCTGCGGACCTTTATGGAGATCCATATTAAAATGTAAAAGGAGCCACGTATTTTCCGATTCGTATTTCATATTTTTCAGTGGGAAAGTGCAGTTTTCGATCAGATATTGCTGGACTCTCGAATCTCGGCCGACAGTAATTGTTAGGTTTTCGAACTGAAACGGAGCACACTTCTGAAGCTCGGCGAGAGTTTCCTCCACGTATTCGTAGTTCACTTTATCGTGATATTTCAAATTTTTGATGAAAGTCGGCAGCTTCAGAATGGAAACGAACGATCGGAGCACTTCTCTGAAGGTGTTTCCCTTCCTTAGACGTCCATCGAATAAATTTTCATTATTGTTGATCCAAATTGAAGAACCGTAATGCTCCAACCTAACAGAGACCTCATTTACGGTGATCTTGTTCGACTCGACCAGAGACTTCTCCGTTTTGCTCGTCATTCTCAAGCAAAGTCTGTAAATCACATTCATTTTCTTATTGTCCGTTCAATAATCTTGACACCGGAGATCAAAAATGGACGAAGAGACGACTTGGCCAAATAGGCTCCGCCCATTTTCCCGCAAGGACACGGTTGCCCAAATCATTGCATGTCAACGTTGAAGCGAAGACGACGAACCCACGGAACGCATCTACTCAGTTGAAACTACGAAATTTCGACTGCGTGTTAATCATAAAGTGTATGGGAACTGACCCCCCTTCGAAACCCGTTAAAACAGTCGAAAAGCACACGCCTTGTTGTGTGCAACCATGCCTTAGAAGAAAAATGGGCGGAGCCTATTTGGACGTGTTTTTTTTCGGTATTTTTTTGACCTCCGGGGCCACAAAAATTGAACGGACAATATATAATTGGATTTGGGTTCGATTCTTTTACCTCGTGCGCAGACCCATGTGTTTGATGCACTCCAATCTCATCTCCATCGGAAGATCGCACCAATTTTTCGTCTTCTCCGAATCCAGAGTTACTTCTTCGATTTTTGAAACCAGTTCGTCCATTATCGAACTGAAAGCGTCTGGAATTTCTACAGATTGTTTTACTTTGGGAACTGAAGAGAGAGGTATCAAACCGAAAGACGAGATAAACAGAAGTAGACATCAAAATGCATAACAAAAGCGGTTTTCTTTTCAAAGAAGACGACAAAAAATCAGCGGACAGGGTTCAGACTGGGCGTTGAAGCAGAAATGATCCGGCACATGACGTGGGAGAGTTTCATGTATCCACTGATCATATGGCATACGATGTGCTTCCTGTCGTTCATGCGGATTCTCGCAGAAAATCGATCGCTTCCCTCTCTTAAAACCGACAAGTTTCAGATTTTTACGATATTCTGCCCAATACGAACATGATTCGGTCGGGGAACATCTGTGCATAAGGGATTCGTTCATTGCGATCCCAACTGCCTTGGAGCATAACACGCCCGATCGGAGCGTCGATTTCGATCCATTTTTGGAGGGCGAAACGAAGAGGGAAATGATCGGCGTGTCCCAATGAGATGAGGGATTGAGCGCTGTAAAACTGAAAAGAAAACAAAGAGGAGATAAATAGATGGAAAAGAAAGATCCGTACCTGTGGAATCTTAAAGATATCCTTATTCAACGTTTCAAGGTGCTGTCGATCTTCCGATTGGTACTTCACCTCTTTCAGTGGGACAGTGCAGTTTTCGAGCAGATATTGCTGGATCCTCGAGTCTCGGCCGACAAAAATGTTCAGGTTTTCGAATTGAAACGGAGCACACTTCTGCAGCCCATCGAGTGTTTCCTCCACGTATGCGCAATTCACTACATCGTAGTATTCCAATTTTTTGATGAAAATCGGCAGCTTCAGAATGGAAACGAACGATCGGAGCACTTTTTCTCTAGGTGGGTCAAACTCGAAAAGTATGCTGTACCGTTTTCCCCCTTCATTGATCCAAATTGAAGAATTGCATTGCACCAACTTAACAGAGACCTCATTTACGGTGAACTTGTTCGACTCGACCAGAGACTTCTCCGTTTTGCTCGTCATTCGCAGGCAAAGTCTGCAAATCACATTCATTTTCTTTGAAAATAATTGAATGTGTTTGATTCTTTCACCTCGTGCTCAGATCCATGTGTTTAAGGCACTCGGATCTCAACTCCATCGGAAGATCGCACCAATTTCTGCATTTCGTCCGATTTAGTGTCAATTCTTCGATGCTTGACACCAGTTCGTCCATTATCGATCTGAAAGCGTCTGGAACTTCTGCAGGTTTTTTGACTGACAAGGGAGGTAACGAAATCGAAAAACGAGATACACAGAAATAGAGATTTTAAAAATGCCTAAAAAAAACGGTTCTCTTTTCGAAAGCAGACGACAAAAAAAAACAGTAGTAACAGTAAAAACGGTGCGGAAAGGACAGAAGATCAGCGGAAAGGGTACAGACTGGGCATTTGAGCAGATGTAGCAACGATCCGGCACATGACGCGGTAGGTCAAGAAGACGTATGAGGGTACTCTGATCATCTGGCAGAAGATGTGCTTCTCGTCGTTCATTCGGATTCTCGCAGAAAATTGACCGCTTCCCTCTCTTAAAAACGAAAAGTTTCAGACGTTACTCTGCGCAAAACGAACATGATTCGGTCGGGAAATATCTCTGCATAAGGGATTGGTTCATTGCGATCCCAACTGCCTTGGAGCATAACACGCCCGATCGGAGCGTCGATTTCGATCCATTTTTGAAGGGCGAGACGAAGAGTGAAAAGATCGGCGTGTCCCAATGAGATGAGCCATTGGGCGTTGTAAAACTGAGAAAGAAGAGGAGATAGATTAAAAAGAAAGATCCACACCTGCGGAATTTCGAAAAGATTGTGATTCAGCGTTTCATGGAGCAGCGAGTCTGCCGATTCGTATTTCACCTGTTTCAGTGGGACAGTGCAGTTTTTGAGCAGATATTGCTGAACTCTCGAGTCTCGGCCGACAGTAGTTCTCAGGTTTTCAAATTGAAACGGAGCACACTTCTGGAGCTCGGCGAGAGTTTCCTCCACGTATTCGCAATTCACTTCATCGTGATATTCCAAACTTTTGATGAAAATCGGCAGCTTCAGAATGGAAACGAACGATCGGAGCACTTCTCTACGAGGGTTCTCCTTCTCAAAATCTATGCTGTACTTGTGTCCTTCTTCATTGATCCGAATTGAAGAATTGCATTGCGCCAACTTAACAGAGACCTCATTTACGGCGAACTTGTTCGACTCGACCAGAGACCTCGCTTTTTTGCTCGTCTTTCTCAGGCAAAGTCTGTAATTTACATAATTTTATAAAAATTGAATATGAATTCAATTCATCGACCTGGTGCGCAGATCCATGTGTTTGATGCACTCCGATCTCAACTCCATTGGAAGATCGCACCATTTTTTCAGCTTCTTTTTTTTTTTTTTTCAGCTTCTCCGGATTCAGAGTCACTTCTTCGATGCTCGAAGCGAGTTCGTCCATCATCGATCTGAAAGTGATGTGGAACTGAAATCTGCCTTCAGAATTGCAGTTTGAGAAAGGTAGCGAAACCGAAATAACAACGGCTCTTTGAGAATTGAACAGAAACAAATTCAAGCTTAAAAACCACTCTAGAAGAAAAACAATTAGAAACGATAAAACTGAGCTACAAATTACATAATCACATTCCGTATTCGGCTAGAATTCAAAAATAATAGAGCGAATCTAGTGTTGCTGTGCGAATTGGGAGAAGAATCGGAGGACGTCGTCGGCGGAGACGGTCAGTTCGATTCGCGATCCGGGAGGCAGAATGCCGTCGCACACATTCAGCTCTCTCTCCACCAAATCGGCTCTTTCCAGCGCCGATTCGATTTCAGCCAAGAGTTGATTCACCGACACCTCGGTCTCCATCATCGCCGCGATGTTGTCGCCCTCGAGGGACTGTAGTTGTTCGGTGAGAATCTGCAACTTGGCACATGTGTAAGGGTGTCTACAGTCTCCCATCAAGGGGATTAGGAGGGAGCTCCGTGGGAAACAAAGCGACAGGTGCTCGTGCGGGAAAGGGGCGGGGCCGGCCAGAAAGACAGGAAGGCGTCGAAAGTCGGAAGGAGGAGGGAGGGAGTATACTCATTCTCACTTCTGTCTTGCTCGTGCGCTCACCTCACCCGCTCTCTTCCTCGTCTTCGCACCTTCTCACCCTCTGACTCTGTTCTTCTTGCAGTACATCACTTCCTCAACTCAACCGAACTCATCATGTCGACTGCTACTATCACGATCAACGAGCAGCAGATCCGCCTCGCCGCCACGGATCTGGCCTTCAACAGAAGGATTACGGAATCTATCAAGATGCTCGGCTCTGCCTGCCGACAACTCCCGAAGGATCTTATCAAGGAGCTCAACCTGGTGGCCATCATGGCCAAGCACATCATGCACCCAGAGGCCAAAGAGGATGCACGCCGGATCCTGGCCGCCTTGCGACGCCGGCTCACCGAGGATCAATCCCTCGAAGTGGTCTACGAGAAGAAGGGCCCCTCCACTGGATCGCTCGAGGAGCACCTCAGCAGCAAAAGGACCGCTCCGAGCCAGATCTACTGCGGCAAGCGCAAGGCCTCGGTGGCCAACATCGGAAGCAACGACGACGACGTTCAGATAGTCCGGGTCGTCAAGAAGGCGCTCACCACCACTCCGCCGATCAAGAAGACCCTCCCAACACCGACGACGCTGAAGCTGAAGGAGTGTGGCCGAATCGAGAAAAGCACCGAGGAGAAGAAAGCGACCGCCGCCACCAACAAGTCGATATTGCAAGCGGCTCGAGAGCTGCGCATCTACGAGGCTCAGCTTCTCAAGGAGAATAGAGGAGAAGCCGTCGAGAAGCGGAAGAAGGCGACCGCCAGAAGACGTCGCAACAACTGATGCCCCGCCCACTGATAACTGTACACTTTTTCACTTTTATTGTATGTTCTCATTGTTTCTTGTCATTTGTTGTTCTTACTAATCGGGTTCTAATAAACAAGATCAATACAAACAAGCCTTTCTTTCAACCCATTTCTACAGTCGTTTTGGACATCTCGCCTCCCTGCTCTGGGAAAGAGCAACGGAGATGTCCCACCCCCTTGAGTAACAAGTGAATACCTCTGCAAACTTGTCGACCTCGTCCATTCTCAGTCCTGCTCTCTCCATCAATTTCCTGAAATCGGCGTCCTCTCGGTCAGAAATCGGCTGATAGTCTTCCACTTTCCCGTCGATATTCTCGTTCTGATCCGGCGACTGGACACGAACAAACGTGATTTCGGCGGTTTCGACGCTCGGAATCGGCATGTTGAAGAACTCGGGCATTTGTAGTGGAGAGTACTGCGAGGCGAGCTGAAAATTGACTCTTTTGCTGAAAATGGAGAGAGGAAGAATATCTCACTTTGTAGAGTTCCCGGATGAACTCTGCTTTTTCGTCCGAATTCCCAGCGAGAATCTCCAATTTCCCATCGGAAACCGTCAAATTAAATCGACGAGACGGCTGAAAATCACGACACTCTTTCGTTTTTCACTGAAAATTCCTACCTTTTTCGTGTTAATCCCGTCGATTTCGTGGATTTCTCACCATTCGCTGTGCACGCTTTGGCGCACCCTGCCATGTCGCCGACTTCCAGATGTTGATCGACGTTCTTGAACAGATCGAATCCTTCGATGCACAGGAAAGTCGTCTGTTCCGAACGTTCTGCTCGTCTGCTGAAGGCGAAATCTGAAAGACTTTGGGCAGATTTTCGTGCGAACTTTCGAGAATGACGACGTACTTTGTGCGCAGATCCATGTGTTTGATGCACTCTAATTGCATCTCCATCGGAAGATCGCCCCAATTTTTCGTCTTCTCCGAATCCAGAGTCACTTCTTCGATTTTTGAAACGAGTTCGTCCATGCTCGATCTGAAAGCGTCTGGAACTTCTGCAGGTTGTTTTACTTTGGGAACTGAAGAGAGAGAGGTACCAAACCGAAAGACGAGATAAACAAAAGTAGACATCAAAAGGTATTATAACAAAAGCGGTTTTCTTTTTAAAAGAAGCTATCTGTCTGAGCAGATCGCTCTTTGAACAACAGTAGTAACAGTAAAATCGTAGCGGAAAGAACAGAAAATCAGAAACAATACATAGGGAACAAAGGGTCCAGACTGGGCGTGTAAGCGGATGCAGCAATGATCTCCCATTTGACGCAGTAGACGTCTGAGAATTCTTGGCTCAGTTTACAGAAGATGTGCTTCTCGTCGTTCATGCGGATTCTCGCGAAAAATCGGCCGTCTCCCTCTCTTAAAAACGACAACTTTCCGATTTTTACTATATTCTGCGCCAAACGAACATGATTCGGTCGGGGAACATCTGTGCATAAGGGATTGGTTTGAGGGGATTCCAGCTGCCTTGGAACAGAGCACTTCCGATCGGAGCGTCGATTTCGATCCATTTTTGGAACGCGAGACGAAGAGGGTGGAGCCAGGCGTGCATCAATGAGATGATGCATTTAGCGTTGTAGAACTGAAAAGAGAACGAAGAGAAGTTCGATAAAAAACAAAGATTCGTACCTGTGGAATCTGAAAGAGATCTTTATTCAACTGTGCAAGGCACACCATATCTTCCGATTCGTATTTCACACTTTTCAGTGGGACAGTGCAGTTTTTGAGCAGATACATCTGGACTCTCGAGTCTCGGCTGACACTGATTGTTAGGTTTTCAAATTGAAACGGAGCACAGTTCTGGAGCTCAATGAGTGTTTCCTTCACATAGCGCTGATTCACTTTATCGTGAAATCGCAGGCTTTTGATGAAAATCGGCAGCTTCAGAATGGAAACGAACGATCGGAGCACTTCTCTGATGGAGTGCTTCTTTTCCCAAAATGTTTTGAATAAATTTTCTCTATAGTTGATCCAAATTGAAGAATTGCATTGCACCAACTTAACAGAGACCTCATTTACGGTGAACTTGTTCGATTCGACCATCGACTTCTCTGTTTTGCTCGTCATTCGCAGGCAAAGTCTGCAAAACACATTCATTCCTTTTATAATTGAATATGAATTCGATTCTGCTACCTGGTGCGCAGATCCATGTGTTTTAGGCACTCGGATCTCAACTCTATCGGAAGATCGCACCAATTTTTCTTCTTCTCCGAATCCAGAGTCAATTTCTCGATGCATGAAACGAGTTCGTCCATTATCGATCTGAAAGCGTCTGGAACTCCTGCAGGTTTTTGTGGAACTGCATTGAGGGAGGTATAATGAAATCGAAATATTACGAAAAACACAGAAATAGACATGAAAATGCATAACAAAAGCGATTTTCTTTCAAAAAGAAGACAACAACATTTGAGTAAATCGCTCTTAGAACAACAGTAGTAACAGTAAAAACGGTGCGGAAAGGACAGAAAATCAGCGGAAAGGGTTCAGACTGGGCGTTTGAGCAGATGCAGCAATGATCTGGCACTTGTCGCCGAAGATGTCGTAGAATTCTCGGCTCAGTTTACAGAAGATGTGCTTCTCGTCGTTCATGCGGATTCTTGCGAAAAACCGATCGCCTCCCTCTCTTAAAAACGAAAAGTTTTCAGATTTTTACGATTTTCTGCCCAAAACGAACATGACTCGGTCGGGGAACATCTCTGCATAAGGGATTTGTTCATTGCGATTCCAACCGCCTCGGAACAGAACACTTCCGATCGGAGCGTCGATGTCGATCCATTTTTGAAGAGCGAGACGGAGAGGGAAAAGGTCGGAGTTTTCCAAAAAGATGATGCATTTTGCGTTGTAGAACTGAAAAGAAAACGAAGAGGAGATATATGAAAAACAAAGATTCGTACCTGTGGAATCTTAAAGAGAGCCTTATTCAACTGTTGACGGCGCGACGATGAACCTACCGATTCGTATTCCACCTCTTTCAGTGGGACACTACAGTTTTTGAGCAGATATTGCTGAACTCTTGGGTCTCGGCCGGCAGTAATTGAAATGTTTTCGAATTGAAACGGAGCACACTTCTGGAGCTCGGCGAGTGTTTCCTTCACATAGCGCTGATTCACTTTATCGTGATATTCCAAACTTTTGATGAAAATCGGCAGCTTCAGAATGGAAACGAACGATCGGAGCACTTCTCTACGAGGGTTCTCCTTCTCAAAATCTATGATGTACTTATGTCCGTTTTCGTTGATCCGAATTGAAGAACTATATGGCTCGAACTTAACAGAAACCATTTCTACGCTAAACTTGTTCGATTCGACCAGAGACTTCTCTGTTGTGCTCGTCATTCTCAGGCAAAGTCTGCAAATCACATTATTTTTTTAAACTTGAATATGAATTCGATTTTATCACCTCGTGCGCAGATCCATGTGTTTGATGCACTCCAATCTCATCTCCATCGGAAGATCGCCCCAATTTTTCGGCTTCTCCGAATTCAGAGTCACTTCTTCGATGCCTGCCACAAGTTCGTCCATTATCGATCTGAAAGTGATGTGGAATTGAAATCTGCCTTCAGAACTGCACTCTGAGAGAAGTAACTGAGCCGAAATGACAACGGCGCTTTGAGAATTGAACAGAAACAAATTCAAGCTTAAAAACCACTCTAGAAGAAAAAAAAACAATTAGAAACGATAAAACTGAGCTACATATTAATCACATTCCGTATTCGGTTTTAATTCAAAAAAAAAGAGAGGGAATCTAGTGTTGCTGTGCGATTTGGGAGAAGAATCGGAGGACGTCGTCGGCGGAGACGGTCAGTTCGATTCGCGATCCGGGATAGCAGCGGACGATTAGACTGTTGTACTCGACGATCTGTCTCATGAACTGGTCCTGAAGACGGGAAGGAATGATCCTTGGCACGGCTGCAAGTGGATTCTCACCTGCATGTGTCTCCAGACGACTTGAAGAAGCGAGGAGCCCTCGACGAGCTGCTTCTCGGTGTTTCTGTACAACTGCTCCAACTCCTTCTTCACCTCTCTGGCCGGATGCATAGAGATCGCTCTTCGCAACTCTGTCCGACTGAACTGCGGCTCGTAGGAGACTGTGTGCTCGCGAAGCACCCGTGACTCGAGAGCGTCCGTGACGTGCTCGAAGAACACGTGGATCTCGCGGAGTGGACGGCCCATCGCCTCCTTCACGTACTCGTCGATGCACGTCTTCTTCAGCGATTTTGCCTCTTTCCGATACGGATCAAGACACGTGACGCGGAGCTCCGACAGGGTTACTGTAACAGATTCTGGCTTCGACAAAATAGGGAAACTGGCGCTTTCTTACAGTAAAGCTGGTGATAGTTCTCGAATTTGACGACCAATGCCGGTGTTTTGTAGGAAGCGCCAGCGGCTTTCTCGATTCCGTCGAAAACCGATCGACACATCAGAGAGTATCTGAAAATGAAGACGTGGTGGAAGAGAGAAGCGGCAACTTCTCGGGGTGGAAACTGACGCCTTCTCGATGTCGGTCCGTCGTTCGGCACTCTTGAATGTCTGCTCGGCGAGCCGGACGAATCGGGCGAATCGATCGATGGATGGAACGATTCCCGGTCGCGTTTTCTTCGCAATCCGCACATCCGAATAGTTTGAACACTCGAGATTCTACGGGAAATGAACTGTAGACTGAAAGTCTCGTTTCTCACTCACAATGAAGGCGTCGAATTGGCGTTTGATGAGCACGACGAGGCCTCCGAAAAGAACCGAACAGTAGGATCCAGCGTCTTGAGGAGGGACTAACACTTTTCTTGAAATGAGCACGAAAAGTCGGAGCACATTGGTGGGATTCTCACGACACACGGCTCGGCAGAAGACGTCGAGATGCGAATTCAGCGATTCGAACAGGCCACTCATCACGTGGCGAAGGTGGTCGGATTCAAAGTTTCGAGACACTCCCAAGAGCAACGAACAGTCGGCACTTGCGAAAGAAGCCGTTTCGGAGGGAGGCAGCTCCGAATTGAGGTGGAAGAAGCGCACGAGAAACTTTTGCTCGCCGCACATCACCGTGCTCAGCTCGCCGAGCACCGTCTCGATGAGCTGCGGAATGAGGTCGCCGTCGAGCTGGAGGTCGCTGGAGATGCTCGCGAAGCTCAGATTGTCCGAAGATCGGATCGTCAGGTTGTGCGACTCGGATCTCTTCCTCTCCGCCGCTCTTGCCTTCGGAATCTTGACAATGAGCGTTTCGAAGAAGGCGTCGAACAGTCTTTTGTACAGTTGATTCGTGCTTGCCACATACTTCTGGAGCACCAGGGAGAACGCCTTCGGCCGATTCGTTTTGAGCCAGCCAATGAGTTTCGCGAGCGGAAACAGGGCTCGGAAGCGTTGCGACTGCTTTGGAATGCACAGATCATGCCACTCCTGGTCCAGCGACAAATCGTTCTGGAAATCGGAAGCTTCGAGAAGGAGGGCAAATGGAGCCCGTACCAAGTTGGTGAAAAGAGCCGAGAGATGGGAAAGAAGGCGGTCTGCGAAGACGTCAACGACTTCAACAGACTCTTCGTCCCTCTTCTGGAACGCCTTCATCTCCCGCAACGGCTGCTTCGAGAGCTCTCCGTTCCAAAAGTCCGACACTGCTCGCGCCGCTTCTTCGCATCGTTTGATGCTGAAAACGGAGAGCTTCAGATGCAAAGGAAGATCCGGAACCTCGCCAAATCGCCAAAGTTCGCCCTCCGAAGAGCTGCCACGTGGGCATCTGTGAGCATGTCCATCTCGTTCACAAACTCCGTCAGTTCCCGGCACAACGTCTTCTGATTGCGTCGCTCGACGACGGACAACGAGTCCTTCTCCTCGATCAACTCGATGCTGTCCCTGACGACCGACAGAATGCCGTCGCACGCATCCAGCTCCCTCTCCACCAGATCGGCTCTTTTCAGCGCCGATTCGATTTCAGCCAACAGCTGATTCACCGACACCTCGCTCTCCATCATCGCCGCGATGTTGTCGCCCTCGAGCGACTGTAGTTGTTCGGTGAGAATCTGCAAATTGGCACATGTGTAAGGGCGTCTACAGTCTCCCATCAAGGGGATTAAGAGGGCGCTCCGTGGGAAAGAAGGCGACAGGTGCTCGTGCGGGAAAGGGGCGGGGCCGGCCAGAAAGACAGGAAGGCGTCGAAAGTCGGAAGGAGGAGGGAGGGAGTATACTCATTCTCACTTCTGTCTTGCTCGTGCACTCACCTCACCCGCTCTCTTCCTCGTCTTCGCACCTTCTCACCCTCTAACTATGTTCTTCTTGCAGAACTTCAACCTCCTCCACCCAACTCAATTCAACATGTCGACTGCTGGAGTCACGATCACGGAGCAGCAGATTCGCCTCGCCGCCACGGAGCTGACCCACAACAGACGGATTCCGGAGTCGATCAAGATGCTTGGCACGGTCTGCCAACGACTTCCGAAGCAGCTGATCGAAGAGCTAAATCTCGTGGCCATCATGGCCAGGTACATCATGCACGCCGATGTCAAAGAGGAGGCTCGACGAACCCTGGCCCACCTGCGACGCCGGCTCATCGAAGACCAATCCCTCGAAATCGTCTACGAGAAGAAGGCCCCGTCAACTGGCTCGCTCGAGGAGCACCTCACCTCTAAGAAGACCGCTCCGAGCCGGATCTACAGCGGCAAGCGCAAGGTCCCGGTGGCCAACATCGGAAGCGACGACGACGTTCAGATAGTCCGGGTCGTCAAGAAGGCACTCACCAGCAGCCCGCCGATCAAGAAGACTGTCCCGGCACCGACGACGCTGAAGCTCACGGAGTGTGGCCGAATCGAGAAAAGCGCCGAGGAAAAGAAGGCCACCGCTGCCACAAACAAGTCGATCTTGCAAGCGGCTCGAGAGCTGCGCATCTACGAGGCTCGGCTGCTCAAGGAGAATAGAGGAGAAGCCGTCGAGAAGCGGAAGAAGGCGACCGCCAGAAGACGTCGCAACTACTGATGCCCCGCCCACTGATAACTGTACACTTTTCCTCTTTTCTTGTCTCATTGTTTCTTGTCATTTGTTGTTCTTACTAATCGGGTTCTAATAAACAAGATCAATACAAACACGCCTTTCTTTCAATCCATTTCTACAGTCGTTTTGGACATCTCGCCTCCCTGCTCTGGGAAAGGAGCAACGGAGATGTCCCACCCCCATTGAGTAACAAGTGAATACCTCTGCGAACTTGTCGACCTCGTCCATTCTCAGTCCTGCTCTCTCCATCAGTTTACGGAAATCGGCGTCCTCTCGGTCAGAAATCGGCTGATAGTCTTCCACTTTTCCGTCGATATTCTCGTTCTGATCCGGCGACTGGACACGAACAAACGTGATTTCGGCGGTTTCGACGCTCGGAATCGGCATGTTGAAGAACTCGGGCATTTGCAGTGGAGAGTACTGCGACGCAAGCTGAAAATGGACTCTTTTGCTGAAAATGGAAAGAGTTCCCACTTTGTAGAGTTCCCGGATGAACTCTTCTTTTTCGTCCGAATTCCCAGCGAGAATCTCCAATTTCCCATCGGAAACAGTCAAATCGAATCGACGAGACGGCTGATAATCACGACACTCTTTCGTTTTTCACTGAAAATTCCTACCTTTTTCGGGTTAATCCCGTCGATTTCGCGTATTTCTCTCAAATGGAATCTCTCTTTTTTCCGGAAAACGTCCTCTTTCTCTTCTTTCACGAAATAAAGGCGCACGGCGATCGGATGCTCAATCGTCACTGAAAAACTGAAACTTTCCGGTGACTTTTGTGATTTATAGTGAAGACCGGTTAAGCAGAGATACAACTGCCGCTTTTTCTTCTTTCCATTCAGCTTGGAGACATTCACGATGGCCCGAATGCGTTCGTCGTCGCACTCGAAGAGTTGGTGCTGAATTACCCGTCGAATTGCTGTCATTTTACTCTTAAACTGCAAAAATGAAGAGAAATTTCAGTAAATCAACAAAAATCCGGATAAAACCGAAAATTCAAAGAGAAATCTGCGAAATTTTTCGAGCAGGATTTTCGAAAATTTTCAAATTTTGAAACATGTTTCGCTAAACAACGCACGATGTGGCGTTATCAGCGGAGTGTCGTAGCAACTGAAAAGCGCGCGAGTTTAAATTTCAGATTTATTGGAATGTCAGTCAATAAAATACAAATGGTTATGTACATCAAGAGGTGTTCGTCGTCGTTTGAGTATCTCTTCTTCTTCTCCGCAGCCCCCCATCCCGCAACTATCGTCTCAGAAGACGTGCACGCCGTCGCAACGGGTTGGCCGATGATTCGCACGGCCGCCGACACCACTCGAGTTGTTTCGTGTGCGAATTGTGACGGAGACCGTAGGAGCACGACAAAAACACACGGCAGCACTCGTTCAGCGGGCATTTGAAGCCGTCACGGCGGATTTTCCGCTTCACTTCCGCGATCTCCTCCTTCGTCGGCACCGCGTCTGCAAACACTGGAATTGACGCGCAAATGGACGGATTCGGAGAATCGACGACAAATTGCGGACAAACTTTCGGTCGGCTCGTTTTTTTCAACCAAATCGCCGGCGCGCACAATCGAAACTTTCATCGGTGATTTTTCGCCGCTCTCGACACAATCTCTCACTTCTTCGGCACAATCCTCGATTTTCTGTAAATTGAAGTGATTCTTCGCAATTCTTATCGATTTTTTATCGCACATTGAAGGTGTCACAACTGCGGCGTCTCGTCTGTTTTCCCTCTTGACACTCGGACCAACTCTCCCATTTCGAGCCGTTCTCCTCGGTTTTTGCCGGTGGCGGCGGCTCGGCGACGATCGGCTCACTCGGCTCGAAACTGCGGACTCCGGCCGCTTTGGGCCGTTGGCAGTTCACTTCGAAGTAGTCGACGATGTCAGTATTCTCCTCGGCGAACAGCTCGCTTTGTGTGTTACGATTCTCCGAATTGAGGATGCAGTTCAGTTGGTTTTCCTGAAAATCGACGCCGTTTTTCTGCAATCTGCCGTAAGTATGCATGCAGACTAGACACCACATTTGACGCGCAATGAATCAACGTTGCAAATTCGTCTTTTTCGTTTCAATTTGAAGCTTTAAAATTGAAAAAAAACCTATTGCGCGTCAAATGTGGTGCCTAATCTGCAAACACGAGTGCGCACCTCGAAATAGTACATTCCGCTGGTGCAATTGAAGCCGAACAACTGGTAGCTGTTGATGCACGTGTCGAAGCAGTGCTCGAAAGACGGCGAATCGGACACCGACTCGGCGAATCCGACGAGTATCATTTGCGGGTGACGCGAGAAGAAAGTCGAGGGACACGATGTCACGAACGACGCTGTCACGCAGATCTTCTCGTGATACGACGCCTCGTCGCGTTGTTTCAGTTGTCCGTTTCCGACGGGAACCGCCGCTTCCGACGTGAACGAGCACGTCGAGGTGGCCGAGAGGTAGTCGAATGATTTGCACTTCAACGACACTCCGTTCACCTGCAAACGAGGAAGTGGCCGAGCTTTTCCTAGTCCCCCCTGTCTTCTACCGTATTCTCTGTGCACGCTTTGGCGCACTCGGCCACGTCGCCGACTTCCAGCTGTTGATCGTCGTTCTTGAACAGCTCGAATCCTTCCGTACGCAGGAACGTCGCCTGTTTGCCACGTGGACAATCCGACGGAGCTGCTTCGGCTACAGTAACCGGCGGCTCCGCCCCCTCTTCTTCTTCTCGTTTGTCGGTGTTCGTCGCGAGAGCCACAACGGGAGCCTCTACAGGAGGTGGCGGGCTCGGCGGAGCATCTTCGGGCTCCGCGAGGTCAGAGGGAGCATTGATGATCGAAAGGC
Source organism: Caenorhabditis afra (assembly GCA_963570955.1). Lineage (NCBI taxonomy): Eukaryota > Metazoa > Nematoda > Chromadorea > Rhabditida > Rhabditidae > Caenorhabditis > Caenorhabditis afra. The sequence goes on from OY751534.1 coordinate 6,425,949, forward strand.
AGTGCACAATGTTCGTCGGCTCGAAATAGTCGCGAGTTTGGAATTTGAGAAGACGTGCCGGCGATTGGTCGCCGACGTGGGCGAATAGATCGCAAACCTAAAAATTTTCAGAACTTGTCGATGATTATACGCATTCGATTGGAAATTTTGCGCTGAACAAAAAACTCTCTTGGAGTATGTCTCGCAAATTGCTTTGAACCGAGATATAAGCCAGAAAAAGTTTAAAATCGTGTTTTTCAGGGTTTTCCGGTCTAAAAATCGATTTTCGCTTGTATCGCCAATAGAGTTTTTTGTTCTCCGTCAAATTCCGAACAAAATGAGATACATCATGACCCGTTTTCAAGAATTTTGTGTTTTCACGGAAAACAGGTATTACAGTAACCCACCATGTTGATGTTGTCGTAAACGAACGAACGGCAACTGTAGACGCCCTGTTGACTGTTCAAACAGTGCGATTTGCAGTGAATGAGGCCCGTCGAGGAGCGTCTCTCGTAGGGTTGCGCGTTCACGATGATCGAGTTCTCGTAGCGTCGGAAGCACGGATCGCCTGCACGGAAAGAAGGGGGGTACGAGTGGGATTACTGTAGTTTCAGTCGTGTCGGGACTCACTCAAGTCTGGAATTCCAGCGATGACTTGCGGGTGGTGGGGGTCCGGATCGCGCGCTTTTTGCGGCGAGGAACTGTTTTTCGACGTCTTCTTCTTCGTCGTGTACGGATTGGAACTCGTGACGAGGTCCTGAAACACGGGTGGCCTAACTTTCCCCGAATCGAGAATCCTAGTCCCTCCCGCCCAAGAACTACCAACTTTCTCGTTGAAAATCTGAAAATTCTGCGATTTGCGCTGCTCCTCGCCGCGCAGAATCTCGTTCATTCGTGTGAACAGCGAGCCGGCGGAACTTGTAGTCGTGCCGATCGGCGGCGGCGTCGGAAATCTGGAACAACGTCTTCGTCGCGTTTCGACGTCTTCATCTGGAAGATGTCTCACGTCTCCAGACGATCGTCGTCATCGTCGTCTTCTGAATCGTCCGACGTCTCCTTGTCGGTGATGTCCTCGATCAGGTTGGGGCCGCCGAGCCCGAAAGTGGGCGGAGTCACGAGGAGCAGCACGAGAAGCGCCGCGATTCGCATTTCTGAGTGGAAAATGGAAAAAGAATAAGTGATTTGTAAAGGGGGGACGAGAAACGGGACGATATGAATCGGTGTGAGAAGCGAAACGAAAACATTGTATTCAAACACATCCGGCTGTCTGCGGTAAGTAGATCAAAAACGGAAATAGTAGATCACAAAAGTGTCTCTCGAGTATATGGTTGACTTGAGGAGTAGAAAAGGAACGGAATTAGGTCTCGAGGAGACTCTCTTCTCTATTGACTTCTTCTTCTTCTTTTTCTCTTTTCCCGCCCGCCCGTCGGCCCGATCATTACGAGTTTGCAAATAGGTGAAGGGGACGCCAATTAGTGATCGCAGGCCAATGGATCGACCTTGAAACTTGCGAAAATTTCCCCATTTTCACTCTTTTTCCCTCTGTTTTCGGATGAAAATCCCTGAAAAATGATAAAAGGGGTACGGTGGGAGTTAAAGGCGCAGCACTCAAAAGTTTTAAGATTATGGTATGGTTTAAAGGCGCAGGCCTCATTTTGAAAACACCAATTCGCGTTTTTGAGCTGGAAAAAATGAATTTTCCGGAAAAAAAACTTGTTCACTTTAAACGAACGCCAAACAAAAATAGGAGAGAAAAAGTGGAACAGAGGGAAAACGAAAAGGATATGAAAAAGCGGGGGGAAAGGATACAAAAGAGGCTTAGTAACCGCTTAGAAGCCGTCGCATCGCCGTAGAAGACGTTGTCGAATTCGAAGAATGAACAGAGGCAGGATTGGTCGTTTCGGAGCGAAAAGCCAGTCCGTGTTTAGTATTATTGTCGAGGGATTATTCGGAACTTCACCGAAACGATCAGAATTTCTGAGCAAAGTGCGCATTTGAATTGATAGACGGTCTGAAAAACCTGAAAATTTTGCATTCCCTGGAAATTTTTCGATACAACTCCGCCAAACAGCCCGTTTCATGGGAAGTTCATGAATACGGGCTCGAAATTTGAACACCCGCCAAAGTGCGTGGCCTAGCGGACGCGTCTTCGCATGCGTTTTCTCTTCCACGACCCTCGCCCGAAATTCCCCAATTTTTACATCATTTTCACAGTTTTGCGACACAAAAATGGGTCAAGAACGTCTGGAGAACGCGAATCCGACTCTTTTCCAGTCGAAGCCACGTCATCGACCTATCACCGGCACTGAAAGGTACGCGAACCATCGATTTTCCGCCCCAAACCCGACACTGCAAGTTCAGAGACGAGAACGTCGAGGATCCGATCGATTCGTGGGAGATTTTCGATCTAATCAGAGACATCAACGATCCGGAGCATCCGTACACTTTGGAGCAGCTCAACGTCGTTCAGGAGGAGCTCATCAAGGTGTACATCGAGCCCGAGGAGACTTTCGTCAAAGTAAACCGACTAAAGTGATTTTCATGGGAAAACCGATTGTGCAGGTGAACTTCACGCCGACGATCCCACACTGCAGCATGGCGACGCTCATCGGACTCGCGATTCGCGTCAAACTGCTGCGATGTCTGCATCCGAAGGTCAAAGTGCGCGTCTCGATCACTCCCGGCTCCCACTCCACCGAGGAGTCGATCAATCGACAGCTCGCCGACAAGGTTCCCATAAACTGACCGAAATGTGAGAATTTCGCCCCTTTTTGCAGGAACGCGTCGCGGCGGCGATGGAAAACGAGGGATTGATGCACGCGGTCAATCAGTGTCTCAAAAATCCCGAATAATTCACATTCCCCCGCCCGAGAATTGCTCGAAATCGCTAGAATCGCCAATAAAACCTCACTTTTCCCGTTTTTTCATCGAAAAACCACTGGAATTTTGTCAAAATTCAACTGAAATCCATATTTTTCACCGCCTTTGTGTTTTCATCGAAAAACCATGCGAATATCTAGAAAAATGCTGAAAACTCTTCAAAATCGACCGTTTTCCACCAGAAAATCGGCGGGAAACACGAAAAAGTGAGCTATTTTTCAAATTCCCGCCATAGTTTCCCGTTTCAGATATCTGCAAAGACAGCTGAACGACGAATTTGCGGTGAAAGCGCGCGAGCACAATTTCCGCGCCCGTTCCGCGTTCAAATTGCTCGAAATCGACGAAAAGTTCAAATTCTTGCGGCCGAGTGAGTGGAGTGACAAATCGGGCGGGAATTTTGAAAACCGAAAGTTTCAACTCAGCGAGCACAGTGCTCGACGTCGGATGTGCTCCCGGCTCGTGGCTCCAAGTGGTCGTCTCGAAATGCTCACAGGGACACGCTCTGGGCGTGGATTTACAGGTGAAATCGCTCCTGATCCCAGTTTTCAACGCTATTCCGTGTTCCAGAACGTTCTGCCGATTCGCGGCGCTGAAATTCTCTCGCAATCGGACGTGACGTCTTCTGAAGTCCAATCCGAGATTCAGAATCGGCTCGCCGGCCGCAAAATCGATGTAGTGCTCAGCGACATGGCTCCGAATCCCACCGGTTCGTCGCGTTTTCCGGCGAGCTCCGATTATCGATCGATTTGCAGGCGACAATGCGACGGATCACTTGCGCCTTCTCGACCTCTGCAGGACGGTTTTCCACTTGTTCGCCAATCCGGAAATCGAAAAGAATCGACTGGAATTGAGCAGAAACGGCGTTTTTCTGTGCAAAGTGAGTGAGAATCGCTCATTTTCAGCCGAAAGTGCTCATTTTCCAGATCTGGGACGGCGCGGGACGATCCGACTTTCAAAAAGAGCTCTCCGATCGATTTTCGCTCGTCAAAACGATCAAACCGACGGCTTGTCGCGATAACAGTGCTGAACTATACGTTTTTTGCCGGAATTTCAAATAAAATCACTAATTTTAGGAGGATTTTCATATTTTATTCTGTTTTTTCTCTGGTTTTCGAACCGATGTCTATCTGATTTTCAAGTGATTTTCTGCGATTTCCCTCAATTCTAGTTGTTTTCAGAGCCGAGAAATGCCGTGGAGAACAGCGCTGAAAGTGGCTTTGGCGGCCGGCGAAGCGGTTGCGAAGGCACTGACTCGCGCTGTTCGCGACGAGATTCGCCGTGAGTTTTCGATTCTTCCGAATCTTTCCGACGAGTGTGCTCCTTTTAGAAACGCAACAAGCGGCTCAACGACACGCCGCCGCGACGGGCCAATCGGCGAGCGAGACGAAGGAGAACGCGAACGCGAACGCGAAACTCGGCATCTCGCTGGAGGAGTCGCTGCAAATTCTGAACGTGAAGACGCCGTTGAATCGGGAGGAGGTGGAGAAGCACTACGAGCACCTGTTCCAGATCAACGACAAGGCCAAAGGCGGCACTTTTTACATTCAGAGCAAGGTTTGTGTGGCGGCTAAACAGGGCGCGGTGGTCGTACGAACGGAGCATCGTTGGAATTGCAGGTGTTTCGAGCCAAAGAGCGGATAGACGAGGAGCTGGGACGAGTGGAGCAGAAAGAGCAGAAAGAGGAGCTGAAAAAGGAGGAAAGCGCGAAAAAAGAATGAAAAAATAACCATTTATCGACTTATCGATTACTTCGTTTCACCGGTCTTCTTTCGTTTTTTTATTTTTTTGATGAGTAAACTGTAGTGTAAGGTTTAGGAAATTTCTGTTTTTTTCTTGTTTTCTTGGTTTTTTTGGTTTTGCTATTAAACGCAGTTTTTTTTCTACTTTTTTCTTCAAAAGCTTAACCTTAAAATGGCGATTTTTACCATGCAATTTTTTATTTTTCAAATTTTTTCCGGGTCATTTTTGATCGGGAATTTTTTTATTTTTCAGTGTAAATAATTTTTTTTAATGGCGCCAACACTGAAAGAGGCTGAAAATTGGCTGAAAACGAGCAAAATCGACGAGAAATCGATTGAGAGGCTCGCGGAGAAAATGGTTTCGAAAATGGACGGTAAGTCTGCAAATTGTCGTCAAGTTCGATGCATCGCCGCGTTTCCCGCCAAAAAAGCGATAAAATCGATAAATTTCAGATTGGCACTCGATCAGCGACCAAAAAACAGCCGAATCGATATGGGTCGTGTTGACGGAGGCGGCTCGGAGCGGCTCGCTGAGCACGAATTTGGGCGACGGTGACGTGGCACAGCGGATTGGCCGAGTTTTCGAGGTGACGGATTTCTAGGCCATCCCGTTCGAAAACAGGGATTTGCAGAAATACGGCCCGCAATTGGTGGCCGAAGTGCGGACAATCGGATGGAAGTACGACGAGATCGTCGATTTTGAGGTGCAAGTGTCAAAAATCAATAAGGTGTGGGAATTCTAGGCCGCGTCTTCTAGGCCACTCGTTTTGCAGAGCACGGTGCTCGGCGTGACGGCGGCTCCGCGGACAGTGCTCACTCTGAAAGTGCTCCGCGCCGGCGAGACGGAGCTCCGCGAGCTGCGAGTCGACTTTGACGAGTCACAGTTGGACGAGTTCATCTGGAAGCTCGAGGAGGCGAAGACGATGGCCGCACGAATACGGAAACGAGTCTGAATGAAGTGTGACATCGTGACACCGTGACAGTTTGGGACAGCGCTTTTAACACAGTTTTTTATTAACAGAGCGGGACTTCTCCCTCTTGCTCGAGATTTAGACGGTCTGCTCGACGGTGCTCTTGGCAGTCACGGGACGTGACACCTGCAGCACACGGACCACCTCGGGGCTCTTCTGTTGCTCGCGACGAATGCCGTCGAGCAACGCCTTCTTGTCACGCTCGTCACGTGACTTCAGCGACAGCGGAAGTGTCTCGCATCGATCGATATCGATTTTGACGTAGATCTTGTCGTCCTGAAACAACAATCCGAGGTTGCGCGTCAAATCGGGTGCACGCGCACCTTCACGTAATTCTGCAGAATCGCCAGCGAACAGAAGCTCTGCGAGCCGAACGCCGCGTTGCGTTCGCCACGTGGACGCGCCAAAAACTTCTCGTTCGCCTTCAATTTGCGCGGATCGATGACGTACGTGATGTTGACGCGCTCCTCGGGACGCGCGTTCTGCAAATACCACGTTTTCTGCATTTTGTCGTCAGTTGTGATGTCGAGTACGCAGACACCGCATTTGACGCGCAAACCTGGTCGAGCAGCGATATTTTGACGGTCCGATTGAACGGCCACTCGAGCGTCGGATCGAACTCGCCTTTCAGCAGCAACACGTACAACGATATCGATTTTCCGGCGCCTGTGAAAGAAAGAGGCGATCAATCGATAATCAATCGATAATCGATCGACTCACTGGATCCGTCGCCGAAGAGACACGCGCACGCCATCATTTTGTAGCCGAAACGGTGCGACATGAACGGCGTCGAGAAGAGCGTCGTCGTGGCGCCGGACTGCAAATCGACGGATTACTGTAGAAAGGGGGGGGGCGGGTTACGGTACCTTCGCCTCGTTCGTCCGCTGCTGCAGATTATCGATTTTCCAGACGAGTTGCGGACCGAACATTTCGTTGCACGTCTCGGCCTGCAAATAGAACTTGTGTAACAAAGGGGGTCCAGAATTTTGGACCCCCTCAAATTCACTAAACGGTAAAGCTCGAAGGGGTTCCAACATCCTGGACCCTTAAATCTGAAGATTCGATTTGAAAAACTGTTAGATCGGGATTTTCAGGGGTCCAAAATTTCGGACCCCCAGGAGTTAACTACTCAGGAGTACCCAAAGGGGTTCCACTATTCTGAACCCCCAAAATGTTGAAGTCATCAGAAAAATGTGTTATTTTGAAGGTTTTTGGGGGTCCAACATTTTGGACCCCCTCAACATCGAAACTTAAGGGGTTTCGAAGGAGTTCCAGTATTCTAGACCCCCAAAATGTCCAGTTAACTAGGAAAATCCAAAAGTCCGGGGGTTTTTGGGGTCCAACATTTTGGACCCCCTCTCTAACTTGTTTCTCTCCCACTCGCTCACCGCCTCGACAATCTTGGTCTGCCGGTCGTTGAAGGCGCCCATATCGCGTTCCATGAGCTCGTAGGTCGTCTTCAGATCGGAAATCTCGTCGCAAAGAAACATGAGATGTCTGACGGGCTCGTCGCTCAAATGCTCCTGCACAGCGTGTTTTCCGCCGGCGAACGTGCATCCGTACGGCACGAACGGACACACGTTGTCCACATTCGGACACGCGGGACGGTGCGCCTCGATCTGCAAAACGGACGGGACTCGGGGGGAGGGAGGTGTCCCGGGACGTTACCTCGTGACGGGGACGGTCCGAGAGTCCGCACTGGAACGGACACGAGCAGATCACTTCGGGACACGTCTGCAATGCGAATCGACGCGGGCGTGACAAGTGTCACACGGGGGGTGGGACAACTCACCTTGAGGTGTCGCTCGAGGTCCGTGTCACGGACCGTCTTGTTGCAGAACGAGCACACGGCGCGGTTCATCTCGCACTTCTCGCGATGTCGTTCGAAATCCGCCGTCGCGAAGCGTCGTCCGCACCGTTCGCACTTGGCGGAGCCGAGCGCGGAGCACTCGAGCCGGTGCTCGTGCAGTGAGCCCAGGGCTCCTTTCCACTCGCACCCGCCGGCGCCCGGCTCGGAAGAGCACACGACGGGCAGGGCGAGGATTTGTTTGTGCTTGAGACGGTCGTAGTGACACAGCTCCGGCTGGATGAGCGTCGAGCAGACGGCACACTCGGGAGCCCGAGAGGTCGGCTCGAAACACTGACGACAGTAGAAGTGGTCACAGTTGAGACGGACGGGCTCGCGGAGCGCCTGCTCGCAGATCGGACACGCACAGTCCGACGGAAGGCCGCCGACGAACGACACCGACGACGTCATCGCTCAGAAGAGGTTGAGGACGATCGAGAAGGTTTGGAGACTTTCAGAAGACGTCAGTTACCTCCAGATAGCGGTCAGGCTTCTAGAAGACGTTAGGAGGACTCAGAAGGCTCGAATACCTTCAGAAGACGTCGGACAGTTCGATAAAGCTTTTTGGCTTCCAGAAGACGTCCAGGTGGACTCAGACGATGTCAGTCACTTCCAGAAGGCTTTCAGGCTTCTAGAAGGCGTTGAGACGATTCAGAAAGCGTTCCGGCTTCTAGAAGACGTCGGGAATGCTTAGAAGACGTTGAAACTCGGGCCGAGACGCTTTTCGAATCGAAATGTTTGAAAGTGAAATTTGGGGGCTCGGCGAGCCGGACGGCGCGCGTTTCCACTGGAAACCCGCCGAATTTCTATGGAAACTACGCGAATTCTTCGTTTTTTTCTTCCTTTTCTCATCCACATCCACATCCACATTTGTGTATTGATCGAGAAAAACGGCGTTTTTTGGACAAACAAAAAACGGAAAAAAAATGGGCGGGAATTTGAATTTTGCGCGCAAAAAATGGAAATCGAAAGCAAACGAAAGGAGCCTGTCAAAACAGCGAAAAACAAAACAAAAAACAATCAGTTTTCAGTTGGGGTGCCGGAATTTTGAAAATTTGGGCACCCCTAGTTTTTCTTTTATCATTCAATAGGAAATTTGATGGCGATCAAAAAACTCTTTTGACCGTATAGCTGAAACTCAATGAGAACCGAGTTATAAGCAAAACAATGCCCAAAAGTGCACTTTTTTGGTTATAACTGGGTCAGATGGAAATTTCAAGGTGGACCTCAAGAGACTTTTTTGTTTTCCAGGAAATTTCACGTTGAATGAGTATAATCATGACAGAATTCCAAGAAAAAAAGTTTTTGAAATTTGGACCCCCTGAACCCCTCAACTTTCGCAGGCAGTCCAATAGAGCGCAATTGCGTCATCTTGTGCCCAAATCTCTCTCTCTAGTTTCAATTCAAACGGGCGTTCTCGCGCGAGAAAAAGAGAGAGAGATAGGCGCTTTCACTTTTCATCAACCCATCAACGCCTTCTCCAACGCCTTCTATGCCACTTCCTCGTCATCCAGTTTGCCGCATTCGCTTTGCTATATCTCTTATCACTCGTCTCTATTGATCGTTTCGTACATTTTTTCAGCAGAATCATGTCAAAATGTCTCTTCATCCTTCTCATGTCACTTGTCACTGTCACGTCTTCTGAGGTCTGAAATTCTGGGGCTGAAAGTGCAAAAACGGTCTAAAAGTGTGTTGCAGAAGTGTTCGTCGAACGACGAGTGCGATTCGAAGTGGCCCGACGCCATCTGCGTCCGCAACAGATGTCGTTGTCCGGAGAACACGATTCGGAAGAAGAGCGCCTCGCGCGAGTTCGTGTGTCTCGCCACGAACGACGCAAGTGGGTCAAACTACCGTAATCCATCATTCCCCCTCCCTTTCAGCCGGAAATTCGGGACCCCCTTTGACGTGCCCAACTCCCGAAGGCGCCGGGTATCAGGTGATGTTCCGGCAGGACGGAGAGCCCGTCAAGTGCTCGAGCAAGAAGAAACCGGACACGTGTCCCGACGGCTTCGAGTGCATCCAGGGACTCTCCATTCTGGGCGCGTTGGACGGAGTCTGCTGTCCCGATAGAGGTGAGTTCCCAGTTACAAACGATCCGCCCAGGGTGCGCACTCGAAAAAAAAATTCTCGAGAAATGGGTTTCTCGAGATCTCGATTCCACAAGACCGTTCTCGTGTTTTCTCGAGAAAAATCTCGAGAAAATCTCGAGAAATTTCTGCAAATTGTCGTAACCTGCTTTACGTGTCACAACGTCTCGCACAGTAGACACCACATTTGACGCGCAAAACGTGGTTATGGAATTCGAACACAAAAAAACCTGTTGCGCGTCATATTTGGCGTCTACTGTGCAATATTTCACGACAATTTGCAGAAATTTCTCGAGAATTTCTCGAGAAAAAACGAGAGCGAACTCGAGATCTCGAGAAATTCTCGGGAAAAAACGAGGATTTCCTCGTGAGTCTCGATACGAGACGAGATTTTTCGAGATTTCTCGATATTTTCGAGGAATTCGTCTCGAGTGCGCACCCTGGATCCGCCAGCCACAGGGACTCGAACCCGCGACCTCCAGATCCACAGGCAAAAGCGATAGCCATTAGGCCACGCGTACAACGTGAAAGCACAAGCTGAGTGGGCGTACATAAACCCGGGCCGAGCGGCCATAAACCCGGGCCGAGCAGCTTGAGAAACTACGATTGTCCATTTTCGGGAACAAAACTACAAACATTTTTTTGTGCTTTGTTCGAAAAAAATTTGTCTTCAAATTTTTTTTTCTAATTGAAAGAAAGAGAAATCGGGGTGGACACAAAGAAACAGTTCGCCAAAAAGGTTTCCGTTGAAAATCTCGGCTGGAGTCGACTAACTTCATTAAACAAAGAAACAGGAAGTTTCATCACTTGTGCCCTCCGGCGAAAGTTCTGTGTAAAAACAGGATATTTGGAAACGCCACTGACTGTACCGTTTGGTCACTTGACGTCACTCGTGACTCGAACCTGTGACCTTCGGATCCAAAAGCCAAACCGTTAGCCACTCGGCCACGCGCACCACGTGAAGGCGCACCCTGAGAGGGCGTACATAAGCCCGCGCAGCAACTGTAGCCCTCTCTTTCGCCCAACGGTCCCAAATTTGCAGCCAAAACGTGCGCGCATCCGATTTTCGACCATCCGGACGACGGCTACCTCACCCGCTGGGGCTTCGACGGCGTCACCTCGGAATGCGTCGAATTCAAATGGAATCCCGAAAGGCCGTCGTCGGCGAACAATTTCAAAACTCGCCGCCATTGTGAGGATTATTGTATAAATGCGAGAGTCGAATATCAGCCGACGAACAGTTTTGTGCATTGAGAGCCGCCCATTGAGCGGCATTCCCATACTTATTTATTTATTTGTCGTTTTCCGTTCACTTTTCTTTTTTGCACAAGAAACACACTCCAAAAGTCCAGAATAATCACATTTGTGTGAGGGGGTGCAGAGAAGGGTAAAATAATTTAGTGGGGGCGAGGGGAATGAGAAGTTCGGAGACTTAGGCCAGAGAGGCGGCGGCGATGCGGTCGAATTCGGCCTCCTTCTCGGCGAGATCCACAGTCCACGGATGGTTTGGATGTTCGTGCTTCAGCTGCGAGATGAATCTGTCGACGACCTCGTCGTCTTTCTCGTTGTACTGCGCGGCGACGAGCGAGTTGATCAGCACGTCGGCGTCTTTGCTGTCGCGCTCCAGGGCCGCCTGAAACACCGAATTCCCACTTTAGCTTCTAAATCATTCACCCCACCTCCAGAAGCTCCTCGGCAGCGGTGAAATCGTGTGTGAGCACACTGACGACCGCCTGATGCATGTCCAGATCGGCCGTTCTGCCGTACTTGTCGGCCATCTCCGCGTAGATGTAGAGCGCATCTTTGACCTTTCCGGACGCGCCGAACGCCTGAACGAGAGCGCTCGCGAGCTGCGAGAGCGTCGCGTCCTCGTCGATCTGATTCATGCGCTTCGTTTCGGCCAACGCCAGCTTCCGCTTGTTCATTTTCACGAGCGTGAAGACTTTGGCGGCGCGCGCTTCGAGACCCTCGAAGCGGGAGACCGCACGGAACGCGTCTTCCAAAAGCTGAAAATCCATTTTCAGACAAAAATTGAACGCCAGCGCACTCACATTAGCCTCGTTGAGAATGGTGGCGGCGAGAACGGCCGAGATCTCGGATTTCACGGAGCGAGAAGCGACTTCCTCCTGAATTTCGGCCAAAATCTTATTTCTTGCAGCCTGGTTGTTGCGGTATTCGGCGTATCTTCGAACCGCGGCCAAATCCGCCGATTTCGTCGAGGCAGGGATCTGAAACATGTGATTTCAGGGTTTCTGGGGTGAAAATCGATAAAACGCACCTCCTTCAGCGGAATGAAAGCCTGTCCTTGGGCGATGTAAGCTCTGTACAAGTAGACGTCCTTTTCATTCTTCTCCTCCTCGTTTTTCGACGAGAATTTCTGGAAAACACACTTCTCAATGAATTTCTTCAGTTTTTGGGACCTTACCAACGCCTCTCCGATGCAGGATTGGTAGCTGCCGAGGAAGAAGTAATTACGGATCGAAAACAGTTTGTCGGCCATGATTTCAGCGAGTTTTCAGCCAAAAATCCGTCCAATAAAAGAGAATCTCGATAAAATCGACACGTCACAATGGCGGTGTTTGCGGACGCAATGCGCCCCATTCGACGCGCAGTGTACACCGCGACGCAATAATACACAGATCGAGACAAAAATAATTTTTTGAAAGAGAGAAAAATGGCACAAAAACGATGGAAAGAGTGAGAGTAGACCGGTAAAGTATTGGTGAACGACAAGTAAAATTAAATCTAATCTGCTTAGTTTTTCGATTTTCTTCTCAATCCGGCCGATTTGAAGCCCACAAATCGATAATTCGAGCTGATTGTCGGCGCAGAATCTCCGTTTCCAGTCTCTAAATCGGCGAGCAGCGAGTTTTTCTGCAAAAATTCAAAGTTTTAGCTGCAAAAACACGAAAAGCTCACGTTTTCCTCTATCCCCTCCGTTTTCGGGGTCGATTTGACGAAGGCCGGACATCTGAACGGATTCGACACTTTCGGAGCGCTGAAATTACAAAAATCGTTGAAAAATTAACAAAAATCGCTGTTCTGACCCGTTCTCCGCGTTTTTCTTCGCAAAATACTTGGATTTCTCGGCGTTCGGCTCCGATTTTTCGGTTTTCCCCTCGAAAACCGGCGGCGCCGAGTTGTGATGGCTCAGAAGAGGCGACTGGAATTTGTGAAATTTGCGCGGCTCCGGTGTCGACGTGGATTTTCGCAACACGGGCGGCGGCTTCAATTCTGCCAGAACTGCCGGTTTTTCGCGGATTTCCGCGGGATTTTCATCGATTTTCTCGCGATTCTCGATTTTCTCGAGTTTCTCCTCGGTGAGCAGCTCCGTGAAATCGTCGTCCACTTCCAAAAGTTTCGATTTTTTCGCCTCCGGCTCCGCGTACTTTTTGAGTATTTTCTCGGCGCTGTAGTCGCTGGGCGGCGCGTTTTTTCGCTTTTTCAGCACAATTTTGTCTTTTTCAATTTCCTCCATGAACTGTTTCAATATGTCGTCGTCCTCGTCGATTTTCGCGATTTTCGCCTTCGGAACGCGCTTCAGAAGCGGCGAATCGAGCTGGAAAGAGGGACTAGGAGTTTTCTAGGCCACCGCCCAGGTACCTTGAATGCTCCGCCCACACACTTCATCGCCTCGTTCTCCTTCTGCTTCTGCGCCTTTTCGAGCTGTGAGCCAAGACTTTCGTAGCTGCAAAAAGGGTCAAAATGGGGTCTCGACGCGAAAAAGGGAAAACTACCGTAATCCCCAGACACTCCAGTCGGGACACGGCTGTCGCAGAAGAAATCGATCGTCGATCGCGTTTCCAGACACCTGAAACGACGAATTCCAGACGGGAAATCTGAAAAAGTCCGCTTCTCACTGGATTTCCGAGCGCCAATCGAATCGCGATCCGTTGGGTGCAAATCGAGCCGGCGTATCCGAAACGCGTCACTTCTTCGGCCTTTTCGCACTCTTCAACATTGGAATCGGGCTGAAAGTGAGGGAAAATGACTGAAAACCGTGTATTTTGAAGGTTTTTGCTCAATGTGGCCGAGTTTTGGTGCCGGTGGCCTAACTTTTTCCTATGTGCAAAAGTTAGTCCTCGGCTCCAAATTAACCGTATTTTCGCGATTTTCACGGGGGAAAACGTAGTATTTCGAGCGCAAACCTCATCCAAATCGATAATCTCGTGCGTCTCGACGGGATACGGAGTGAGCGGTTTCTGGCACCGCTCGCGCGGATCGAACACAATCTGGTGTTTGAAGGTGTTCTCGGCGCGCTCGAAACTCGTCACGAACTGCTCGGTCACGTGCTCTTTCAGCTTCGGATTCTTCAGATACGCCGGAATCCGTTTCAGGGCGCTTCGCAGGTCTTTGATCGACGTCAGCGCGAAGAATTTGGCGGCGGTGGCCAATCCGACGCCCGGGAGGCCCGCCTGAAAAGTGGAATCAATCGATGATCGATCGATAATCGATACCTGAAGATAGTCGCATCCGGCGAGAATACAGATCCGGCGAAACTTCACAAAATCGAATTTCTCGCCGCCCAGCTCGCCGCTGAAGCACTTTTTCAGATTGCATTTCTCGAACACACTGCATTCGCCGCTTCCCGACTGCCATTTGAAGTAGATCTGGAAGACTGACTGGTTGGCCTAGGAAGCGACTTCGAATGGAAAGCTAGGCCACCGGTACGGACCTTCTCGCAGCCGAAAACGATCAGATCCGAGTCTTCGGTGATGACGGCGTCGACGAGCTTCGCGTGCATCAGATAGGCCAACTGGGCGTCCGCCTCGTACGGAGCCACCACAATATCGATTTTCTCGAGTTTCCGGAAGTGCTGGATGGTCTTCTCGACGATTTCCGCCGAAATACTGGTCGCCAGGCGGTAGTGGTCCCTCGCTTCCCGTTCCATTCCCTTCGCCAGCAGCAGCTCCGCGTGCTCTTTTCTTTTTTCCCGCATTTCTCGCCGCTCATCGTTAGTTCCCTGCAAAACGAAACGGGAATTTCGGGTTTGCGCGTCAAGTCTGATGCTTTGTCCGCAAACACCAATTCGGCCCGAATTTCGGCGAAAAATTGAAATTTTTGAAGAATTTCTTGAATGCTCGCCTTTTTGGCGGGTAACGGCCGCCCGTCGAACACCATAACCACGTGGCATTGCAACGCGAGCAGCTCTTTGATGTACTTCTCGACGTAGAGCACATAACTCTGCGTCTCCTCGCCCATATGGATCTTGTCCATGCATCCCGTCAATCCACGATGCAGCAGGCAGCTCACATCTACTGCCACCGATTTTCCGCGCAATTCCAAAATGTTTCCCTGGAAAAAGTGAGAATTTTCGAATTTCCAGTTAACAATGGAATTTTCACTTACTTTTCTGCACGCATTCTTGACAAACGGCAGTAAACCGGTGATTCCCATCAAAAAACGACTGTAAATGCGAGAAAACACCGAGAAAATGCGCGAAAATCGTGCGAAACTTTCTTTTTTTGCGTTCAAATTGGCGCCGACCGGATGCTCTCAATGGAGCGCGTTTGCATTGCGCGCCTGTTTTTGGCCAATTTCAGTCGCATTTTCTACAGAAAAAAGCTTTAATTTCAAATACAGGGGCAAGAAATAGTATTAATAAGTGTTACAAAAGTCGAAAATTAGGCTTTGTACTGAAGAACTTGAGGCGGCGAGTGCGGGAACGCGGGCGGTCCGTACAACTGCTCGGCGCGTTGCAAAAACGCGCCGACCATCGTTTTGACGACTTTGTCGAAGAAGAGGTGGGCGATTCGCGAGTGGAACGCCGATTCGAACTCGAAAACGAGGTCGTAGTGGAGGGTGCAAGAGCGCTCCACCGACGGATTGCCCTGCAATTTGAATCATTTTCCCGCAAATTCAGAAATAATCGAACCTTTCCGAATCGAAAAGTGGTGTCCAGGGTGCGAAACAAGTTGTCGTTTTCAATGACGACCGACTGAAAAATCGAGTGGAAATTCAAATTCGCGCCAAAAGTTCGCCTACATGAACCACCGACGGTTTTATGTAAATGACGCGGCTCGTGTAGGTTTCCGAGAAGGGCGGGAAGCCGATTTGCAACGTGGCGATCTGCGAAATTGTGCGCTCTATCGCCAAAGGGTTCGTCTCAATGGAGCGCACTTGCCTGCGAGCTCTCGTGCTCGTGGGTTACTGTAGACCGACGGCACCACGGCACGAAATGGTGGTACTCGGAGACGTCGGCGACGACGCGGAACATCTCGTCGCGCGAGAATCCGATGACGCGCTTCTCCGAGTACGCCATCTCGTTCGTGTGGTGTTGGCCGCCGAAGAGGCGCGCCTGGAGACGTGACGTCGTCTGGATTGAAGGCGTCAATCGCCGCCACATCATCTGAAGGCGGGGAGAAATTGAAGGGAATGGAGGGGAGAGGAAGAAGAAGTAGATATCGATGGAGCAACGATTCCTGACGATCGGAAGCGGGTGGAAGTTGAAAAACTAACGACGAGATCAATTTATTCAAAGTATGACAACTAGAGCGAAACGATTCCGGCGACCGGATCGACGCGGTAGAGGTGGAAGGTGGCGAGCGCCGAAACGCCGACGATCTTCTCGCAGATGACGTCGAGCTCTCGCAACGTCTTCATCGTCACCACTCGCTGGTCGTCGAACAGCTCGCGACGGTACGTGACGACGGTCGCCGGCGACACGTCGACGAGCACCTTCATCCGATTGACGGCCTTCTGCTCGACGACCCACTTCGTGCCGCGACCGCCCAACATCTTCTCGGCGATCAGCAGATTCATCAGAATCAGCCGATTCATCGTCTGCTCGTCCATGAAGCCGTCCTTCCGCAGCCGCACGTAGACCGAGATGGCGGCCGGATTGACGAGCAGCTTCTCGCGCGTGTCGCAGAAGCCGAGATAGTAGAACCACGGATCGACGATCGTCAACGTCACCTGATCGGGAAACGCGATGAGAAGACGTTCGGGCGTGAGGAGAGGCGGGTAGGAGGCGTTGCGTGAGAAGAGCCACTCGAACGTCGCCTTGAGGCGATGACGTTTCTCGTTGTTGTGCACGCGCGTCGTCCACCGTCGGTAGTCGTCGCCGTTGAACACGAGTCCGCTGACCACCTCGTTGATGTTCTCCATCGAAACGACGCGGCACTCGAGCAGATTATCGATTTTCTCGAAGACGTCATCGATGCTCACGTCTTCTTCTTCCTCCGCCTTCTCTTTTCTGTCGTCGTCGCTCTTGTGGCATTCATAATTATTATTATTATTACTGCTGCTCATTCCGTACATTTTTCTGTCTTCGAGTATCGATTTCTGAAAAAAGAGTCATGATTCATGAATTTCCAAGAAAAAAGAATGGTTTGCTAAGAAAAATAATCGTTTTTTCGCAAATTTGCGTCACTTTTCGAAACTCAACCGACGACACGCCCCCTTTTGCAAGAGTGCGGCGCGCTCGAAACTCCGCCCACTTTCGAAGAGAAAACGAGTGAAAAGTGTGAAATTTAACAGAAAGGGGACATCGATTTCAACGATCCGGCGCTCAGAGAAGTGGGTTCAAGTTCGAGTGAATAACAAAAGTCGTTTATTGGTCTTCCTGAGAAAACGTATTGAGACCATGCTGGACGTCGTCAGACAGAAGGCGTCCAAGTGTCTCACAATCGCTTCGTCCGGAAGCCAGAATCATCTGCGACGTCGTCTTCGCCGTCATTGTGGTCGACGTCTTCTTCTTCTCTGACCCTTTTTCCAACTCCCACGATCCCCACTTCTCAAGTCTCCGAAGAGCATGGCTATTGGCTCGCCGAGTGTGCTCCTTTCGATCTGCAATGAGCATGGGAATAACAACTAAGGGCGTCTCTCAAAGGAACTCACTTCTGAAACTCTCTCCTTGAGCTCTCACTCGTCGTCTTCCAGCAACGCTCCTGAATGGGCGTGGTCTCCTCTTCTACACACGAATTTTAGAGAGGGAAAACTGGGGAAAAGTGTGAGAGCGAGTGAGAGAAAACCCGTTTATTATGCTGAAAGGGAGAACCTAGTAGTTGTAGTCGTCGACGTCTTCTGGATCCATGTAGTTGTAGGGCACCTCTTCCGTCGGCACTTCCACCTCAATTCTGAAGCACATGGGAAGAAATGCGAACGTCTTCTTCTCTCAGCCTACCCCTGCTCCGCGCGGATCCTCCTCTGCGCCTTTCTCTCCAGACGGATCGCCTTCGGCGCGTTCGGAGCAATGACTTGCTCCACCTGCAGCATGCACTGCCGGTTGTGCTCCTCGCCGATTTCGCGATGCGCCAGCGACAAATGCATGATCTTCCGACGCACCGACGTCCACTTTTTGCCGCACACGAGACACGTCAAGTGCGCCGAGTCGGCCGTCATCACGTCCTGATGCGCGTACGAGATGTGGAACGCGAGCACCGGAAGACGTTCGAACGAGCGGCCACAGTAGCCGGTGAGGCACGTCAGCGAGCCCAGATCGCACGGATGACGGTGTCTGGAAGGGCGTGTGCGTTGCGGTCGCGTCGCGTGCTCTGCCAGAACTCACTCGTTGAGCCGCTGCACGATGAGGTGCTCATCGGAGCCCAGCTTCTTCTGATTGCACTGCACATTGCGTCTCGCCGATTGTTGCCTCAGAAACTGTTTTCGCACCTCTTCCACGTAGCTCTCGCCACAAATTGCACTCGCTGGCGTCGTTCCCGACTCTTCTGAATAGTTTCAGCCATTTTCAGAACTTCGAAAAATCTGGAATTGCTCACCGCGTTGCTCAGAAGCCGTCGACTCGATCGAATAAGGGTCGGCTGCAAAAGAAAATCAATTTTACTTTCAAAAAAAAAAAAGTTTTTACAATCGATAAATTGTGCATTTCTATTCGAAGACGTCGAGCTCCACGCGGACGTCATCTGAAAAAAATCCAAACAAAAAATATATTTAAAAAGGAAAATCAATAAAAATATAAAATATATGGATTTGTAAAACCGATTCTCAGGCTCAGAAAACGAGAAATATCATTGTGAGCAGAAGATAAATAATTTTATTTTTCACAAAAAAAGAAGACTTTGCAATAGAGAGATTCGTGGGAAAAGTGGGAAAATTCTCAAAATTTCGGGGAAAAAAATAAATAATCACATGGAAATCGGATGGAAAAAAAAGTTACTCGGTGTGCTCGTCCTCGCGAGCCACGCCTTCTTTTTGCTCTTCCTCCGGCTCCGCCTCCCTTGCGACATTCGGATCTTCCGGCGCTTCAGAAGTGTGACTGCGTGACGACGGAGAGGGGTCTTCCGGTTGTTGTTGTTGTGGCTCCTCTCGCGGGCTCTCCTCCCGCGCCTCCTCCGCGTCTTCAGAAGACGTTCCCGCGCCGGACGAGGTCGACGTCTCCGTCTTCTCAGTGCGACCCGATTTTTCGGTCTCTCCCGACTCTCCCGACTCTCCCGACTCTCCGGACGCCGCCGTCTTCTCCGACGTCTCCGTCTTCGCCGTCTCGCCGCCAGACGAGCCCGAGTTCACCGACGTCGTCGTCACGTCTCCTTCCCGCTCCTTCTGCTCGCCGTCCTGCTCCATCGGCTCCTCGTCCTCCTCCTCCCTCTCCACCGGCTCATTCTGCTCCACAACCGGCTCCCGATCCTCTCGCTCCTGCCCATTATCCTCATCCTCCTCCATCGGCACCTCTTCGGCGGTCTCCTCAGTCTCCTCCTGCCGAACCTCCTCCGGAATCGGTTGCTGCGGTCTGATAAAGTTCAGAATGTCGCCGAGCTCCGCGTGAAGAGCCGAAACGCCAGTTTGAGCGAGAAGCGAGTTCTGCAGCGCTCCGAACGTCGATCCTGCAAGTTTAGTCATTCTTCTTCCTCCTCTTCACTCTCTCGAACCCTGATGCGCGGAGCCGACACAAACGTGCGACAAATACTGCATTTGCGAGCTCAGCTCCGTCTCCACAGTGCTTATCAACCGTTTGAACGTGTTCGCGTTGTCGTCCATCTTATTCTGTAAAGAATATGATAAAATTCAACTTTTCAAAAAAAAAACTAATGAATTACCTTGCTAATTTGCTTCTCCTTCCCCAAATCATTGATGATTTCGCGAGCGCACCTGCAAAAAAAGATGTGTTTTTCACTGAAAATTCCATTTTTTTTCCGCACTTCATCATGTCGTCGATGTGCTTCTCGGTGGCCACAATCGCCTGAATTCGATCGGAAAGATGCGGTTCGCTCACCGTATTCGTCGGTTCCATCCTGAAAACACACGAAAAAACAGTTACAAATGGATTGAAAAATGCAAAAAATATTGGGAAGCGAGCAAAAACACTATATCGATCAATTCAAAACGAGAGAATCGGTTTACAGGAATTTATTTTCATCGGATTCCAAGAAGAATGGGGGAAATTGGGACTAGAAGCGAGCGAAAGAAACGATAATCTGAGTGGGGAGGGGTGGAAATAGTGAGTTGGATGGGCGATTTCGAATCGAAAAATGGGGGGAAAATTCAGAATTTTCAAGTGAAAAATGGGTTGGGCGGGGGGAAATCACAGAAATTGAGGGTGGAAAAGGCAGAGGAAGTGGGAGAGAGAATAGGAGGGAGAAATGGGTCATGTGAGCATAAGAAGAGGTTCAGAAGACTGTTTGAAGACGTCATGCACGAAGCCCGATCACGTCATCGCTCTCGGCGGTGGCGGCAATTGGGCCAGCGGCACGAAGTGGAACCTGAAAAGCAGCGTGGAAAATTCATTGTTTCTCTGTTATCTTACCTGTTGAGTGGGTGGAAAGGTACATTCTGGGAGACAGTGGCCGTCGACATCATTCCCGGATACGGAGAAGCAGCTTGTGGTGGTGGTGGAGGCGGCGGCGGAGGGGGCGGAGCCGCCGATGAAGACGTCATCGACGGATACGGAGCTCGCGGAGCCGCAGACGAAGAGGATGACGTGGCAGAAGGCACAGTCGACGTTTTGGAAGCGAATCGCGGCGGCGGCGGTGGAGCGGCGTCTTCCGACGGCTTCTGGAAACGCGACGAGAGCTGGCTCATCGTGGGCGCCGAAGTCGGCACTGGAGGCGGTGGAGCCGCCGGACGAGCCGGCGGAGGAGCCGTCGGACGGGCCGCTCGCGTCGACGAAGAGGAGCCGCCCATCTGGGGAATGTCCTGGAAAATCGAGCGAAATTAGTGGGAAAAGATTGAAATCTATTGCTTTTCTTGGAAAAATGAATAATTTCACGGTTTAGGGCTAAAAAGCGAATAAAAGTTTCTTCGAAATTGTATCGCTGTCACAGCACGAGACAAGACTGAGACACAAAACGAGAGTGATGGATTTCTGCCTAGCAATGACTAAGAAACACGTGGGGGAAATCATGAGTCATGCAAAAATTCGTCTGAAACTCCAGAGCAAACTACACAAAACAATGACTCTCCGCTCAAAGAACACGGAAAACCCGGGATTTTGTGGTTTTTTCGGGGGAAAGAGCGTTGAAAACCTCCGAACTGCCGCTCCTTCGCATCATCATCGGCTTGTGATCGTTGGCCGGACGGAGCGGTCGCATGGTTCGGAACTGCTCACGATCTACCTGAAACTGGCACAAAGACACGTCAAGCCGACACGATGACGATTCTCACGCAGAAAACATGAAAAGCCGAAACTTCGTAATTCGAAAAAAGAACTCACCGATGGTTTGGCCTGTTGAGCCGGTGGCGGAGGTGGCGGAGTCGGTTTGGAGCTCGGAACCGAGGCCGGAACCGGCGGTGGGGGTGGAGGAGCCGCCGTCGAGGAGTGCGAAAACGACGAGGAGGACACGATTGAGGGCTTTTTACCTGAAGAAAATTGGGAGTGATTGGAGGGTGGAAAAGGCAAGGAAGAGGGAAGAGAAAACTGAAAATGGATGGACGGGGTACCTTCAACTGCGGGAGCCGGCGTGAAAGGAGCTGGAACCGGCGGAGGCACTGGAGGAGCTGCAGAAGCCGATGGAGGGGGTCCTGAACGGAAAATGGGGTTAGGGAGGGGGAAAAACAAGTGAGAAGGCGGTTTTTGAACAGAGACGAGAGATTTTCGGCGTACCGATGTTAGTGGTGGCCCTTCGGATTTTGTTGTCGCTCGGTTTCATCGGCATTCCACCGGCGAATAGTCCCCCGAGCCCTCCTGCCATTGGTGGAGGCTTTGCTGCTCCGTTTCCAGAGCTCGATGCTCCATTCGAGCCATTGGAAGCGTTGGAGCCGCCAGATGAGCTTCCGACGACTTTTCCGAGTGCTGGCGCTGATCTGTCGTTTGTCACCGTCTTTTTCAGCTTGAATCCTTTCTGAAAACACACATTTAATGAAACATCGCGTAGAAAAATTGTTATTTTCACCTGAATATCGCCAAGAAGCGCGTTTCTTGCCCCGCTGGGCGCTGGTGGACCAGAAGCCGTTGGCGGCGGTGGCGGTGGCGGCGGAGGAGGCGGTGGAGGCATCCTGCAAATAAAAAATGACTCATCTGCATCGATTTCTTGCCTCGACACTCGGAAAACCGCGAAATTTCGAGGAAGAGTGGCGAGAACAAAAGTAGCAAGGAAAGTGGCGGTGAGAAGAGTGAAAAGAGTGTCGTGGCGTCTTCAGAAACACAAAAAACAAAAAAATCGCAAAGTTAATCTGTCCGGTCGTCGGCGGGCGCGTGTTTACCCCCCTTGAAAAGGGAAAAGGGAAAGGCACGAGGAAAGCGCCAGCGACACACGAGGTGCGCAGCACTGTCGGCGATTGACGCGTGCGCGGTGCACTGCCTGCCGTCCAATTTCGTAGGTGCCCCTTCAGTGTGGGTAAACTTCTAGTGCAGTGTTGTAGGATAGGGGCGCTACGCACCGAGTTGAACTTTTCTTCTCTTTTTTTCGTTTCTCTTTTTGTTTTTTGATCGTCTTCTTCGGGCTCTTTCCACCAAAATACTTTTTTCGATTTTTCGACGGCTTTTCGTTGTTTTTTCAACTATAAATCCTAAAAATTGGCCGCCGATTTATCGATTGTTACAGCGCAATCGGTCCCCTCGGTCCCTCACCTCTCCCTCGTCCTCTCATTTTCGCTGACTCTTGTTGCCGAGCTCCGCAGTTTTTAACAATTTTTCATCTTTTTCAAATTTGCAACTGAAAAGCAACCATATTTTTCCACATTTTCTCGTTTTTTCTCGCAATTTTTGTTCATAAATTGAAACATACCTTCTCGCTTCCTCTTCTTCACTTATTTCATCATTCTTGCAGGTAAGAGAGACTTGCTAACATCAACAGCAAGAAGAACTGAAGATCGAATGGCTGAGAAGCAGCCAATGCTCTCGTTTGCAAAAATAGTGTCCGGACAGGCCGGCGAGTCGATTTCTCCCCAACCACAGCAGCAGCAATCACAGCCACCAGCACAGAATGACGGCCTAACCGATCAGCATCAGCAGCAACCAGCACAACATCAACAGAAGAAAGAAAAGGAAAATGCCGGTGGCAGTCGCAACTCTGAAAAGGGTGGTCGTGCAGAGGGAAAGGGAAAAGGACGCCGGAATAAGAAAAGCTCTGGAAAGGCGAAGGTTGAGGCGAAAGCCGAGAAGCCTGTCGAAAAGGCCGCTCCAGAAGAGGTGAAGCCAGTCGAGGTACCAGTCGTGCTCGAGCCAGCACCGTTGCCGACAGTCAACGCGTGGTTCAAGAATCAAGGTAAGACAAGGCAAAGGATTTGAAGAAGAGTTTAAATGAACAACTGTTTTCAGGCGATGCCCCAGTTTCACCTTCGAAACCAGCTGAACAGAAGACAGAGTCGAAGGCGGCTGCACCTGCCCCTTCAGCTGCTCCAGCACCGACAACAGCTAAAGCTTCAGTTCCAGTCAAAGCTGCGCCACCTCCAGTTCAAGAGAAAGTTGTCGAAATCCCGAAAAACATGACCAAAGAAAAACCGAAATCCAAAGAGCCAAAGAAGGAAGTCTGGAAGACGGTTGGGTTCGGCTTCACATTGCAAGTAAACTAATTTGAGTTTTAGGTGGCTCCTGCGACTACTCCTGTTGTGGCACCGGTTATCGAAACAGTCGTCGCCACCAAATCGAAAGCGGAGACCTCAGCAGCCCCAGTAGAGCAGAAGAAGTCGGTTAACGACCCCGAGTGGCCATCATTGGCGAAATCCGAGATTAACGGACACGTCTCGCCGTCTCAATCCGTAAGAAAAGAGCTACGAATTGCAAGAGGTCAAGGGACTTTTCAGGATGAAAATAACGAGGGTAGCAGCAGTAATCAGCAGCACAAAGTCGGAGGAAAAACGACGAAGAACAGTTGGAAGAAGGTGGACATTGCCGTCGACTACGGAAGCAAAGGAAAAGGCGCTCCGCGTAGCAATGGCGTTGCATCCGGTGAAAAAGGAGGCATAAGACGTCCAGCGAACGACGAAGCCGGTGAGCGGTTTGGAAAATTGAGCGAAGCGCGAGAGGGGAGCGACAACGAGGACGGCTGGCGCTACTCCATATTGATTGCCATGGCGACGCGGCGCGAGGGGATTTAGTGGGCGCCCCGTTGAAATGAAACGAGAATTATACGATTGCTAGCTATGATTAGAATTCCGACTCTGTCGAGCCGAGTCAATTGAGTGTGAGCGTTGCAAAAACAGCAGGCGTGTAAAGGATGTGAATGGGAAAAAATATTTTCAGGGCGAAGACGATCTGGTGAAGAGGACTCTACAAGTGGCGACGAGCAGACATTCTGGTGAGTGTGTGTCACACACCCAATGATTAGCCAAATTCGAGCGGAGCGCTCCTCTCTACTCCCCATATACGACCCGTCATTATATATTCCGCCTTTCCCTCCCTCTCCTCCGCTCGGAAGAGGACCCCGTACGACGTACGCAGCGTCGCCAAAGCGATTAAGCGACGTCCGTTCGATGCAGCTGCTGCGTCGCCCATCACGATCGAAATGGGGCGCGCTTGGACGACGACTCTCGCTTTCGTTTTCGGAAGAGCTACCCGTCGAGCGGGCACACTTTTTCCCGTTTCGGCTTCCCGTATACTACTACGAGAAGAGAAAACCTCTCTTTTTTCTTCTCCACTCCCGCCCCCTACCAACAACCACCCCGTTTTATACGCATAAATTTGCGGGGCCCCGGCACTCCTCGCACTCTCCGCCGTTGAATCAACCTTACTTTCGATTTTGCGGTAGTTTCACTCCCTACTCGCACTTTTGCCACCACCAACCCCAATTGGGCTCGTTTCCTCGTCAAAAATGTCATAGTCTCCCGAAACCACTTGTGGAAACACGGTGACTGGATCCCGAGTGAATGACACCTTCGAAGTGCCATAAAACAGCACATTTCGAAATGTGTACAAGTTTTGCTTTCGCTGCGCCGGTCGTTCCGTTAAATTCAGATGTGTTCTTCTGGCCGCCATCTGGGACACCCACTTGTTTTCTCCATTTTTAGACATATCGAGTCAGTTTTCTTCTTCTGCGAGCGTGCATCACGAACTCGAACCAAGAAGAAAACAGACGCGCGAACATGTTTGAAATCCGGCCGTCTTCGTTGGTCCGTTCTCTTTCTGTTTTCTTCCTAAAAACGCCAACACCAAAAGTAGTCCCCCCTTCTTCTCACACACGCACATTTCTCAGGGTGCCTCTCTCTTGCCGCCGCTTTTGGCCCTGTGTGCACACACCACACACGCAATTATTTTCGGGAGTAGAAGAAGAAGAAGCTGGACCTTCTTCCCATTTATTCCTTCAATCCTTTCGGTGGTCAGTCATCCGTTGAATTAACGCCAATTTGGCTCTTGCTAGAAAATTGGTCTAGAAATTGGGACGAAACTGGGGCGTCTTCGTTTCGTACACGCTCCGAAACCAGGTGGATTGCATTATCAGAGTGGCGAGAAGAAGAATTGAGAAACAAGGTGATAACGGGCACCACGGCGGCGGCGGCTCCCTTCTCTTCCAACAAAACGTTGCCAGTTGATTTGTACTGATACTGACCGATTCAACCAAGAGTTTCTACTGATGTCTGACATTCGTTTTTTTTTTCATTTTCCAATTTATCAGTGAAAGCGCTTGCTTGGCTGAATCTGAAAATCTGAGCGACCAAACTTCCACCTGCTAAATTGCAAACTCCACTTATCCCCTTCGAGATTCAAATCCTTTTTACTTGCAGGGCTCGCAACAAAGACAACAAGAGTCCCATCAACGAGATGTCGAACGACCGGTAAGTGCGAATTATCTTGGCCTCTGATGCTCCTTTCGCCCTTATGATCCAGTTCTTCCTACCTGTCTTATCTTGCCAATCGATCAGCATGGTCTTTCTTTTCTTCGTCCGCGTCGCGCACTTTCTCGATTCTCTCTCGGTATCTTCGTCGCTCTTCTCCTGCCACCGTACATCAAACACATACACGATCATGTCGACGCCATCATCATCCGTCGCCCTCTCCGTCCGCTGATGCCCGAAACTGGCGTGCGCGCGCGCGATATAATACCAGTTTTATGACACCTCCGACAATATTGCCGCTTTGCAACCACATAGGATCAGCTAAGTTTTTTCACATTTAGATTGCGAGTTTCGAAATTTTGCCGAACATTGAGCAACGGGGTTTTGTCCCTCCCCGCTTTCCTGTTTAGTCGCTATGTTTTTTTTTTCTTGCTACGCCAGATGACGTGACTTCTTCTCTTCTGCTGCTTTTTGTCTCCGAAATCCGAGTGGTCCGTCCCTCAGATTCAATCTGAATGTTCCACTCTCTCTTCTGCATCCGCGCTCTTCTCTCAATGCCATTTTCTGCGTCTCATCAAAATCCGATGTGTTTTGCATCTTCTCTCGCTCGTGCGCACGCTTCGCATCGCTCTTTTTGTGTGTGTATGTGTCTCTGCGAGGGCAGCTGACTGACAGAGGTCTCCCCTTCGCTGGGGGGAGACGGGCGCACCAACGCTCGCTCACCGATGGCTGGCAGCCGATGTGTGCGTGTGTCGAATAGAGACTGTGTAAAGGGGAGAGAGGCCGAGAGAAGCCTTTCTCCCCTCGCCCCTCGCTAGTTGTTAGTTGGTCGGCGCGACTGGGGGGAGAAGAGCGGCCGGAGGGCCTAGGGGTGAAATGAGTGGCGATTCATCGTCAGCGTCGTCTCCGTCTCCACCGTCCCAGTCTACCTTTGACACGACGACCGATACTTTATCGCTGTCGTCGCGCTCGTCGTCTCGCCGCGCTCTCTCCGTCTTACATTGTCCCTCCGATGCATTGCGCTCGGGCCGCTGTTTGTGATTGTGTGCGTGCGCGCGCCTCTTCTACTGCTGCCTGCGCAAGAGGAGCGGGCGGACGGCGACGATAGATGGGGAAAGAGAGGACGAGTAGTGTGTTTGGACGGCCCTGCGCCCCCAGGCCGCCGTCGCCTCTATGTCGCGCGTCGCGTTTTCTTCTGGCGAAGCCGAGCCTCGTTCGCCTCTCTTCCTCTTCCCCGCTATTTTCCGCCGCTTTCGTTTTCGCCAACGCGAGCGTGAAAGAGGAAGAGGCAAAAGGGCGATGTGTGTTGGCGGCGCGCCAGGCTCGTTCTCGTCGTTTTCCTCATCTCTTCTCCAGATGATGTTTTATTTGGCATGATGAGCCAGCGGATGACAGGATGACACTGCCCACGCGAAAAGCTCGCCAACTCTAATTTTCATCTCATCATCCACATCGGTCAAGCTTGTCATCAATTTTCCACATAAAGAGCTCAATGCTCATTAACTGGCTGAATGTTTTATTGGGATTCGTTTCGGTTCCCAGACGCATTAGCTGCACCGCAAAAAAGGCTGGGAAATCCAATTACGCGCACACAGTTTTTGATCGGCTCTCTTCCGCTGGAAGCTCCTTTTCCTCTGTGTGTGGAACACGATGAAATTGAGGGGAAGAGAATGGGAAATTGGGCATCAACTGTCAACAAACTGCTGCTTTCCGCCGTCCGATTCGTTCTTTTTGTTGTCTTCTTCGTCATAGGCACTTCCCGTCTTCTGACAGAGCAGGTAGCAGAGGCTTCTCCGTCGTTTTTTTTTCTTCTCTTCGCTCTTCTTTTCTTCTCGTCCTTTCTCTTCTCGTCCGATTCAATTTAGACGCTCTCACATTCCCGAGACGACGTCATTCCTCTTCTCCTTTCTCCTTCTCCACTACATGACGTCACTTCCGAAAAACGACGTTCTTTTATGGAAATCATGTTTTTGTAGGGTCGTGGATTCCGGATCGAATGGAATATACTACCAACAAGGTGGTACAACTGGCTGGAAGAAGAAAGTAAAAAACTCGTCTGGAGCCGATTTGCCGACGCCGCCAAACTCGACGTCTCCACAGAACAGTGAGGAAAACTCACCTGAACATTTGCCAAAAGAAAAGACGTCCGGAATCGTCATGAACGGAAACGCCAGGGTATGCATGTTTTTCGGTAACGCAGAAAACATAATTCCCGCTCTTTTCAGCAAGGAAATTCGGCTTCGGCCGCTGCTCCAGCATCGACTCGCAATCAAAACGGAAACGCGTCCGGCGCACCAAAAACCGGAGACTACTGGCACAAGAACGGCGAGCGCAAGGACGACAAGACGCAACCAAAGGCCTACTATCAGAGAAATGATAGATTTCAAGCTCGCACCAATCCGCACGCTCCGCCAAAGTTGACGGCGGCTCAACGCAAGGAGCGCGGACCGCTGCCACGCTGGGAGGACATTGAGACCGGAGAGGACACCTTCGATTACATGACTCTGATGGAGAACCAATACTCGCAATACTACGGAGCTCCGCCGCAGTATGAGCATCAGCTCGATCCTCAGTCCGCAAGCCTCCTTCTTCAACAAGCCCAACAACACATGGCCTCGTTCGCTCCGTTCCGTCCGCCGATGCCGATGATGTCGCCGCATCTGATGTCACCGCCTTTGGATCGTGATGGCCACGTCACGTCGCCAATGCAGAACGGAGAGCCGATCAACACATCGATTCCGTTCGCTCCAATCTATCATCCACCAGCACCGATGCGTCCGGTTACCGATGATACTCTCAAGGAGTATGTCAGAAAGCAGATGTGAGTTACTTCTTCATAAACCGTTGTCTCAATTTTATTTTTAGTGAATACTACTTCTCTGAGGATAACCTGCAAAAGGATTTCTTCCTTCGTAGAAAGATGAACTCGGACGGTTACCTGCCAGTTACTCTCATCGCCACATTCCCGCGCGTTCGCGCACTCACCGAGGATCTCTTGCTCATCGGAGACGCTCTCAAGGATTCGACGAAAGTCGAGCTTTCGCCAGACAACAGTCACATTCGCCCTCGCGAGAATGCGCAGATCTGGCCGCTCATGCCGACTGTCAGCGGTGCTGCCGATTCACTCCCCGGACCGTCTCATCAGGCTCCACCACAACAGAAACAATATCATCACCAACAGCAGCAGCAGCAGCAGCAGAGACCCAGTGTCCCGTCTGCCGCCGCTCCGGCTGCGGTTCCACCCGCGGTCCCTTTTGAGCAACCACAACAACAGCAGTCTCAAGCTTCGTCGTCACAAGCACCAGTGCAAGACGACCACTGGGAAGAGGTGAAATCGAAAAAGAACAAGGGAAAGAGTCGGCAGACGTCCGGATCTCAGTCGAACGACAACAAGAGACAGCAACAGCAGAAGCCGGTCCAAAACCAAGGCGCCGGAGACCAGCCGGAGCTGGATTTTCAGTTTGACAACGAGATGGCAGGCGGGGGAGGTTCGACATCCCAGCAGACTCCCAAGAGGGCAGAAAAGTCGAAGAAGGCTTTGCTGAGGTACTAATAAGATTATGGCATTATTAATTTATCTTATTGAATAACTAAATCTTATCCGTCTCATAATTAAATTTGCAGCGCCATCGACTCGGAAGAGGTCGGAGACGACGTGATCAACAAGCTGATTATCATGACTCCATCACGACGAACACTCGACCGCACCGGAGATTTCTCGACGAGATCCCAGAATCAGATCGAATTCAACGAGGAAGTCGAGATCGGACTTCGCAGATACGAGGAGGAGCTATGGACGGCCCCGCTCGAGAAGGATCCTCCGGTTGGTTTTTGATCTCATTATCTCCTTACAACCCTTGAAGTAACATCGTTAACCTTTTCTGCCTGCCCGCGTTCTCCTCCCTCCTGCCCATCATTTTAAAGTGCCTTCGTTTTTGTAACCGTGTTCGTGACGCAGCAGTCTCCATTTCGTTTCAGACGTCGAAAGTGACGACGGTGTCCGCCGAGCAATTCCATCAGATGCGCGGTGACGATGACGCTAACAAAACGGCTGGAGAGCAGCCGCCAGAGATTCCACCGCCGACTGGTGCGCAAACGCCGCCAGACTCGGTGTGGACAAAGAAGGCGAAGGAGCGTGCGGCCGCCAGTCAGACTGTGGTACTGTTTTCTGAATATTGTGACATTCCTGTCTAAGTTTTTGCATCTCACGTTTGACAGTTTGACCCCTCTAAGACTAATTGAGACAACAAACCCTTCTAAACTCAACATGAGCAGTTTTCTGATTTCTTCAAGTTTCAGCCAAAGTCTCCAATGCAACGCCGCGAGTCACAGGAGCAGAAGATGAACAGATTCTATCCGGTTTCGAAGCCGGCTGTTCCGCTCGACGAAAAGTCGCCTCGCAAGAAGAAGACGCGTCACAGCGAGAAGCCGCCAGTCGAGATGCCTGTCGCCTGGGTGCTCGGACGTGACAACGTGCTTCCGGCGGCTCCTATCGGAATCGCCGCGAGTTCGTCGCAAGTTCCGGCCAACCATCCGTCGATCCGCCTTCTCCAGGAGGACAAGTTCGTACAGAACGTCTATTCGACGTGGCGTATGTCGTGTCTCAAACAGCGTAAGAGTCTCGGCTACGACTGTGCCGAGATGAACACGCTCTACCGCTTCTGGTCGTTCTTCTTGCGCGATAATTTCAACAGAAACATGTACGAGGAGTTCCGCAAACTGGCTCTTGAGGACGCTGAGATCGGAGGGTAGGAGATCTAATTCTGCCTGATCAATCACTCATCGATTTTTTTCAGATCGAGATACGGAATCGAGTCGTTGTTCCGCTTCTACAGCTACGGACTCGAGAAGAAGTTCCGTCCAGAAATTTACAAAAACTTCATGAAGGACTGCACAACAGACGTGCAAAAAGGAGAGCTTTACGGACTCGAGAAATTCTTCGTTTTCTTGAAAAAGTAACGCGATTTCGTGTTCTTTCGACTTTCATGAGAAACGTTTCCAGGGCTAAAATCGGAAATCAGTTGATTATCGACGAGTTTCTAGTGAAGGAGTTGGCAAAGTACAAGTCAACCGACGACTTTAGAGTAAGCATCGACACCTTCGAATCCCAAATTCAATTCGTTTCCTTTCTTCAGAGACTCCCACAAGCCAACAAGAAGTAAATCGTTCTCGGACCGCCAACTCTTCTTCATATGCCCCTTACCACTTTCACATCTCCACAAGTGTCCTTTTTTGAAAATTTCGCTCAAAACGCTCCTCAGTCCCATTCACCTCCATGTTTCTGCCGATGTCTCCCCCCTTCCAGTTGCTCTCTTCTTCTCTGAACCTATCTATCTTTCTGTCATTTCCTCGTGGTTATTTTTTGTAGTTTTCCGTCGCCCCAATCTGCTCCTCCCCTTTCTAAACGGTTTTCTCTAATGTTTTTCCCACCGTCCTAAATACACACCACACCAACACCCAAAACTTGATCTTTTCCACCTTCTCTTTCTTTTCCTATCTCTTCCTCTCGAAACTCACTCTACTGCTTTTGTGCATCTTTCCAGCCTCCCCAAAAAGTAAGAAAATAAGAAAAATCTATCATCGTTACACCCACCCGATATAATCGTTTTTGGCCCCTTTGTTGTTATCCCTTGAGCGCAATACACCGGGAACTCTGTCCAAATTATTAATAATGACACGATTCTAAAAATGGTTATTGTTTGCTAGCTCCCCTGAAAGAAAAAGAAAAAAAACACAAAAATTCATGTTTTGTGCTTCATTTTCACAAAAAAATTTCCTGAATACCCCCCCCCCCCCCCCAAATTTACTGTTGTTATTAGTTTGAAAAAATCATATTGTTGTACGCGGTCGGCTCGTCGGCAAAGCATTTGTGGGCGATATCCCATTGGGAATCGCCTCCCGGTGTGCTCCGTGAGCATTTCCGATTCTCCCCCCTGAATCAGCCACTCCTAGTATCACTACTACGTGCTCCTCCCCCCTCTTTCCCATCCCCATTTCCCGTTAGTTTCACCTTGTAGGTCTTTTTGTTATCTCTTTATGTTTTGTCTCCCTCTCTTTGTGGTTCTTCCCCCATTCTTTCCCCTCCCTACCTTGCGCCTTCAAAGAAGCTCTCGCTGCTCTAATCTTTCCCACTTCTTTCGACAAAAAAACTCTGAAGAAAAGCCTCCAAAGTAGAGTTGGTAGTGTTATTTGTAGTTTATCGGCCATTCTCTTTTTCTTTTTGTTATGGATTCCCCTCAAAAAATTTCCCCCACCCAAAAATTCAATTCAGCTTTTGTTTTTCTTTGTTCGCTAACGTGGCAAGTTGCTGTTCGAAACATTCCGGCCGGTTTCCATTCGGATTTTCGGCAAAAAATTAGAAAACGAGAGAGGTTCCTCTGGAAACATCTCCTGATTTCGGGCCGCAACTTGTTCATCTCCTCCCGATTTCACTATCGACGAAGTACTTGTCTCTAATATCAAAGGGAGCAGAGACGGATCACCGTCCTTCCATTTATTTTTCCTCCCCTCGTTTTTTTTGCTCCCTCTGCTCCCCAATTGAATCCGCACCATTATCCTTATTTTAACAATCTTTTTTTCTGTCTCCTCCGCTCTCTTTCCACCTCTTCTCTCACTGTTTCTCTCTCTCTGTTCTTGAATCGGACTGCTCCGCGGGGAAGCGCGTCGGAACGCGGTCGGGGGGCCTTCAGCTCTTCCGGCCGCACCCAAGATCTCATTTGTTTCGACGAACGTCTCCCCCGCGAAACAGTCCGATTCCATGTTCAAGTCTTGTGTATTATTTTAATGGACGGAATAAACATGAAAATACCAAAACTAGGGAAAAAAACGGAAATCTCCCTGAAGAAGGGCGAAAAGGAGAACGAAAAGTTGTTGTGACAGGTTGGAAAGTACTTTTTCTGTTCTCCGCGTTCTCTGAATTCCCCCCATTTTCTCTCACGCCTTCAGGATGAACTCGGCCTACTCGCGTCTCAAACAGATCTACCTGGGCTTCATTCCGATCTACCCGCTCGGATACGTCCTCGTGCACGGTACTTCCCACCCCAGAAGCGTTCAGAAGACGTGCGCTCTTCCAGGCTTCCGCGGAGACCAGATATGGAGCCGCGCGTACGTGGATCGCAGCTCGCTGGAGCCCAGCGAGCACCTGAAAGAGCTCGTCGAGCAGGAGATCGAGAAGATCGACGGACTTCGGAAGGCCAAGTTCACGGTGGCGTTGACCGACGAGATGGAGCCGAAAGTGTACGGCGGTCTTTTCCTCTCGTCGGGCGCCGAACTGCAGTTTCCGTTGCGAATGAGCCTGGATGACGTGGAGACGGCGCGACGGCTCGGAGCCAATCTGGAGCTCGATCTCGGCCTGAGCAAGTGAGCACACACACGGGCTCACTTCCCGTGACGACGAATCAATCGATATCAATTTCTTGCAGACACCGTCGGAAAGTGGAGGTGACGAGCGAGACGGGCGACGAGCTCATCGCCCGTCTGATGCTCTCCGACGCCGCCAAACGCTTCGTCGTCCAGAAGCAGCTGCAGATCGCCAACAGGTGAGTGTGTCACGGGGGGACACGCGTCACGTGACACATCTCTTTGTTTCAGCGGCGAAATCTTCTGCGCTCCCATCATCGCGTGGCTCGCGGCGTCCACCGCGGGATACGGCGTTTTCACCTGTAATGACAAGAGACGCGACGCGACCGCAACGCGTCTCAAATTTTCAAAAATTTTCACTTTTTTCCGTTTCAGCCGCCTCGATGACAGTGGGCCCTTATTTGGCCGCCGCCGCCGCGCTCGCCTTCACAATCACCGTTTTTTGGCAATTCCAAAAATATTTTCGCGTTTTTCAGTGCGGCAAAACGGACGCGCTCACCGCGAGAAGGTGCTCAGAATTCGGAAATTTTTCCAAAAATTTCAAATTTCATGCGCTTCAGAGGCGAGGAATACGCGACGGGAGCCATCGATTATTTCGAGTCGACGATGAAATTGAATCGATTATTCAGACAGGTTTCTCATTTTCTTTCAAAAATCAATTTAAAAATGAATTATTCTTTGTTTTTGCAGGTTTTGGGCGAAGAAGGCGTGCGACGGATAGCGAAAAACGGCGATTTGCTCGACGACTCGGTGCCGTTTTCGACGAGAATTCGCGAGATTCGCAAGATTCACAAGGAGCTTCTGACACACAAAAAGACATGAAAAACGGAATAATTCCAATGTTTTATTCACTTCTTTTTGTTGTTGCATCGGGTTCTTATATGTTTAGAAATTTGTAGTTTTAACGATGAAAAAAACATTTTTTTTTATTTTTTGAATTTCAAATTTTAATATTGTTGCCTTTAAGAATTTCAAGGTTTCCCTAGCCTCATCGATATTTTCTCTCTGAATTTCCCTTGAAAATTCCTTGAAAACGGAATCAGCAGGCGTAAACACATTCCTAATATGGCTGGCTCGTCGGCGTACGCCGAGTGGAACAGACGGGCCACCGCGTGGCTGCAGTCGAAAATGGGCCGGCGCGCGCGCATCGGCCTCCTCGCCGCCACCGTCGTCGGATATCCGATCGGATCGATTCTCGTCAACGGACCGCTCGTCAACTTCACCTTCCCGCGCAGGTATCTCGATTCTCTCGACGATGGTGGTTCTATTGTCTGTTTTGGAATCATTCTCTGTCTCTAAATAGATTCTAAATCTGTCGAAATTCTCCTTAGAACGTCTAAATGCTTTAAAACATTTAATTATATTCCACCAAATTTGTCTATTTAAATGGAATACGACAAAAAAACCACTTGAAATGGTCAAAATCGAGACAGAAAAGCCATTAAAAAATATTGAAAACCTTTGAAAATTTAAAGGCGCATGGACTTTTACGACGCGGGTCTCGCCGCGGAGTTACGGTTTCAGCGCCAAACATTTATGCCACGCCCCCAATTTTTTGCATTGAATCCTATTTCTTGACTCCGATGAGTAGGGCTGATTAGATTCAATAAAAGTATGTGAGCAATGAGCTCACTGCTCCAAAAACTGCTACTATACCTCTGGCCGAAGGGGTCTCTCAGCAAGGGCTCGCCCTGTTTTGAGACTCGTTGAAAGGAGCACGAGAAACTCGTTTTTGGCCTACAACTGAGCTATCTGTGCAAAGAGAAGTCACGCGTGACACCTGTGACAGTGGGACAGTGTGAACTGTGATCTCTATGCTTTCGTTGTTTATATACACACATTCACAATTGTGTTATGTGTCCACACTCTCTCTTTCTCGTTCTCGCTAATAGTTTATGACTTGTCGGATCGATAATAAGGAATGACGTCCCCCCTTTTCTTTCTTTCTTTCTTTTACTATTTCGGAATCGAGCGGTGGCCTAGCTTTCTCGAGATTCGATTCCTAGGCCATTTCTGTGTTCCACTACGGTGGCCTAGCTTTCCCAAGGGATTCTAGGCCACTCTCTCTCTCGATCTCCCCCCTCTACCCTAGTTTCTGTTACAGATATGCAGTCGAGCCGCTGCCAGCAGACCTCGTCACGATGGCCGACGAGGAGTACGCGAGATTTCTCGAACGGGAATCGCGAATCCCGAAAGACGCCGTCCTCTCCGTGCACATTCAGAAGACGTCGACGACGAGTCTCGACTCGGACGAGACCGTCGCCTCCGGCTCGCTGGGCGTCCGCACCGGCCTCCACGTGGCGATTCCGGCGTACGCGCGATTCAGAAGCGCGCACGAAGCGCTCGACGACTTGAGACGACGGCATCCGGACGGCGACGTCGAGTTTCTCGGCGAACGAGTCCCCATGAAGTGGCACGACGATGACGTGGCACTCGAGTTTGCCGACTGCTACGCGCTCTCCGACAATGTACGTGTCACGAATGAAAATGACTGAAAATGTCTGAAATCGTGGGGGATTTTCAGGCGCGTCGGTTCTTGTTCCTTCGTGACTTGTACGCCTACGACGGCTACGCCTCACTGGCGCAACGCAGCATTTCGTGGGCCACGTGGACCACGTTCAGCTCCATTTTCACCTATTGGATTCACAACGTGAGGCGTCCCACATGTCACGCGTGACACCCATCGCCACCCCCTTACTTGCAGAGCTCACGCCTGCTCAGCGGCTCGGCCGCCTCGTTCGCCGTCGCCTATCCGCTCCTGCTGGGCGCCGCGTGGTACGCGAACAAGCAGTGGCACCTCCTCTACCGCTATCTGACGGACATTCACGCGGACGCCGAGGCGGCACGCGCCTCGTTCGAGCACGCGGAAGGCGGAAAAGAGTACTACTGGAAGATGCTGAAACGGAATCGCCTCATGCGCGACCTGAATCCGGCGTTGTGGTCGCAACTGACGGCCACCGGCGACGTCCGCGGCATCGCGACGCCCATCATCACGCGCTACGACCATCTGAAGGACGTGAACGAGGAGGACGACGAGCTGAAAGGCGTCGTTTCCATGGACGACTGACTCGCCTCTTCCTCTTCTTTCTTCTGTTATTCTAGGCTCTTTTCCTTGTTGTTTGTTTTTCGCGCATTGAAGACGTTCTTGACTCCTCTTTTGCCTTCTATTTCCACTGAAAACGCCGACGACAGCGGTTCGATTCTTCTCAATTTCAAATTCCCCCTCCGAAAATCGATATCCCCCGTCTCGTTTCAGATGACGGTTGTGACGGGGTTGAGCGCGTGCGCGCTCTCCTCGCTGCTCTTCGGATCCATGTTCGTTCCCGTCCGAAACTACCCTTCCGGAAACGGTGAGTCGGTGTGGAAACGCGCTCCATCGAAATTTGAGCCGGATCTCAGGAATCTTCGTGCAGTGGCTCATGTCGTGCGCCATCCTGCTCGTCGGCCTCTTCGTCCACGCCACCCAGTCATTCCCGACGTTCGAGCCGTTCGCGATGCTCGGCGGCATGTTCTGGGCGCTCGCCAACGCGACGGCGGTGCCGATCATGAATCAGATCGGCATCGGAATGGGCATGCTCGTGTGGGGAACGACGAACTGTGTGGCCGGATGGGCGACGGGCCGCTTCGGCCTGTTCGGCATCGACGCGACGGAGCCGTCGTCGCCGTGGCTCAACTACCTCGGACTGCTGCTCGTCGTCGTCGGCGGCGTGCTGTTCTCGATGATTCGTCCCGTGGAACAGGTGCACATCGACGCGTTGGAGCGCAGTCCGCTGATGGCGGCGCCGAACGCCGATTTGGACGACGATCTGGAGAGTGACGTCGTCGAGGCGCGTCGCAGAGCTGTTCTCGAATCGGTCGCCGCCGACGAAGCGGCACGTCGTCGTCGTCACGTAACGGCTGTCGTGACGGCACTCGTCGCCGGTGTCTTCTACGGTGTCACTTTTGTGCCCGTCATCTACATTCAGGATCATCCGTCGATGGTCAGTTCTCGTCGTCGTCCATTCTAAAGTAGGCGTTCACTTTTCAGTACCCGCACGCGCCGCTGGATGGCCTCGGATTCGTGTTCTCGCACTTCATGGGCATCTTCGCCACCGCCACGTGCCTCATGGTTGGACACGTCATCTTCTCGTGTGTAAGTGTCCCCCGTGACCTGGACGTCTTCTAGTCCCTCTTCCAGAACAACGTCTTCGTGCGCTCCGACCTCGTCGGCCCCTCGCTGGCGGCCGGCGCGATGTGGGGCATCGCTCAGAGTGCGTGGTTCGTCGCCAACGACCATCTCTCGCAGGCCGTCTCGTTCCCGATCATCTCGATGGTGCCCGGTATCATCGGAGCCCTCTGGAGCGTCTTCTACTTCAGGTAACCTCGATTGAATCCGCTCCTCGCGAGTCGCGACGACAACTGACTCGTTGCAGAGACATCATCGGACGACGCAACCTACGTCTTCTCGCCACCGCCGTCGTCGTCACGCTCTCCGGCGCGATCTTCGTCGGACTTTCGAAATGAGGAGGAAAAATGGGGTTGTTGAGGAGAGAGAGACAGTGCAAAGATTGTGCAAAGTCTGTGTTATTGTACAAAACGGAACGTCGTTTGACAGAAATTTTTACACGTTGTATTAAAGAACTGAATAAAGATGATTGCATTCAAGAATTGCCACCGCCGTCCTCATCGAACTGCTGCTTCGTCGATTCTGAGAAGCGAGACGTCGTCCGGACCAGGGGCGAGCGGCATTTCCGTTGCCGCTCGGGCCTGGTTCGGACACCTTGTCTAGAAATGTGTCCATTACTCACCTTCCCCATCTCTCTTCCCCAGATACAGTTGTTGCGACGCGCGCGCGCGCACGCAAGCACGCTTGATCGAATTGGCAAATAGGGGCGAGAAACGAAGGGATGATAAGAGGAGGACTGGAAAACGATAACAAATATGGAGTCCGGGGCAACTTTTTCTGCGTGTGTGCTCTTCTTCCTCCATTATCGATTGATTTCGGTCGTGTTGCAACAAAGAGACGAGTTTCAGATATCTCGAGAAATGATCACTTCCGAGCTGAGCGCTTTCCTCGAGACACCGGAGAAGGAGTCGGTTTTGAGGGCGATTTCGGCCAGTGACAAGGTATTTTCAGACGGGCCTTCTGAAATCAATTAAATGAGAAAAAAATGGACCCTGTTTAAGTCAATGCCATTCATTTACCATTCAGATCGTCGCCTCGGGAGTCGTACGTCTTCTGACAGTCGAAAATGACACGTGGCTCAATTCTCAGCCGCCGGCGGTGGTTCTATTTCTGAAGAACAGCTCCGAACGCTACTACAAAATCTCGGTGATTGAACCGTCGGGAGAGTCTGAATGGGAGCCCGTTGTTCAATTTGAGCACGTCTTCAGGTGAGAAGACGAAGAAAAAACTGAATAGTCGCTGAATCAAGCAAAAGAAAATTCAATGATTCTTTCGACGCAGCTTTCGAAAACTCGCCGATTTCTGCAATTTACTGTAACCGTGTTTGCAGACTAGACACCACATTTGACGCGCAACAAATTAAAACTGAAAATTGAAAATTTTTGTTTTTCGTTTAGATTTTAAACTTTCTAGCGAATGTGTTGTCTATTCTGCAAGCCCAATTACAGTAAATTTCAGTAAAGCATAGAACTTTCAACGATGCATTTGAATCGACGAATTTCGAGAGCGGCATCGGAATTCACCGAAGTTTCCGATTAGTTTTTCTCAATTTGACACCCTGTTCTGTTTTTTAGCGACAAACGGTTCGAGATGGAGCACTTGCACGCACATCTGCTCGTTTTCAAATCGAACAACCACAGCGTCGGTCTGAATTTTCACAATTCGGAAGAATGCACGCAATTTTACAAAAGCGTCTGTAACCGGAAAGGTTGTGCATAGGATTCGACGACAAAGTGCACACTTCAAATAAATTTTCAGGCAAAAGCGGTCAGGTTTCTAAGGAAGGGAAGGAGACAAAGAAAAAGAAGAAGAAATCATTTCTCCACGGTCTTTTCGGTCATTCGAAAGAGGCGAAGAAGCCGATGGAGATCGGCGAGCCGACGAATTTCCGTCACGTGACAGGAGTTGCTCCCAGAGAGCCGGAGAAGATGACGAAAGAGCAGGAGCAACTGTATCAGGAGGTGATGAGCAAATTGAAGACTGCCGACACGGAGGAGGCCGAAATGGTGAAGAAGATCGTGTTGACCAACGAGTCGGAGTTCAGAAAGTCGATGATGGTGAAGCGGAAAACGCAGACGCCGAAGGACGTCAAAGAGAAGAAGAAGGAGGGAAAAACGGTAATATCTCGGAAACTAGAAGAGATGGGGGAAAAGTGTCAACTGACGGAAAGTTCCTCACTTTGTCAGCTACATTTCGACATTTGACAAGTTTCTTCTAGCTCTTCTCGTTTCTGAGATATAAATCACGAAATTTCAGCCATTCTGGAATCGATTCTCAAAGTCCAAAATCGACGAGCTCGCGGAGCCCGCCGACTCTTCGCCCACCGTCACCGTGCCCGAAGATCCGCTGAATCCGGACTGGTCGTCGAATGGTCACGTGACGCGTGTCTCGTCGGCGATAACTGTCACGTCCTCTTTCAAACACAGCCACACGCTGGCATCTGAACCGGTAAAAGCAGTGAGCACCGAGTGGGCGGTGCCACGAAACGATGCGTACGGAAGTGTGGAGAGACATCTGCCTCAGAATGTGTATCGATTCGAAGAAGAAAGGAACGAAGAGCAGGAGGCTCCGAAGAGCCCTGAGCCAGAGAGACCGCCCGAGTTGCCGAGCCGGAGCACCTCAAGAAACGTGGCATTACGCGATACCGGTAAGAGCTTTCATGTCGTCAAGTTCAGCGTTTTGTACGCAGTGTGTCGTTTTGCAGCGCCAAATCTTCCGAGCCACCGCGAATCGTACCGTTGGGCCACCAAACCCGACATCCGAACCCATCATCAAGTCGAGGACTTCGCCGAGATCCGGCTGTCTCCGAATCCAGCACGACATGCTCCACCCCCTCCAGTGAGAGTGTCTACCGTAATCCCGTCACCGGCTCCTACTCCTCCCAAAGCGCCGCCCCTTCCTCCGGTTGCCACGTCATCAGCTACAGTACCCATTGCCCCGCCTCTTCCTCCGGTTGCCACGTCATCAGCTACAGTACCCGTTGCGCCGCCTCTTCCGGACACCTCGAAGGCTACCGTAAGACTGAGTGCCGTCCCGCAAATCTCCACAGATCGCCGTAGTCTGCTGGACGTGAGTTGTCGTCGAATCGGGCGTCTTGTCCGCAACGGCCCATTTTTCAGGAAATCCAATCGGCGGATCGTTCCAAGATTCTGCGAAAAGTCAGCGACGAGGCGGTCACGTCTCCGGCGCCCTCGAGTGGCAGCACGATGATCGATCAGATTCAAAACTTCCTCGATGCTCGCCGAGCCGGCATCAATCCGAGCGATTCGGAAGACTCGGACGACGACGACGATGACGACGAGGACTGGAGCGATTAGAAGACGTTTATTTATTGTGCATCGAGAATAAAAATAAAATGGGGGAGTTTTTCCAGAGTGAGTGATGAAATGAGATCGGGAGGCAGGAGGCAAAAGTGAGCATGAGTCGAGGAGGAAGAAAAAGGAGAAGAAGGAGGAGAAAAAGAAGAAGACGTCAGGGTTGAAGGTCGAGAAATTCGGCGCGGAACAAGAAGACGTCGGCGAACTTCATCTCGACAGACCGTCCCATTATGCGTCCGCGCAGACTCGTCACACTCGCGTCCCACATCATCCGCTGCGCACGACGTCGGAACCGTCGCAGCTTCCTCGCCAGCTCCTCCGGCTCCTCGTCGTCATCGTCGTTCCGCAGATAGTCGCTGATGTCGGGAAGTGTCTCGTAACCGTCCTGCAAACCGTGACAACTCTCGTCACGCGGTTTTCCGCTCGAAGAACTCACGAGAAGCGCGACTGGAATGGTGAAGATGAGGTTGTAGCCGGGCATATCGACACGCATTCTGACGGCCACCTCCACGTTCCGCATCTTCTTCTTGCACGTCGCGCACTTGACCGACTCGCCCGTCTGCACGTAGACGACCTGCTTCTGTTTCGGAAAACACTCGACGCATCGCAACACGAACTGCACGAAGTCGTCGGCGTTCTGATCGTCGAAGAACGAGCGATCGACCGGAAATTGACTGAAAAGCTGGAAGTTTCGAGTGAGAGCGGGCATCTAGAACTACCTCTTCGAGTCGACGAGCGAGCCGGGCGTTCGGAGCATCAGGTCGCGCGTGTTCGTCCGCAACCGTTCCGCGTCCTCGGTCCGCACCTGCCGCAGCCAATTCGACACGATCACTTTCGCCCTCTGCGTCTCTCGAACGTCGATCTACAGACAAAAGACGTTACAGTAATCTGTTTCTGCCCCCCTTTCCGTACCAGTTTTTCGGCGAGCTCCTCCACACTCGTTTGACGGCCGCCTCGGTCCAGTTGGCTCAGAGTTTCCACCTGGAAAACGATGGCTCGAAAAGAGCAAAGTAACAGTTCGTTAACAGAAATTTTGGCCGGTCTACCGGGATTTCGGTTTCTTGACTATTGAAAATTTCAAAATCCACTCAAACTGTAGCTATTTTATGTGGAATTTCATGAAATTTACTCGATTTTTTTTGCGATTTTTTTTTCGGTAAAAATCGACGTTTTTCGAGCCGAAGAAAATTTTGACAATTTTTGAGTAAATTCTATAAAATTGTCGATCTAAATACCGGAAATTTGAGTGGCTCAACTGGCTCTTTGAAAATGTTTTGAATTTTTTTTGTGGTCAAAAAGAAACCGACGGCATTTTCTCTTCGAAATGACCTGAATCGGTTGGAAAACTAATAAAAAACTCTATTTTCTTCGTATTTTCGGCGCTAGCTCACCCGTTCCTGGTCCTCTTTGCTCCTCGTCCACTCCTTCGAACTGATCACCATCGGAGCCGTCGGATCGCCGAACTGCGGCCATCCGATGACGTGGCAGCCTGGAAATTCCGGTCGATATTCTTGATTTTCGACGCACACCACAGTCTTCTGCACCTGCTTTTCCGATCGTCGCCGTCGCGCGCACCGTCTTCTCGGCTTCCGCGATTTGGCACCGATGGAATCGGACCACCTGCCGGAGCACGAACTTCAGCTCTTGTCGCTCTTTCGGCTTCACCCACACGTAAATCATGCCGGTCTCGTCCTGAATTTCGTGTTGATTGACTCAAAAACCCGCGAAAAACTCACTTTTATCAGTAAAACGTGCCGATCGCCGTGCTTTCCGTGAAATATCACTTTTCCGTAGAAGTTTTGCGTCTTTTGTGCCGGCTGAAGGTCTCCGATGCGTGTGTAGGTGTACGACATCTTCTGAAACTTGCAAAATTGTAGAAAAACACGAAAATCCAGCGGAAAAACATTTTTCCATTAAAATTGTGGCAATTTTGTTCGAATTTGCGCCGCCGCTAAACACCGCACAGGGGCGTTATGGGCGGAGTGTCGTACCGAAAAATTTCAGTTTATTCTCCGATTTCGCAACTGAAATTCCACGCAATTCACTTGAAAAATGGTAAAATCCCCTAATTTATAGATTTTAAGCTATATTCCAATTTCAGAGTTTCGCTGGCCTACTGGACTTCGCGCGAAAAGACATTGATTTGCCGCAAAACTCGCCGAAAGAGCTGCTCCGAGACTTGCATGCGAACTTTATCCATCAATATGAGAAGGATAAAGGAAGTTATGTGAGTTCAACGAAAAAGCAGAGAAAAAGATGATAGAGGCTCATTTGAAGCATTACATAATGGCGGAGCATCTGAGAGTCAGCGGCATCTACTGGTGCGTCAATGCGATGGATTTAACGAAGCAGGTACGAGGAAAAGTGCTGCAACCGTCTGAAAACCACGAAAACTTGCAGCTCTCGCGAATGTCGGGCCCCGAAATCGTCTCGTACGTCCTGTCGTGCCGCAATTCGGACGGCGGCTTCGGTCCCGCGCCCGGACACGACTCGCACCTCCTGCACACTCTGTGCGCCGTTCAGATCCTCTTCATCTTCGACGCCGTCGCTCAGCTCGGCGCCGACGCGTCCGTCGAAGTGTGTCGCTACGTGGCGAGTCTTCAGCAGGCGGACGGCAGCTTTTGCGGCGACGCTTCCGGCGAGGTGGACACTCGGTTCACGATGTGCTCGTTCGCCACGTGTCACTTGCTCGGACGGCTCGACGAGCATCTCGATGTGGAGGCGGCCGTGCGGTTTCTGCTACGA
Organism: Caenorhabditis afra; assembly: GCA_963570955.1. Classification (NCBI taxonomy): domain Eukaryota; kingdom Metazoa; phylum Nematoda; class Chromadorea; order Rhabditida; family Rhabditidae; genus Caenorhabditis; species Caenorhabditis afra. The sequence goes on from OY751534.1 coordinate 6,469,144, forward strand.
TGCTACAACACCGACGGCGGGTTCGGAACGCGACCCGGATCCGAGAGTCACTCGGGACAGATCTACTGTTGTGTCGGGGCGCTCGCGATTGCGGGACGACTCGAGGAGATCGACAGAGATCGGACCGCGGAGTGGCTCGCCTTCAGACAATGCGACAGTGGAGGCCTCAACGGTACGGATCCACACGTGTTCCACTTTCAGCCTCGCTGTTTCAGGCCGTCCCGAGAAGCTGCCCGACGTGTGCTACTCGTGGTGGGTGCTCGCCTCGCTCTCGATCCTCGGCCGCCTCGACTTCATCGATTCGCCGTCGATGAAGGCGTTCATCTACGCGTGTCAGGACGACGAGACCGGCGGATTCGCCGACAGACCCGGCGATTGTGTGAGTGGACGAGAAAAAGAAAACAAACGAACATTCATTCATGGGTACTCTTCAATCAGTGATAGCAAGTAGGAAAGAGAAGGAGAGAGAGGTTCACTTGAGGTTTCCCTCGATGACGGCGAGTTGCATCAGTTGGGCGCGCTTCAGATCGATGTCCGGATGCTCGAGAAAGTCGGCGATGCGCGTTTTGATGGCGGCGAGCCTCTCGGCGCACACCGGCTCCGAGTCGTCGCGCACCAAAATGTGCACGTGGAGGGGCTCGTCGAGGTGCTCCCAGCCGGGACGTCCGCGAAGGCGCTCCTCCTTTGCCTCGTCCTTTGTGCAACCTGAAATCACTTGAAAATTGAGAGTCCGAGAGCACTCGGACCTCTGCCGCGAATGTAGAGCTTGCACACGAGATCCCGCTCGAGCTGGCGGATCGTAATGCCACGTGGCCCGATGAGACGTCCGATCGCGTTGTTGTTCTCGGGCGTCGGCGCCGGAAAGAACACCTTGTCGCACTTCTCGAACGCGCCCTTCGGACTCGGCGTCTCGTCGTCGTGACCGCCACCGCCACCGCCACGCAGAAGACGTGCGAGTTGGCTCGGCGAGCCGCCGTTCTCCTCGCCTTTCTGCCCCATCTCGGAGTCCCAAACGCGCTGGATTTCACGAACTAGGAGGTTCTGGAAGGTGCGGATTACTGTAGAGGCGCTCTCGAAGACACGCGACTCCTACATGAGCATTACGAAATTTTACACATCTATTGTGCTCGTAAACGTCCGTCACTGTTCGGAGCTCCTTCAGAAGCTCGTCCAAATAGCTGGAAATTGGGGGAAAAGAGCCCGAGTGGTGAAGTTGGCTCGCGACAACGATCGCACCTGCCGTTCTGGCGATCAGTTGCTGCCGGTGGGCTCGGCGAGTCGGTAGTGCTCATTTTGCTCTCGCAGAAGGTGACCACAGTTAATTGAATCGAAATTCGAGTGAATTCGCTTTCTCGCTGGTTTCCCGGCGACTCGATGATATCACTTGTTTTGATGACAAATCGACGACGCGAGTTCACGTCGAAAATCGAAAATCGATTGTTTTGCAGGCCGATCCGTTCCACACGTGCTTCGGAATCGCCGCCCTCTCGCTGTTCGGCGACTCGAGCCTCGAGCCGGTGGATCCGATCTTTTGTATGACGAAGCGGAGTCTCGGAGAGAAGGCGATCGACATGTTCTGATGGAGAGAGGTCGTTTCGAAGACGGTCGAATGAATATTTATTATGAATCAACGAGTTCAATTCCAAGTCTACAGAGTGAGAGAGAGAGAGATCATCTTTCAGACAGGATAGGGCAGATCGTTCCACGTGGTGTGGTTGGGTGAGCATTGGAGCCGGAATCCGGGCTCCCGATGGTGTTTGTGATAGAGGACGTGCACCATGTTCGAGTAGTACTCCTCGTCCAGCGGCACATCTCGCTGGCCGAGCCACGTGCGATTGTGCAAGAGTTCGGCCGTGCACTCGACGATCGAGTAGTCGAACGAGGGCAACATCTGGAAGAGCGAGAGCTAGGCCACACATTCTAGGCCACCCACCTTGTTAGCCATCAGATTGGGGAACGAAGCGATTGTTCGAAAGTCCTCGATTCCCAGAAGACAGATGTTGTGACGGGTTGTCTTCGTCGCACACCGTCGCCAGGCTGTTCGATCGTCCATCAAATGAGCCCATTGCGTCATTCTGGAGACGTGCTCGGTGCGGAAGCCCTTCAGAAGGCACTCGTCGGTGAAGTGTCCGGGCATTCCGAACTCCACGTTCACTTGGAAACTCGAGAGGAACTGCTCGTCGGAAGCGTACTCGGTCTGGTTCCATTGATCGATGTAGATGTTCAAGTCGACGGTGTTCACGAGCCAATCCACTGCCTCCCTTGACATCGACACTTGTGAATAGCCCTTGGCGAACTTCATCGGAGAGTCCAGAAGGGCGTCCGGATATGCCGACTCGTTCCGGAACAGCTTCAACGAACGCGGGTCCCATCGGAATCCGGGAACGGCTCGACCCCATTCGAACGTAATTTCGACGTCGTTGGCCCCGCCGAGCAATTCGTAGATGCGTTCCAACTCGTAGACCGTCTTCGTGATGACGTCGTGATTCTGGAGCAAGAAGAGGTAGTTCCATTCGGGGATCCGGATCATTTGTTGCATACACTTGTAGTTGGCCAGATTGTAGTTGTGACCGAGGGAGTCGAATCCGTCCTCAACTGAAAATATCCGTAATTAGACACACTCAACGTCTTCTCTATCCGTCACCTGGAAGCAAGAAGACGTTGTCGAAACACGCCGTCATCTCGTGTATTTTCCGCTGAAAGTCCGACGACGCCTTCCGGTCGATGGCGAAGCAGAAGACGTTCTGCGGGTGGTAGGAGGTGGCGAGCTGCTTCTCGATGAACTCGTAGTCCATGTAGACGATGCGCGCGAACGCCACGCCCATTTTCAGCGGTTTCAGCGGATTCGGATAGACGCGACGACGGACGGAACGACACGACATGTCGAGCAGCGGGTCCGGGATGAGAGGTGTCCGATGGACGCCCGTCAGAGATCGGGTGTACTCCTGAAGGGAGGGAGGTGTCACGTGATACTCAAGGAATACCGTACCTTGTCGCCCGAGAGCACTCTCCCACAATCCACGTGCTGCGTCTCCGGCCGTCTCTTGTAAATGCTCGGCGAGCTCGTTCCATCCATCGGCGGCTCCCTTATTCTCCGTCTCAACTCGTCGATCATCTTTCCGTAGGCGACGATTCTCCGCTCATCCGACATTTCCGGATCTGCAAATTCGAGCAGTGCGTGGCCTAGAAAACTCCTCTTTCACCACACCCACCATATTCAGAGTCATATGTGTCACGTGACACCCAGTAGACGAGGAGAGTCAGCGAAAGTGCGTACGCGACGAACTTGAGGACGCCTTTCGGTTTCAGCCGCATCGACGCATGAAGTTTCGAATCGGGAGCAGGGAATCGAGTGGAAAAAGGAGAAGAAACAGATCGATATTCGTCTTCTCTTATCACTTCTTCTTCGCACTCACGCATCGACAGCCAAGGCGAGCGCGAGGGCACACACACGGCTATTGCAGAGTGACTAATGGGTGGTGCGCACACGTGGAAACAGTTCGAGAACCCAGTTTCTTCACGCCTTTTTCCGGGTGTCCAACGCATCAAATTGTCGCTTTTTACGGGCGCTACCGAATTTGGGGGCGTGGCCACTTGGCAAGTGCCGCACGGTCCAAGCCCCGCCCATTGCATTTTTGGCATTGACTCCGCCCCCGAAACGCGGTGATTGGCGTGATGATGACAATTGCGAAAGTGGGCGGGGCTTGGACCGTGCGGCACTTGCCAAGTGGCCACGCCCCCCAAAATTGGCAGCGCGCGAAAGTTCGCAGAGTTCCTCCCAAAGAAAACGACCATAAATTGAGTTTTTCGAGTTTTTCCGCGCACCGGCTCACCACCCCATTATACCAAAAAGGTCGAGGGAATTGACTTGTTCTTGGTAGGTGGGCACTTATGGACGATGAAGCCGATTCCTGCGGACACCGAAGTTCTATTCCGTGATCCTATGAAGATCCCGGATCCTTATTGCTCTGTTTCACATAGTCCGACGATATCGAACTTGAGATTCTTTTGGTCTCTTCGAGGAGCTCCGCCAATCGATCGTTTGTGGCGATCTGGCGATAGTTGAAGGTGCCGATCAGTGGTGTACACCAGAGATGTCCGGAATTCCGACTTCCGACTTCCATCTTTCAAATTTTCACTTCCGAACATCTCTGGTAGGCGACAAATTGCCGGTTTTGCCGAAAACCGGCAAAACCGGGTTTGCCGACTTTGCCGGCTCCGGCAAATCCCCAAACTGGCTGATTTTGGCCGATTTAACAAGAAAATGTACCGATTTTTTTATTCCCACCCTCTTCTTGGGTATTAAGACGCTTTTTGTCACTGAAAATTGAGTTAAGAAGCCTTGAACCATTTCGCCCCGGATTGCCGGTGTTGCCCCGAAAATTTCGTTTGCCGAACAGCACTGGTGCCGATGCTTGCGTCGGTTCTTCCTGTTCCGCTACCGTTTGACAGAAACATTCGACTCGATCGCCTCCCCCAGTTTGTCGGCACAGAGTTGCAGAGGCCGGGCGCGGACGACTGAGGCTGAGAGTGTTTCCTATCGGATACTTTGGAACGATGAGCTGGACCGAACCAAACCCGACCCGGTCAAAGAGCATTCGACACTGCCTAGCACCTGCGTGAGGGGACGTACACTTGTTAGCACATTTATGGTTCTTATCGGAAGACGCTATCAGCAAACTAGAGTTTTCTTTGGAGAGGGTTGAGACCAATCGAGACCATTTTTGGCTACATTTTTACGTTGCCACGAATTTGCGGTTCAAAATTTAAAAAATCATTTTACAAATGCGAATACAAATTGAGAACGAGAGCGAAAGAGATTGGGCGTTCGGAATGGAAGAGAGCAAATAAATAGTGATTATGAATCAGCGAATTCGATTTCAATGTTACATGAGTGTAAGAAAGTGAAAGAGAGTGAGAGTGAGAGAGAGAGAGATCATCTTTCAGACAGGATAGGGCAGATCGTTCCACGTGGTGTGGTTGGGTGAGCATTGGAGCCGGAATCCGGGCTCCCGGTGGTGTTTGTGATAGAGGACGTGCACCATGTTCGAGTAGTACTCCTCGTCCAGCGGCACGTCTCGCTGGCCGAGCCACGTGCGATTGTGCAAGAGTTCGGCCGTGCACTCGACGATCGAGTAGTCGAACGAGGGCAACATCTGGAAGAGCGAGAGCTAGGCCACACATTCTAGGCCACCCACCTTGTTAGCCATCAGATTGGGGAACGAAGCGATTGTTCGGAAGTCCTCGATTCCCAGGAGACAGATGTTGTGGCGGGTGGTCTTCGTCGCACACCGTCGCCAGGCGGTTCGATTTTCAAATAAAGGTGCCCATTGTGTCATTCTGGAGATGTGCTCGGAGGAGAAACCCTTCTGAAGGCACTCGTCGGTGAAGTGTCCCGGCATTCCGTACTCGGCGTTCACTTGGAAACTCGAGATGAACATTTCATCCGACGCGTAGTCCGTATAGTTCAGCTGGTCGATGAAGATGTCCAAGTTGACAGTGTTCACGAGCCAATCCACTGCCTCCCTTGCCAGGGACAACTGCGAGTAACCTTTTGCGAACGTCATTCGAGCGTCCAGAAGTGCATCTGGATACGCCGATTCGTTTCGAAACAGTTTCATTGAACGCGGGTCCCATCGGAAATCCTTGTTCTCGGTGCCCCATTCGAACGTTATTTCGACGTCGTTGGCCCCGCCGAGCAATTGGTAGATGCGTTCCAACTCGTAGACGGTCTTCGTGACGACGTCGTGATTCTGGAGCAAGAAGAGGTAGTTCCATTCGGGGATCCGGATCATTTGTTGCATACACTTGTAGTTGGCCCGATTGTAGTTGTGACCGAGGGAGTCGAATCCGTCTTCAACTGAAAATATCCGTAATTAGACATACTCAACGTCTTCTCTATCCGTCACCTGGAAGCAAGAAGACGTTGTCGAAACACGCCGTCATCTCGTGTATTTTCCGCTGAAAGTCCGACGACGCCTTCCGGTCGACGGCGAAGCAGAAGACGTTCTGCGGGTGGTAGGAGGTGGCGAGCTGCTTCTCGATGAACTCGTAGTCCATGTAGACGATGCGCGCGAACGCCACGCCCACTTTCAGCGGTTTCAGCGGATTCGGATAGACGCGACGACGGACGGAACGACACGACATGTCGAGCAGCGGGTCCGGGATGAGAGGTGTCCGATGGACGCCCGTCAGAGATCGGGTGTACTCCTGAAGGGAGGGAGGTGTCACGTGACACTCATCCAAGTTACCGTACCCTGTCTCCCGAGAGCACTCTTCCACAATCCACGTGCTGCGTCTCCGGTCGTCTCTTGTAAATGCTCGGCGAGCCCGTCATCTCGATCAGCTCCTCCCTCCTCCGGTACTCATCGATCATCCGGCCGTAAATCTCCACCTTCCGCTCGTCCGACAGAAATGGATCTGCAAGTTCGGAGGCCAATTTTCTAGATTCTAGACTTTCCGAAACGAGAAAACACTTACCGTAATCCGAATTGTAGCCATCGTTCGTCACCGAAATCAACAGCAATCCGACGAGAAAAGCGATGGAGAGTGCGACGAGAAGCAGTTTCAGCGCGCCTCGTTGCTTCGATTTCAGTCGCGGCCACAAGGAAATTTGGCCGATCGATTGGAACGAGATCGAGGAGACCAGCTGTTTCGTGGACATCGAACGAATCGGGCGGGTAAAAGCGGAGCAGCAGAAGTAGAAAGAGGAGGAGGAGGAGGAGTTGCTCTCGACTCGTTATCAGTGTCTTGACGGTTATTGAGGCGGAAGGAAGGAAGGAGGTACCGGTTAGTGGACGGCCGAGTTTTTTTTGTTTTTCTGTCCGGGAAGCTCGAAACTATTGAGTTTCCACAACAGAATAACTGGAAAATGCGAGCCGTCGAAATTCGAATAAATACAGTAATCTTAAAGGCGCAGTACGAATTTCGCCCCCGATGGTATTGTAACGAAACTTGTTTCCTGGGGCGTTTTATCGTTTTTTTTCTCGCATTTTATTTACGTTTTCGGTACTACCTACCGCTCGGCATTTTTCGGCGATCTTCGCAAACAAAAAGTCTGGCCAAAAGGGAGATTTTCTCCGAAATCAAAAATGTCTGAAAGCGGGTGCAAGACGGAGAATTCGAGAAGAAACCGTGTCAATGTCAATTTTCCAGTTCCGTTCCGTTTCGAATCGAATTGATAGCGTTGAGGAGGCGATTCAGGAAAGAAGAAGAAGGAAGGAGTTGGCAAACAGGAATGTGTAATCATATCGTCATCACACACACATACTGCTTTCGGGCAGTGGGGAGAGAGAAGAGCAAAAGAGCAGTTGGGAGAGTTGATCGGAGTGTGCTAGAGATCAGTCGCAGGACGGAACATACTAGATACGAAATGGGGAAAAGAGAGAGAGGGAAACCTGTATCCGTCTTCTGGACGGGAGTACCCCGGAATAGAACTGTGCTCCAGTGACGGCATTCTGATTGACTCCTAGTTTTCCGATGAGTTCTATTCCGGGGTACGGCGGAAGTGGATTTTGAGAATTCAGGAGGAGGAAGTCGGAATTCCGCCCATCTCTGTTGTCAACGGGCCGCCAAATATCTCCCTTGTTTCTTGGAATTTTTGAACAAGTAATCTATGCAAAATGTAGAGCTCGGCGTCCTCTACAAAATGACGTTGAGTTTTCAAACTTTTATCAAGTACGGACAAAGTTAGAGGCCGGAGAGTGGGCGGGGTCCGACCTAATCGGCGCGATCATTGCCGGTCCGACCACTGCTTCAAACAGTTCGGATTCAACACTGCTCAGAAGGAAGATTCAAACTGTCTGGATTCGTACCAAAGGGTCCCATATTTACTGTACTGTAGACCGGCCTTGGCAAATGGCTTGTTCTTCAGCTTTCAGCGCTCACATCTTGAAAACTAGAAGAGATAGAAGAAAGTTGTCAATTGACACCATATAGCTGAAAGATCAAGGAACATTTTATTAGTTGACACCTTCTTTCCATCTCGTCTAGTTTTCACGATATGGCCTCTGGAACTCAAGCTATTTGGAAAAGGGGGCGGGATCTTCGCATAAGAGAGATTCTTCGAAAATTTTGGGAAACCACGTGGCACTTCTTCACGACTTCACAGAAGACGTTCCCAGTGATTCTCAATAGATGGAACACATGTTTATTGGAATAAAAAAAAACAATTCATGAATCAGAGAATCCGATTTCAGTTCAAAAAGCGACAGATCTTCTTCTTCTCCGTCTTCAGGGTGCCCGTGTCATATAGCCACTGTACTCCTGCAAGAATGGAAGGATGGAGAGAGGTGTCACGTGACACTCGACCGTTACCTCGTCCCCCGCCCGCAGTCCCTCTTCATCTCGATCAACTGCTCCCTCCGCCGGTACTCTTCGATCATTCGCTCGTAAATCGCCACCTTCCGCTCGACCGACAGAAACGAATCTGCAATTACCATGGGGGGCCGTGGCCTAGGAAAACCTCTTCCATCCATCACAAAGAGCGAAAAACACGTACCGTAATCCGGATTGAAGGCGTAACGTGACAGACAGACGATGAGCACGAAGAGCGTGACGAGGACAAGTGTGAAAAGCGCGAAAATCCTTCGATAATTCGATTTTCGGCTCAAACAATCCGACATTGAGAAATTTAAATCTATAAAAAAAAGAAAAGAGGAAGTGAAAATGACCTTCCGGACCGAAAATAGGGTGCTGGGGAAGGA